>JANVCC010000022.1:11192369-11358042 GCA_025345505.1 Todiramphus chloris collaris
AAAATTTTGAGATCTATCTCTGCACACCATCTCCATTTTTCCCATGCCCCTCTATCTGCTAATCTGTTTTTCAGATTATAAGCTTTCCAAGAAAACGCTTTAAGATTACACAATATTTAGCATCCACATATCCTAACTTTAATTGGCTGCTAGCTACAACTGCCCTAATAAACCAGTCTGCAGCCTCAACAGCCACCTTGGAGCCTTACTCTGCAGCCAGAGTGCTGAAGAATGTAATCTGCAGAGTTCCCACAAGACAGGATTTATACCTTAGCATCTGCTTTTGTTAGCATAGCTTTCTGTATAAAGCACATTCTTATCTGAATGCTGGTGCCGCTGTTATTTCAAAGTAATTGACAGCCCAATGGTTCACTATTTCTACAGTTAAATTATATTTACCCCAGAATGAAGTGTGATCCACTTGGAAAAGGGCTTGTACTTTTTAAGTGCCATCATGATTTGTACCTCTTTCCTTTTTCCGCATTATATTTTATAATAGCATACTAAGTATTAGAAGGATTTTTGTATATCTAGCAAATTAACTGACTGTTAATTATTTTTGCTCATTTATCAAGCTGTTTTGTTGGTCGCTTTTCTAGATGAATCACTTAAGTCAATTCAACACCTACATGATCAGATGAAGCTAATTTTAAGCAGCATTAAATACCATTTTAAATTATTCCCTTAGTTTTTGTGCCTTACAAGCTACCACCAGTGTGAATACATAACTCCAGTGAATTTGACAGCTTTCTACACCGAGACCAAAGCTTGGTCTAAGGCATGTACTTTAATGTACTTTTCATTAGAGGGTCAATTCTTCTACAGATTTTCTTGGTGTCAAAAATATACTACAACCAAATTTCTCAGTCATAAATAGTTATAAGAAGATAATAAGATCTGATTAGATTTTCCTTAAATATTCCAGGCTTGCAATGTAAATCCTTTGATAGTTTAATCTCAAAATTCAGTAGACAGAAACATCTCTTACATCTTTTTTCCCCATTGATCTTTAGCGATAATTATCTCACATTGTTATCAGGCAAGTAGGCACACTAAAAAGGTTATATGTATCCTTGAGGTCACAGTTTTAAAAGACACCTGAAACATCTCAAAAGGAAATTTCTGTAGATGCATTTGTTTGTATTTTGCTGTGGGCAAAGGAACAGTGCAGTTTTTAACAATCCATCTAAGCCAAACCAAAATTAGCAAATTGTCTGATATGACAAAACCAAGTTGAACACTCGCCTTCAGGAGAAGAAAGCTAGCAAAGCTAATAATACCCTTTCCTCTGCTCCTAACAATCTGTTGTGGCATAATGTAGATAGTTCATTTAAAAAAAAAAAAAACAAAAAAAAGAAAAAAAAACCCCAAACCAAAATAAAACTACCCAAAAAAAAAAGCATCAACAAAAACCATACAACAAAAATATTACAAAAACTTAGCAATAATTTCAAGTATTTTTGCCACTCACTCCCCTTACTCCTGTTTGGACTGCATTGACTAAGACACAAGTTTTCCAGAGGCCAGTGGTCTGACAGATAGATAAAAGGTCATCATGCAAGGCAAGAGGAAACCTCAAATAGAAAGTTCTGCACTGAATGAGGATTCCCCTGCTCTACTACCACAAGAGCAGAAAAGTGTTACAGCTCAATGGTAACTAGACATTTCCCAGGTAAAAGACTTCCCATCCATCTCTTCTGCAGAAATGTAACACAAGGGCATCTCCAGAGCAGGTACCATTGCTGAGACCAGAGTGCAATGTCACTCTGTCAGAAGTACTAGCAGAGCACACACCTTGCTGGAAATGTAACAGAGGAACTGAGAGACAGGACTCATTTCCTGCCCTTTCTGACTTCTGATAGAACGAATTAAACATTTGTACTTTGACACTACACTGATCTGAAGATATTTCACAGCTCTACCTTGTCTGGAGGAGAGAAGAACTCTGTGGAATTTTATCTCATTTCCACAGCTAATATAGTCTTTTTGGACTGGACCAAGCACGTAGCAGCTTTGGGTTTTGGGGTTTTTTTTTGCTTGCTTGTTTTGAGGTTTTTTTGTTTATTTTGGGATGGTTTTGGTGTGGTGTTAGTTTTTTGTTCGGTTGGTTTTTAACTGCACCAGTACGTAAACTGTATTTTTTTATAAGGTCAATTCTGGCATCTTAGAGAGCGATTCACCTGAAGCTGAATGTGGCCATTGGCCTGGAGCTGCAAGGTCAGGAAAACCACTGCTGTGACCTTGGTATCATTTCTGCTGGAAGCAGTGTTAACAGGCACTCTCATTTCCCCCCTTAAACTATTCCCTTTTGTGCAAAAACTCTCTATCCTAGAAGTTACATTCTTCCTGATCTGGACTCTTAAAGCAACTGAGGCCACAAGCATACAAGCACAGCAGCCTCAGGGGAGTCTTAAGAAGAAAATATGATGAAGCTTTCCATGTTTCACTCTGCAATACAGCAGCTGCAAAAGCAAAGGAGAGATTACTGCTGTATGTCATTTAGAAAGAACATCATCGAGACTGTTTTGTTATCAAGATATAATGCACATATTCTTCTCAAATAATAACCACCAATTTTTCTTTTTGAAATTTGCTGTGGGTCCAGAGCAATATGTTTCAGCTACCATATAACCCACCATACTTTTCATGCACAGGCTATATATGTGGTACATGCATATGATGTTATATTTGATAGGTCAATGACATTTTTGTTTTTTAAAAAAAACATACTGCACGCTAGTTTGTAACTTCTTTCCTGCCTTTTTGTTTGCGGATATGATTCCCAATAGTTTTATTAATATGTAAGATGATACAAGTGGCAGTTACAAATATTTTATACAAGTTGTTGACAGGCTAAACTGTAGACCACATTGTTTCCCCAGTGAGAAGCAAGATGCCAGTATAACCTATTCATTTCTTACAATGCCCTAGCACCATGGCCTTTTCTTCGACTTGTCAAAGTGAAGATTAAATATTAGCCGATCTAAATCTACCATGTTCCAGGTTTCTTTTTGGGCACTTTTTGAAGAGTATTTTGCTTCAGTTCATTACACACATAAATACAATAAACTGTATGTGTGATATATTGCTATATACAGTGAACATATTTCCCTTAACAAAGAATGCTAATGTATTCTCAGGATAAAAGGCTGTTAGAAAATACAATGCGGAAGCACTGACTTTTTTTTTTTTTCTTTAAAATGTGCTACAAGCTCCCACTCAAAAAACTCTCAACTTGACAAAAATCAGATTGTCTTCTCAACACCTTTTCAGGTTTCCCTCTGCCAAGTTCAGTTAAAATTTTTATTTTAATGCTTATTGCCATTTTCTGACTTCATAAAAATGCAGCCAAGTAGGAAGAGAGACTTAAAGTGTATCTACCAATACTAGCTAGGCCATCAAACTAGGTTACAAAGTGAAGGTTCCTTTTTGGCATGTTATTAAAACAACATTGAAAGATATAATCATAAACCTAGTGTAAAAGACAAGAAGTCTGGGTGGATTCTGATTTGGCATAACCAGACCATATCAGTAGTAACTTTGACCAAATCAGATGTTTTATTACAGCATAAAAGAAATAGAAGTTATTTTCCAGTTCCTATCTAGCACTATAAATGTCCACTGGACTCAGTGCTTTGACAGACACATGGCAAGAGGCTTAACCACCTCTTGGCCTCTGCTCACCTCCACAGGCAACTCCATTCTAATGGCAAGGATGCTTGATCTACTCCTCAACCAGCTCTAGGACCATAATAGTTTCAGACAAGCATATTTAGGTAAACTGTCTAAAAAAACATGTGGTCATCCAGCAAGTGACTCATGATCAGATGATATCCCTCTCTAGGGATGCAGCAAAACCCAAAGGTTTGAATCAGAATGCAGTAATAGTGCTTTCAATTTTTCTCTCTACATGTAACATCAGAGTCACGGGCTAACAGAGGTCAGAGTAGTTTTTGTTCAGTCTAATAGGACATTTTGCTTAGAAACAGGTCACAGCTGCCGAACTCAAAACAGACTTAGTATTCTGGGTAATCAGAGCCCAGTTATAAAGCAATCCCTCCAACATCCCCAAGACTAGGTATGGTTCTGTGCACACATCTGCTCTTTTAGATCCCTGAGCATCAGTCATTACATGATTCAGTTCTACAGCTGTTAACACTACTATGTAGCATAAATACTCCCAGTATTGAATAAAATCAAGCTGACGACCACAACTTCAATGGCAGTTATTCTTCACATTCTGTTCTACTGAGGGAACAATACTTACTTCCCAGCATTTCTTTTCTCTCACCATAATAAAGGAAATTAGTTACTCAAAACGAAGCCAAAGTATCAAAGTCAGAAGTACCTGATGCCAGGATCTTAACACCACTGAATATGAAGTAGTCTTCTGAAATCAAGGAGGGTCTAGGTTTTATGACTAACATCCATCCCAGCTATTCTCAGCCATGCTGCTGATGCATTGCCAGATTCATAAAAGGGATCATTTTAACACACATGCTAGAAAAATAGATGGCAAAGCACTGCTGATGTTGCAGTAAATGGAAGAATGTTCTCTATTTCTCAGCTGCAGAATAACATTATTTTTAGAGAGAAATATATCTAGCCATCACTGAAAGTGGAAACTGTAAAAAATGCTGAACCTCTGGTTTGTTTTATTAAATCCAATCCAATAGGAAGCCACGTATTGTGATGCAGATTGCCTGCAAAATACCTCTGTGCAGAAGCACTGAGTAATCAATCTCTACTCTTGTACTCAATATGAGGCTCTGGCACAATATTCATGATTGCTGATTGCTTATTCATATGAATTTTTTTTAAGATGGAATTAGATCGCGTCCTGGCATCCCTTTTGAGTGTGAAAGCAGATAGATTTCAATAGGCTTTCAGGTCTAGGGGAATTTCTCCTCTGAGAAAGAAGGTCTTACCCTTATTATGTTCAAACCTTGGTTTACAAAGTATTTTATTTATACAGAAAAATACATATACACCAAGAATTTATTCTTAGTCTGATATTTTAACAGTCTCATTATAATTAATTGAAATTAACTATCACAGAAGAAAGAACAAGTGAATTTACGTGTGTAAATAAAACCATTTACCCTTCTGGTGTCATTCTCACTCTTCTCTGCTCCTCTGGGACCTTCAGGCAGGGGTTTCATTCCGGTGTCATGGTTAGAGATCTGTCACCATCACTAGTCCTTGCTGGGAGGAAGAAGTTCACGCTGCTGGTTTCTTCACTTCAGGATGAGCTCAGGGAAGCTTTTTTAAAATATACATTTGCTAACATTTTTATATCTTGTTCTTTCTACATCAGTCTGAAGCTCCATGTTACATCTGGATATACTACATGATACTTTGTATGGATGTTGGCCACTATGACTTTGCTCTTAAAGACAGTTTTGCCCAGCTTGGGTGGTCTGCATTTCTTTGCCTAACCAGAGACAAGTCACTTGCAGCCCCAGTGGCACCTTGTACCTGTGCACCTCCACGTGTTTCTCATACCTCTACTCTTCAAGGCCTCCATTACCATGCCAGCCCTGGGTTTCACTATATTACATCATTTCTGACCATTAAACTGTGGTGGCATCATACAAGGATAAACAAAATAAAAAAAATGTAAAACATTTTCCCGCAAGGCACTTAGTCAACTGGAAACTTTGCAGTTACAGCAAAACCAGGCAACACAAAGCTGGTCATTAAGAGTCCAGCCTGAACAGTCATGAGGACTGCCAGTCTCAGTACAGAACAGATGGCCTGCTATTAGCCATGACAGTACTAGACTACAGATCTATGGACTTGCACCATTTGTGTTGCCTCTCAATGACACAGGTCATACCACTATGGAGAAAGAAAAAGAGGGCTGGAAGCAACTCATGTCACGGCTTTCCAAGGTCAATGCCTTCAAGCCATTTCACATAACATGAACATGGTACCCATCAAACTGCAGAGCAGCTTTCTATACCACCAACAGTACCAATGGGTCTAAGAGCACAGAGCATAATTCTTGTGCTTGTGTTTAATTAAAGCAGCACTTCGTAGCCAAACTCTCATTTACCATACAGCAAAATAACTAGTAAACAGAAGATTTTACCCAAATGTGATAAAAACCTTCTTTGATTTTTGAGTTCTAAATTATGAGCTCCATGCTTCAGCTTAATTTTGCCTACAAAACCACTTCAGTTTCACTGTGAGTTTAACCAGTGCTTAAAAGTCAAAATTAATCTGTTGTGAGAAAAAGCTCTTTGTAAAGAAGCATTACTTTATTATGCATTCAACTAGATGAACATAGTATATTTTACTTCTAGAGTTTTTAGTATCTGAACAACAAGAAGAATGAACAGCAACACACCTGGCTGCACACAAGCCTCACGGCTGTTCAGTGTCTCATTTATTGGTGATGCTCAGATGATTTCCAGCACTGTGACACAGACCTCCACTCTTCATGTCATGCATCTGTATTCTAATGTACTATACATATTTAAAGTATGCAATTCAGATGAGGCTCATTCCTCATAGATAACAAAAAAGAAATGAGAGAAAAAGATAGCTCTACACAGAGGAAGCTTCTGCACCTTTCCAAACCATTAGCAAAAAAAGCACATTTGGTAACATAAGCAAAACTTTTTCTTTAAAAAGCAGTTTGACATAGGAGTAAATAGAATAGAATTTAAGCCACTAATAGAGACTAGTAGTGTAGTTAAGAAAACTCAAGGTCCTTTCAATGGAAAAAGATAGTAATAACACATCTGCCAAATTTTCAAGTGATGAAATGCTACATGCTTCCTTCCTACATATGAAATGTAATTCAGAGATATGAGCAGAACTAGGTAAATCTCATCCTTTCACGAGGTGCTTTTTCTGACACTATTTTTACTTTATTATTTCTACCCAGGCTTTCTTACACTTTGCTATCTTCTTCCTGCCTTCAGTTCCAAAGCTGTTTTAGAGGTCAGTAAAACTCTGTTTGCCCCAGTATTGCAGTGCTCTGTTGATCTCTGGCCTCAGTAAGAGCTAAGTGAGGGTCTAAACTGACATCATTTACCTTTCTGAATCTTTTAAGGGGCAGTTTATAACGCAGCACAGTTTGAACATCAAAAAGGTTAATTAGACATCTCTAATTCAGACCCACACACCAACCTGGAAGTTACTTGTTCCAGTACTGCCCAGATTCCCATTTTTAGCATAGCATTAAACTTCATAGAAACCTTATATTATAGTCCATTGCACTACTGTGTAGTATATTTGTATTCAGGCACAGTACAATATTTTGGCCTATGACATAAAATCTTTTAAAAATTAGATTATTAAAAGGTAGTATAAATTTGTTTAATCTTCAAATGTGCTATACTGCACCAGCTGAAAAAGGTAGCAATGTTTACTGAAGTCTTCTTCACATCTTATTTTTCATTGTCATAGAGGCAGACACTGCACTGGAGTCTCTGCCACGGATGCTGCCTCAGTTTTGCATAACCACTGTCACCTAGACCTCCACTTCAAGATTGCTTCAGTTGTTAGGAACTTTTTCTACCTGGAGAGATCTTGGTCCTTCCAGGTCAGCCTGGAAAATTGAAGTCTGAGCAAGTGTGACTCAAAACTTAATCTAATGAAGAAAATTGAACTCTACAGCACTTGGCTTTCAGTGAGGGCTAGCCTTTAACTTCAACCCCATTTTTATTTTCTGTACCTCATCCACAGAGGCCACAAAACTTGTTAAAGGTTGCAAAAGAAACAAGGAGCTCTCAGATATGTTCTTAAAAATGCAAGGTTGCAATGCTTTCCACTTCTCACTCCCTGCTAACTCTGAGAGCCAAACTGCCTTAATGAGATCTAGACCACAGTTAAATCTCAACATTTAAGATTCACTTGCTGAAAGAATTAAACCCCACACTGCTCCAGTTATACAGCAGCTTCAGGCCTTCACATGGGGATACCCCTCCTGACCCTGCCACTGTAATTTGTCAATTGCCCACGGTATTCATTATCACAGATACCCATAGGGGACAGTTCTAAAGACGTCTCACACAGTACGATATAGCAGCAGCATTGTTCCATCGGATCTGGGATATAATGGACCTTTGAGCCATCCATAGCAGATGTCTGCTGAAGTGTGAAAAAGAACATTCCTCCTAAGTGGGGGCTGTCTGAAGACACAAGGTGCTTTTTAACACCAGCAGAAGAGCCTGCTGGATCAGTACTAAACCTACAGAAAAATTGTGCTTAATAGTGTATGGAAAGGTTATTAGCAACATCAAGGGCTAAAATGAATTTCAGAGAATTCATAGGGTGACTTCTGGAGTCTCCACCATGGTCTCCAGAGGTCAACAAATCACCTGAAAGCATGACAGTGAATTGCAATAAACTATTAAAAACTAAGTTATTGGTTTATTTTACATGCAAAAATAATCTAAGTTACAATTTCTTGCATGTGTGTCAAGTGAAATAAAAATGATCAGAATTTTAAAACTTCATAGCATGCTATAGGTGTAATACAGGTTTGCTTACATAAAAGCAGGAAAACAGTGCATAAGTAATCATGAACTCATCTTCACCAATTAGGAATAAGAGTATTCTGATAGGTCTGATTTGTATTCTAAATGTATATTGCACAATTACTCATGCTTTTGAGAAAAGGTAATGAGAAAAATTACAAAGAAGAAAATCCAACAAATGTGAACAAAATTATCTTCAATTAATCAGTCATTCCCAGACAAGAAAAATAACTAAATAAATTCATACTCTGCTTTACCTTATTTCCCCCTTGAGTCTTGGTACCCAAGAACACTAATAAAAGCATTTAAGATTATTTGAATGCTATGTAGTTAAAGTCAGAAGAGCATACAACTGGTTTCAACTGGATTTAGGGCAGAAGTTCCACATGTGTCCATCACCTTTCTGACCTGGTCCCACTCCACAGTGTGGGACATCAGACCACTGCACCTTCTTGCACTTCTTCCAGTGGGGTACCTTCTAAACCTTGAGAAAGACCTAAGAGTGTAAGACCAGCAGCAACTGCCAATCCCTTTTTCTCTTGCATAGCAATTCTACTCCCTGACAACAAATAGAATATTCAGAAAGATTCTGGGCATGTCTGGGGTCTTTCCAATAAGTTTCTGAAGGTGATGTTCTATAGAGGTTTATCCTCATGCTCCACTTGATCCTCCCTTACAGATATTCATGAACTTGTGATTACATACATTTACATATTTTTGTATATGGAGATGAAAAGGGAGGGGTGTGTGTGTGTGTGTGTATATATATATATATATATATATAGTGTTCAAAAGTAGTGTTTGTTCAATTCCAGGTCAGTTTTGTAAGCTTCAGGCAGTTAACCCAATTAATTTGGAAGATTACAATGAGACATTTAATGCATGGCAATTCATAATGTATTTTGTTATCAATAGTTACAGATGTAAAGAAGTCATGGGTTTTGTTAGGAAAGCCTAAAATTTTATTTACTGCACAAGTCCCAGGTGCTGGTCTGTCTTCCAATGGAAAGAGCAAGGTCATTACTGTTGCAGACAAAGGCCATACTGTTCTTCCTTTCTTCATAAATTGCAGAAATAGTTATACCAGTTGTTTTTACCTCTGAAGTCATTAACTGTCATCTCATTAGTTGCTTTACAGTCATCTATATACTCTGAGAAATGTGCAGCAACAGTCTAGAACTGCACTGATGATTGCAGCTGCCTCCTTACATGGCCCATCTCTGTGCCAGGTGTGGCCATCCCAGAGACACCACATATGATCCACTTTCAAATCCGCTCTCGCATCACTTCGTACTATGCATTTAGCCCTCTGGAGTAAGGAAAACTGAAGCAGAAGTTCGTTACCATACTACGCCAGACTGAAAACTGCTGCTCTTCAGGACCTGATTCATGAGTCAAGTAGACATCCCTGCCTCAGGGAGAGAAACATCCATCAAAGCTATGGAGCAAATAGCTGGGGACAGCAACAGCATCTGTTGTCATTTCTGCTCCTCATCCCCTCCTGTGTGCCTCAGAGCTTGTATTTTCCAATGGGGATTAGGTTAAGCTAGAAATACTTTGTGTCTGCAGCATCACAAAGTCGCTGATTTCAAAAAGGGACGTTTATTTTTGTTGAGCACAATTAGCACCAAACTACTGAAATTTTAGTTCATGCCCTTCTCTGTTTGTTGGTTTGTTTCAGGGTTTTTTTTGTACAAGAATATAGCATGAAAAAACAGAGATTATATGTGCTTCAACTTTCACAAATGAAAAACATTTATGCCACTGAATGTTCTCTCATTTTTTAATTCTTCAACTTCCATTTAATTGTTAGCCTTCCATGCAAGCTGGGACATCCCAGTTTTGCCCTCTTATCTCTGATTCTCCAGAAAACGTTGTCAAAGAAGAGGGGAAAAAAAATGAAACCACACACAACACCAAAAACAAAACAACAACAACAAAAAAAACCCAAACAAACAAAAAACCCACAACAAAAAACAAAACAAAAAACCGCCCCGCACAAATAAGCAATAACAAAGAAAAAACCATGAAAATTACACCAACAGGTGCTTGTCAGCAAGAACTTCTCTGGATACATCCATGGAACCTCCAAGTCAAGAAACTGGTTGAAAAAAAATTATTTTTAGAATATACTTCAAAATCCTAGAAGATTTTTGTCTTTCCAGAGAAGAGAAATCCATCCATCTTGCATATGTCCTGGAGGTTCTGCCTTGTAGGAAAATACCACCTAGTAATCATTTTTATAGTTTTTAATAGGTGAGTGAAATAAAAATAAAATCAGGAGCTGAGACTAAAAGGGTTGTAGCACATCATTATACCATTTTCTTACAACAGTTCAGGTAGCAAGAGGCAAATTTCATGTTGTGCAAACTTCAGCATTTTTTTCAAGTGCAAGTCAGGGTATTCAGAGAATGAAGGACTGACAAGAACAGAGTAAAAAAAATATAAATACACACACACAGAGATTACTAACCCTTTTGAAATGTGATTTTTTTTTTAATATGTAATATCTACCAGCCACAAAAAGCCTTACAGAATACAGACCATGAAGCAATGGAAGAACTAGCACTGATATACAACAGAGGGAATCTTTAAGGAGCTGGGAACTCCAGCAAACTCTCTCAAAATAGGTATTTGAGAGTCATTGTTTTCTTAATGTACATTAATCAGTCCAGTCCTTTACTTTACAATATTTTCAGCCTTTTATACTTGATCTCGGAATTTATTTTTTTTTTTACCAGCTAAAAGCATCTTTAAAACTGTGGTCAATGATACTTGCACTCTCTCCCACTCACTGAAGCTGCAAATGATGAATTAGTTCATCCAGTATGCAAGTAGTAGCTTTAATAAAATAAAAGAAAACAAAAGTTGTACAATGTAAGTCACAGCAAGGGGTACATTTTTCTAGAAGTCAGTTCATGAGCTTGATGAAGACAGATGTTGAGTGGCAAGGTGAACATTTTGGTGCTGCTATTGTTTTATTGAAAGTACTTTTACATGAAAGAGTGTTGACAGGAAAACTGCAGCGAATGCTTAACACAGAGCCATTACCAGAGTGACAGTGAAAGCTGGTTTTAGCAATGGAAGAAGCGTTGGAGAAAATATCTGTACATATAAAACACTAGAAAAGCCCCAAGTTCAAGTCTCAAACTTCATCAGTGTCTTTTTTTATAGAGTCACTCTTGAACCTTTGAATTAATAATGCCCCCACCAGCAGAACCAGAGCAACACTTTTCTTAGGGTGATCCATTCACCATATGCATCAAGCAATAGGGACCACCTCCATAGACAAGAGGCAGCATCTCCAGATGATGTGATCCAGGTGGGCCACATCCATAAGGGAAGTTCATCTCCTGTCACCCTTTCTTTGTGTACACACACAACAATAGCCCTGCACGTTACGGTCCCACAGATTCTGCCCCAGTCCACCCAGCCAAGTATGTGTAAGTATTCCGACTATAAGTAGTCCTGGTTTTCCTTGGTCTTATAGAAGGTCTTTTTGTACCTTCATTCCACCTTCTTTGGAATTACTATTTTCCCCTCTTAGCATCAACTCCACAAATGCTTTGTGTAACACTGTTACAAAATAATAAAATATTAAACCATTACTATTTTACATATGTTACTATTATTACATAATGATTTAAGTACTTTGCTTGGATTAGTAAGTTCTACTTCTGCTCCTAAATGAAATCTTAAGAGTCACAATATATCAAGTAAAATTAGTCCATAAAAATCTTCAGAAAAAAGGGATTACTACCCCACAAAAAATAAATTGTAGTTTGAGATTACATTTGTTTGGATTCCACCCTCCCCCAAAATAGCAAAAACTTTCAAGCAGAGTATTTTCACATCATTAATAGCCCTAATGTTGGTTTTCAGATCTCTCCCCCACCAAGCTATTATCAACTTGTTTGTATGAACAAAAAATCATTATTTCCTCAGAATCGTACTCAGGAAAAACTCAAGACAAGACAGCTGTTATTTTCAGTTTGACGAGCTCATAGAAAACACTGCAAGTTAGGAAAATGACTCAAAATGGTAATGCAAAGTCAGTGGGGAACCAGCTCACTTCATTAAACAGCTGCAGCAGAAGTCTGAAACTCATATAGAAGTTAAATTGCTTTACTGTAATCCATAATATTTACTGCAGTATGTAGTCTCATGTTTTCTAGTATCAAGTGCTAAACAAAACCAAAACAGTCACCATTCCTCTTCCTTAAGTATTATGTTTCCATCACATTTAATGCATAAAGCACTAAAACAGAAGTGATTAAGGTATACCCCCATGGTTTATGGAAGAATCTGCTTACTTTTGTTCACCTACTGCTTTTGCAATTACTGCAAAAGAACAATTATACTGACATCATAACTGTGCAATGTAAAAATCCAAGATTTTCCCATAACACAGTTCTTTCATACCTACTGCCCATAGCAAAGTACTGGCCAATGCCATAACTCATATGAAACCAGTCTGCTCTTCCCTGGAGCTTGGCACACTGAAGGCTGAGGACAACCTACAGATAACTGCCTACAGACTTCTTTTGAAAGGAGATGAAAACAGTGCTCTAGAGAAAGAGGGGCAGGATTATAGAATTATGAACTTAAGACTGGAACTAAAAATACTTTCTGTGGAAAAGGTCACCGATCTACAGATTAAGACAGTTGTCTGCAAATACAGAAAGTGACAAGATCCCTTAAATTATTTATAGGAAATACTTAAATGTTTTGCCCCCTTTGCACATAAAACCTTAAATTCTACTTTTCTATAGACTAGTCAATTGCAGAAGACAAGTTCCGGAAAAACCTCACACCAGTGAAGTATAATACTGAACACAAAGTGCATCAAGTATATATGGCTCTTGATTAGAGACACTCAGCAGTAGCTTTGGCTGGAACCCATTATTTTGTATACTTGGTGCTAAAAATGCCTTTCCGCTCCCATAAAGTTAAGATACATGCTGATGGATTTCATATTACTCAGAGACACAGAAATCTCACAGAGATTGTCAAATTTTGCTTCTCAGAAGTTATGGAGATAAGAAATAAGAAGCCTAAGGTTTTCTCTCCTCTTCCAAGCTGCCAGCTACTCTAGTAATGCCAGGCTGCAGATACAGACTCAGCTTCAGCTTAGTTCAGAAAGCAACTTCCTGAGAAGTACCTTCTTGCGCATCCAAACACAACCCAAGACGTGAATTGCATTACTGAGCCACTCTAGTTTTCTGATACTTCCTCCAGCAGCATACCAGTTGAATCATCCTTTCCTTTTGGATGAACATCATAGCTGAGCACACAGAATTCAATAAAATTACTACTTCCAGAGACAGCCAGCTCCCTCAAAACCCAAAGAACATGGATCTTGTCTCACATTCTCTCACTTTACCCAACACACAGTGTTTCCCTTCTCTAGGACAAATGGGCAAGACCGTTACTGAATTTGAAACATAAGAGAACAAACAATAGCAAGTTCTATTTCAGGCATAAACTCGTTACCTGCCTTCTCAGTCAAACACAAGTGTGTAAGACACATAATGAGAAGTTATTCTATCATGGAAGAACAGATTATTAAGTGATGCTGTAATTTATCCTTAATTAGTTGTTTTGGGCATCTGCATCTTAATCTTGTTTAACACTCAAGGAATATTTACTTTTCCTAATGAGGAATCACAATTTTTTTTTATTTTTTTTTTTTTAAGTTTGTACTTTATACCTCAGAACAACAATGGTACAGCATTACCACCCTGTTTGACAGCTTCAGGAGACACAGCTCACTGCACATACTGTTTTGGAGCTTCCTGGACAGTTGGTTATCAGAGTCCCACCCAGTGCTCAACACCTCAGGAGGCCACAGGACATTAACAATCTCATTTTGCAAAAAGGCACTTCAGTCATAGCAGTAGCTGTCACTAGTGCAGACACTCAAAGAAATAAATCTCTCTTTTCACTTAGCTTTGAAGTCAAGTAATCCTAACCAGTCAGCACTGTGACAGCTGATCAAGTTTTGGCACTTGAGGCAAGGCAGAGATTAGGACTAAACCAACATGAATAAACAAAGCTGTTAGGATTGACCAACATCATAAGCACAAAACACTGTAGTACTCACAGGCTCAGTCTTTACTTAAAGACTGTTCAAGCAAATGATTCAGTCTAAACACTGCTAAATAGGACTGCGCTGAAAAACATTCTGAACGCCTAGCACACAATGAAGTCAGAGAACAGTTAAGAACTCAAGAAAAGCATTTGTGAAATCCTATTGGAAGAGAAAAGCAATTGGCCAGGGAAAGGGGAAAATTTTGGTAGAGGCATTAAAAAGTGATAAAGTACAATGGGTGCACCAATGAAAAATGTGATTTGTTTCTTCATATTCCTCAAAGTATGTGTCTCCATACATGGCATGTGAGCACAACGTACCAGCACAAATTAAAATGCATTGATTTTTGACAAATAAATATTTGTCTCAGTGAAAAAATCTATTACAGTTAAAGTATCCTTTTCTAATAAAAATTAATTTAAGAATACAACGACTGGCTGCAGTGGCAAAATCACTACAGTGCTTACCGTGTATGAAGTGACAGATCTTTGTGATGCCCTTGAATTTTGTCCTTTAGAAAAAACTTAAGAACTCTGTAGATATTTGCCACCATTGGGGTTTTATTTCTGCATTATCACTCCAAAGTCAAGCTCTCCTGTATTTCAGTATTGGGTGTATAACTGTCTCCATGCTTACTTTTTGGCTTTCAGCTGCTACTTTAAATCAACACAAATGTGGTCACAAGTCTTTGCCCAAAAAGTCTGATTACTTCCATGTCTTGGATATTAAAATTCCCTGTCAAAAGCAGATGCCTTCCACCATCAGCTCTAGTTGCATAGATGAAACTCTGAATTAACATCTTTACCCCATAACATCACCAGCTTTTTCTGCACAACTCAAACATAACTCAACTTCTGTGGATGCTGCTACTAAACGCAGCTGAATGCTGCCCTTTGCTTTTAACCCGTTATTATGAGCATTAGAGCTTCAGACATTGTCTCACTCCACAGTCAAGCAGTGAATGAGCAAAGCTGGTACTTCATTCACATTATTATTTCTTACAAAAAAAAACCCAACTAAATAAAAATTAAGGTCTGTCTTACACATGCCCTTCTCCACCCTTCCCAGACAACTCTAAAAGGCAGACATCTTGGGTCTGTCATACATAACTAGTACAAGGTACCTAGTACCTTCCAAGCAACCAGCAAGTCAAAAAAACAACCTTGATGACATTTTAAGGAAACACATTATGATACCCTCAGTTTCCAAGACGTGCAGTTAAAGTAGATCCAGTTTTAATGTATGTCCAGTTACAGAAGAAGGCAGGAGTGATCAGGGAAGATACAGATCTGATGTCAAAATTTTCATCCATTTTCATCGTTTTTTTTTTTTTTCTTCTTTTCTAAGTGGTTAGGATAGTCTAATTATTCCACCAATATTCACAAATCCATGTAAATTAACAGTCTTATAGCAACTGAAAGTAAGGCTCCGTTAGGAACGTTGCAAGAATTAAGTGGAGGTGTTGCAATACATTCAACTCCCTCAGCTCTGTCTTCTATTAATAAACACACTAATTTCACAGACTCAAAATGTGAAATTATTATTCAAAAAGCAGAAAAATATATGTAACCTACCTGCAAAGCAAATCTCTGTGAAACTGACAGTGCATGGGAAACTGAAAGGAAGACTTGTGTTGCTCTCAAGTAATTTTGATTATAATTCACTTGGAAGAGAGCTATTTTTACATTTATTTCTGTTTATGACACAGCAAGATTACCTGAAGCTGTATTAACTCTGGCTATGTTTCAAAAGTTGCTCAAAAGTTGTGAGAAATGGTGAAATAACTGGTTATGGGAAACCCTGGCATCTTTCAGCTTACTATAAGTTTATCATAGATTTTTAACCAAGCCAAGTTTCAGTTTAAGATATTCACCCCAGTTTTGGTGTTGCTCACTTCCAGATATGCTCCATAGCATTCTGGCAATGCTTAGCCCTGCATCACACATCCCTCTTCACCTGGATCTTAGTTAGAGAAACTTCAGATTTCATTTAAAAAAAACACAGTTGTAATACACTTCAGTAGTGTTTCCTATGACTAGAGATTAATTTTTCACAGGTTAAGTGCTAATATATAAATAACTGAATATTTCTTGAATGTTAACAATGAACACAGCAATAAATGGCACAAACATTCATGTAGTACGTAATTCTTTGTACGTTTCATTAATTTGCATTTTACTACTTCAATTCCCTTCATAGAAGGGCAGCACATTAGCTAAACCTTACATCATGGACCATAAATGGGCAATAAATAGAAACTTTCTCTTAATGGAAACAATGAAGATTTAAACTCTGAATTTAAAAAGTTTCTGCAGGCTGAATTCACCTTTAACTGCGGATTTATGTGGTGCAAATTTTGTGCCATCCTTTTCCATCAGTAAAATCACAGATTTTCAGGCACACATCTACAAACTAGACTGCTGAGAAGTTCCAGTTGTGCAGTGATTTATATTCCATCTAAGCATTAGTTGACTTCATACAGAATTCTTGAGGTTTGCATCTTAAACCATTAATGTTTTTATGCCTCAGGAAAGATTTTTATTAATGTGTTTAATACTGCCTGTGGACAATCTGTTTGCAGTACACATCAGATGATTCATCACAGTTGCCAATACTTTTATTCTATTTTAGATTTAGTTACTTTATGTTCATTTACAATAAGGTATAACCCAGTCAGAAAAAGGAGTGAGAAACAAAGTTGTAAAAGGGGACCAGGGAAAGGGCAATTAACAGCAATTCCTTGGAAAAAAGGAGAACTTCTATGAAGTGTAGAAGTTGCATTTTTCATCATCAATGACATTGCCATTGTCATTATTAATATGTCTCCTTAAGTTAGGGGCACTTTATGGCAGTTAATGACCCATTTCCAATGCTACTTCAATCCTTAATCTATGTCTTTCTTTATTAAACTAGTAGTAAGTGTGCAAAAACTGTACTCTTTATTAACACCTTCCAACAAAGATTCAACATTGCATTGGTTTAAACAAGAACTACACAGACCCTTACAAGTATTCTTATATGATAAATAACCTGTGCAATTCGTGCCTTAACACCCATAAGTTCAAAGACTACGTGGCAATTCATTTTCAACCCATATTTGATTTAAAACATGGACAGAAGAATCCATTCCATTTGTACAATTGTATTCCAAGTCAGCAAGGCAGCATTTTTTTGCACCTAAAATTTCACAGATTGGAAACACTGATACTAATGTTGGTTTTTCCACTTAATACTGATTTAATAAAGCCAAACTGATTTTCACGGGTTTTTTTTAAATAACAAATTGTTGGTTTACATTACTGTAAAAAGTAAATTATGTATTTCAAGATACCAAAATCAATTTTTTTCTCCAAGAACTAGAGAAAGCACTTTTGAACAGTTTCAAGGAAATTAAAAATACAAGTCAAAATATGAAAATAGCTACTGTAACATGTTTTCATTACTGCTTTATTATGCAATAAAACCTCAGAAGGAAGTGACCTCTATTTGTTACATTTGTTTCATACAAAGAACAGAAAAATTAAGTCTGAGCACTAGCCAGGACTGCTAGTGTTCAGACTTCATTTTTTTCTGCTTTTTTCCTACCTCTGTTCCAACAAAATAGCCATGAACTGAAAGTGCAAATGTGAATATTTTGTGTTAGGCCACATACTACCACATAACAATTTATCTGGCAGAATTTTTAAACTAGACTCTCTCAAGGGTCTCAAAAACTGCCTGCATATTTTCCTTTAGGACTGACTTACACCAATGCATGTATGTTACCCACAAATTTGACTTTATTCCCTGTTGGAGAAAGAAAGGAGGACAGGGATGTTTATTATACTTAAAAAAATTGTTCTTTGGTACAAACACAGAACCTCAATGAAACCATACTGGCATTCAAAATTTTGAGGGAAATAACTGAAAAGGTCTGCTAATGGTTGTGCTTGCAGCAGAATGCTGCACAAAGCCAGTTTTATCTAATCTTTTCCTACAGTAAATGGATCTCTTGATAGCTCACAGCAAAAAAATGGAAAAGCAGTTCTCTCTTTCAGAATGAAAACATTCCTTGAGAACAAAGGCTATTTAGATAAGGTAAGCTGGAAGGTGGTATCCAGTATGAGGTATAGCTCTGAAATATCTTAAGGGAATGCAAGTTTCATGTCCATCAATTGGTTTGGGCTTTTTTAATTTTTATTTTGGTTTTTTTCCTCCTGGAGAAAAGGTGATGACCCAAACATCTCATCTATAAAAAAAACAAAAAAAAAAAAAACCACCAAAAAACAAATCCCAAGGAAAAAAACTCCAACAACAACCAAAAACTGACTACTGCATTCAATTTCTTTGAGACTTACATCGGCTGTGACAATGTCATTTGACTTTCTGAAGCTCTGTAAAGTCATCTATCACATTCTTTAAAGCTTTGCATATCACCTCATGCACAGAAGATGCTCAGAAAAACCACCAAGACAATGCTACATCACCCTGTGAAGCTGTACTATAAAATGGGCTTTGGAAGTTTTTAATCCACAATAATATAATGAGAATTAATGAAATAGAGGCATACTTTATGTCTCTGGGTACTTCTCTGGAAAGAGAAACTCTCCTTGTAAAGACAGATACTTACTAAAAACATTGAATTTCTACCATCTAATTATGCCCAATGCATAATTGAGTCAGAACAACCTGTTCACATACCTGGATTTCATAACCCCTACAATAAACACAGCTTCAATCCCTCATCAAGTCAAGACACATTCCTGGTAGCAACACCATAGCATCCAAAGCCCCTGCATCCCATTTAAATTAATGTACAACCTACACATTCAATCCCCAGGCTCTTTGCTCTACCCCAGCCTCACTTCTACACCTCTGGTTTTACTTTCAAGATTGAAGAAGTTACACTGAAGAAAACAAAAACAAGGAACTGGTTCAATACCAAAGCTTGATCACATAATCCTCACTTGGTCACAAGCCTGAAGTATAAAGGGGAAAAAGACAGACTGCTGATGTATAATATAACTTTTATAGAACAGAAATTTATTTTCAAAAAAAAGGTGGGGTTTTTTCCCCTTTTCTGTAGCATCATAAACATGGGATGACACCAACATATTTTGTCTATTAATTGGTCTTCCATGTAAGAGGCAGAAAATATTTTTAATGTAATAAATATCTGTTTCCACAGCCATTCTATGTAGTCTCATTTTAATTATTTACAGCCTCATCTTTTTTTCAAGAAGGTCTTGTAGGTTAAACCCAGCTGGCAACTAAACCCCACACAGCTCCTCCGTCCCTCTCTCCCTGTGGGATGAGGGAGAGAATCAGAAGGGTGAAAGTGAGAAAATGTGTGGGTTGAGATAAATATAGTTTAATAATTGAACTAAAATTATAATGTTTTAAAAATTAATAAACTGCATTGAAAACAACACAAAGCTAAATAAAAGTCAGGAAAGACGAGTGATGCAAATGAAAACAGCTGCTCACAACCAACCAACTGATGTCCAGACAGTCCTTGAGCAGCAGCAGCACCCACCACCAAACATCACCCCAGCTTTACATGCTTGTCTGGAATAGCCCTTTGGTCATCTAGGGTCAGCAGTCCCATCTGCATTCCCTCCCAACTCCTTGTACACCCTCAACCTGCTTACTGGTGAGTTGAAGAGCAGAAAAGACCTTGACTCTGTGTTAGCACCACTCAGCAATAACAAAAACATACCTAAATTATCATCAGTTTCCAGCACAAATCAAAAACACAGCCCCAGATCAGCTACTACAAGAAAATTAACTCTACCTGCTGCACTGTTTTAACCTCACATAGACTTCAGTCCTGGCACTCAGATGCCAAGGGCAAAATTAGTTCTCCCTCCTTCACAAGACAGTTTTGAAGTTGCTGAGAGTGCTCCTGAGAGCAAGGACCCTGCCACCCACCAAACCTTGGACAGACACCTCCCTCCCAATGCCCTTCATATTTACCAATTTATACAGAACAAGAAGTAACTTCAACTGTTGGTGAGTTATTTTACCTATTTTGGCTTCAGTTCAGCATATCTAGAGCATCTTCATTGAACGTAAGGAAGGCATTTATTCAATCTGTTATTAGCTAAAGACTTGTGAACAGTATTTCTTCTGCTTCTTAAGAATAAATCTATTAAGATACACCCCTTTAACAATTATATCATTTTCTGCTATTTTCATACCAAATACTTACTCGGTTCTTGTTTTCATTATTTATATCTATATATAATTCATATACAGTAACACTACTTGTTAAGCAGCTAAACAGACATAAAAGAGTTTATCCAAGGGCAATCGAATCCAGGATGAGCCAGCCTTGATAAAAGACCCTTACACAGTGCAACCAGTAGAGCAACACAGTTCAAAAAAAAAAAAAAAAAACCATGAGAGAAATGAAGTCATACTTTATCTCCTTCTATACCTGTACTTCAAGGCAACAGCATATACTGTGCTCTTAAATGCTTTTCTAGAATTTCAGAGTACACACCAGAAAAGAGGGTTCATAGCTTACTCTGATGCAGAATCCAACACAAATTTTCAGAGTATTAATCATATTCTATGGAAAATTACTTTTCTCCTATTACAAACACACAATCAACATGTTATGCTCCATTTGCTTAGTCTGCAGTGAGAGTCATCAGTCTAAGTGTAAGCTTGTGAACAAAACATGATAAACAAGGGAGGCTGAATTAATTTCTTTGGATTTCTAATAGCCACTAAAACCTGAAGGAAGGTGTATAAACAACACCTACAAGAGACAGGAGATGAAGGTGTTTCTTGCAAGCATATCAAGCCTTTTTTTCTGTGCCATTTTTACCTAGTCTCTTGGAACATTTGGTTTGGGTTTCTATAGTTAGCGTCTGATGAAAACCAACACCTCTCCTACAGGCAGCTTATAATTATAAAATGGAAAAAGCCAGATCACCAAAAAAATACTAAATTCAGAAGTGAATGTTAATTAGCCCCTGGAATGGCACGATACCCCCTGTGCAAAATAATACATCAGTGTAGACTCTTATATCCACTAAACTTTTTTTGAGATATATATATATATATATATATATATATATAATCATTGACTAACACACATCCCATAAGGTGTAAAGGGGTGGTTTTTCACAAGCTTCAAAGTTCTAAAGGTTTTTTCCTGGCTATATCAATAAAAAGTCTGTTGATTCCCCTTCCTCCTCTCCCCAAGTTTATGGGATTCTCAGCTACATAAAGGATTAACAAGTACTACTGAGAAGCGTGGAACAGATGTGCTTAGAATAATTCAAAATACTAAGTCAAAGGGAGCCTAGGACTAACTCCCCAAATCAACCATTGTCCTATCTTTAGCAAAAATCTTTATACACTCATCACAGCTTGAAGTGGCACTGGAAGTAGACTACCTACAATTTAGTTTCTATTCCTGTCTGATTATTTACATGAAGTTGAGATTTAACAGACAGGACTTAACACAAAGAAAACCCCAGAAAATGGCATGCACAATAATTCTCCTAAAAATAAAAGGGAGCATGTGCCAAGGCAGTGCAAGGAACTAATTCTTGCTCACTCAAATATCGGATGATTGCTTTAAGACTTAGCCTACTTAAGACACTAGCATTCATTTATAATCCTACACTGGAAACCTTATTTCTTGTTTGAATTTGACCTAAATTCATGAACAGTTTCAGATCACATTTTCCTGTATGGATTTCACCACAGGGAAGCTATCCCAAGTATTCAAATTAGGGGGGGGGGGGGGGGTGGGAAGAAATATGTCTGAATAGCTGTCTTCCAGAATGCTCATGAGAGAATACATTCTGGTATGGAAATTTTTCTGACCTTTTGTTAAGCATTAACAACCTGTTTAGGTAAGGCACAAAATAGAGGGAAGTATTCTTCCTATAAAACGCATAGATAATGCTACAGGTGCTAAAATATCATTGAACACTTTGTTAACTGTTCATAGAGACACAGATCTTACAGATTATTTTTGCAACAATTTCCCTGCTGTAAATGTGATAAATGGCAGGAACTCCTCATCCTTGAAATAATTAAGCATATCTATTGTTTTGCCATTTCATTTAATCTTATTTTTAGGTGCTCTCATCTAATCCTTAACTAGTTATTGCACTACTAGGTTATCTGACATCATTTTTGCTAACTTTAGAGGGTCACTTCTAGTTACATGGAATCACATAGTTTACATCCGTTCTAGCAAAAAAAACCCAGTCTTCCATTAGGCCAAATACAGAGCTTGAACCTAAGATTGTGACTGTCTCAATCTCCAAATACTCTTTCAGACTGTCAAAGGTAAATTCACTATTGATGATCTATTATTTCTTGTAATATTTGACACCAAAATTGCTTAAAATGAAAAAATAAGCAGATAAAATTAAACTTCAAAAGAAAATTTGGGCAACTAGTTTATTCTTTAACTCCTCAGACCTAATGATATATTCATATGACTTATTGATACACAAATTTATTGCACAAGCAAACAGAGACAATATAAAAATATTCAGTATTAAATACATCTGGAAATCTGCACAGAATTCCTACAATAAGGGCAAAAGGATTTACATCAGACTTGAAAGTGTCACATAGAGTAACTGACCATTAACATTTCTCCTATCTCAAAAAAAACCCCAACTGTATTGCTGAATTGTCAAGAACAATATTTTTAACAGTTCTCAAAGAAGTTTTCTTGTGTGATTAGATCAAATTTTGTTCACTAGACACACAAGATATTCAAAAGAGTGAGTTAGATCTCACTGGGAATCTGGCTGACTGGGGCCATCTTTTTGCGTAGTAGGTCTTAATGAGTAGATATTTTCCAAAAAAATCAACCTATTGTTTATATGGTAATGACCAGGAATTGGGCAATTTCTACTACGGTAGTCTGTGAAGAGAAGCTTCCATCCTTTTAAACCTGTTCTGAGTAATGAGTCCCCAAGCTGAGATAATGCAAGACACCATGTCCAAGTGATGGCTAAATCATCAAAGCATTAGCAAGTGATTACTGCCCTATCACTTCTACTGAAAAAGCTCAACTAGCTACAAATGAAGTGCCTGGTTCTTGACCAACAACTGCTGATGTTTGACTACAGTCAAGAAGTTCCTATCTGAGAAGTAACCACATTTTTAACCTTCTGGTGGGAGTCCCAGTCAAGAAGCACTTGGAGAGCTTTGAGGGAATAATACGGTCCGTGTGAGGACTTCTGGTGCCTTGGTTTTATTTTATTCCTCCTTCGGTTATCAAACACTGGGTTTCTACTTTTAGCGGTAGTATTTAAAACGGGCTCTCGAGACAGATGTTTTCATACTATATATGATCAATCACAGAGCACAGTTTTTCCTACCTAATTTTATGGCCAAGTAACCTGTACAGTCATTTCCCTCAACGCTGTTCTGTGTTTTGTAAGCCATTATGTCTTTAAACAAAGATGACACAAGTCTAAAGCTGAATAATAACTTCAGGATTCACAGGCGTCATGAAAAATTATTTGTATAGCACCTTAAGAAAAAACATTTTTTTACTTTATTTTTTTTTAAGGAGAACATTGAATAAAATATTCAATTATTCCTATTAAAAGGATTACTTACTACACTGAGCAAGGCAATGTACAGGTTGTCCAAAAATGGACCTGTGTTCTCATAAGGATTAGCTATCTAAGCACATTTGTTTCATTTTTGCTTTAATAATCAATACAACAGTTCCAGATCCTTACTACTTGGCCATTGCTTTCTCTAGTTCCCTTTTGATAATTTTGGTTCTTTAACTCAAAGAACTGATTTGCTAACAGTCAGTTGTTTTATTGCTTCACTGTCTCTAAACAGTGAGACAGTGATTATATTTTTTAAAGTTGACTTTTTATTGGCAACTACAAACCAGTATTGAGAAGAGTTTCTACAATGCCAGCATGAAAGAGGAGAGTGATGGGATATTGGCACCAAGGTGGTAGGTAGAGGTAAGTGCTTGGTTCAGAGAGGTTCTTTTGGACGATTCCTGCGTCAGCAACCTTAGAGCAAGTTAAATAGATGAATATCAATCTCTAACCAGGTACAGTTTCATAATATCCAAGTTATATTTCTTTAAGCATTAGCACTTCTTACAGAATTAAAAGACTAACATTATTTTACCTGCACGCTCAAGATAAAAGCAGACAAGGAATTGAAGCTGTTATAGTGACCTCATATTGAGAAAAATGTCTTAGTACTGAAATCACCTTTATGTTTCTACAGGAAAATCATTGTCAAAAGACATTACTACTTGTCCAATAATAGATATAAGAAGCAAGCTCAAACTGAAATGCAAAGCAAAGTAAAGACTTTACTGAAGTATCTAAAGAGAGTAAATACTGCAATAAGTCTAGTGGAAGCTGTCCCTGCGCATGGCAGGGGGGATCAGACTGGATGATCTTTAAAGATCTTTTCTGATCTAAACCATCCTATGATTCTAACAGTTAAAAGTTAGGCTCAAGGTACCATCCTATTCTTAACATATCGCAACAGCTGAATGACTGACTATTTTCTTAAGCTGCAATAGAAAACAAAATGCATCCTCACAAATACATCATTTCTGTCTACATTTTACTTATTTCAATTTCGATAAAAATGATCATATATGAAAAAAATAATCTCTTGCACAAGGACTACTGGAGCTCCCTAAAAATTTTTTTCTAGATACGCCTTTATAAGATACATAGAACTAAAATCTCACATTTAATACAGGTCTTTGGTCTAGCATTTGTATTTAGTTCACTAAAATACACCAACTCCTACACATGTTTAAACTTAGTTTGGTAATTCAATATTTTAGAAAATGTTATGACTTGCAAGTGAAAATTTTAAGTGGCACTACAAAAATCAAATCACTACTTTTATCTGCTTTTCTGTTCATTTCTTTCATGCTAAATCATCAGATCTGTTTGCTTTCATACCAAACATTCCAAAGTTTAGCCCAAGTCTCAGCTGTGCTGTATTAGAAAAGAAGTTATACATTTAATTTTCCCAGAATTTACTCTCTCCCTTTAACACTACTACATCAATAAACCACAGAAGAGTATCAGCTCTGGACAGAGTGGGGAAATCTCTACTATGTGTACTTATGATTCCCTCTTCTTTCATGTGAATTTGTATTAATTTAACATCCTTCTAAAGGGAAAAAGAACATAGAGATATTTAATAAACACCATATTAGTTATGGGGATTACAGAAATTTGAGAGAGAAGCTGAAGATGAACTTCAGATTTCATACCACACTAAAATCCAGAGATGAAGAACCGAAGAAACAGGGGTGATTAAAACAGAAAGCCTATGTATTAGTCTTCTTTGGGAGCACAGTAAGTAGAGCCAGTTTTATCTTTGCATAAAGGTGGTTTTTGTTGTTGCTGGGGGTTTTGTTTATTTGTGTGGCTTTTACCTGTTATTTTAATTTTTGTCTGGAGTTGTATGGCAATTATTACCTCACAAACATTACTTATCACCTTCCGCTGAAAAGGAGCTAAGCAGCAGCATATCTGGTAACAAAGTGACCAGACATCACCTAAACAATACTGTTTCCACATACAATTTTCTCCCTTCTCATCAGTAACTGCTTTTCATTCATTCCATTCGTTGGTGTTTGAAGATATTCTTGCTTGTACACTCTTGCTTCTGTACACTTCTGACAACTCCCCAGTAAAAAATCCCCACCGCTGGGAGGTTCTATTTCTGTCTATAATTACTGCTCTGTAATTGTTCCAAAGACAAGACATCTGTTGCTGCTCGTTACCATCTCTCATCGCTGTGTATTTCTTAGACATTTCAAAAGCATCTTTGATTATGTAACCATTAAAGGTTTTGGGTGTCTTCCGCAAGAGTGACAAACAAGTTAAATGTAATTCACAAGAGAACTGACTATAGTTTTGTCTGGTAGATCTGAGAATTTGAAGAGAAATGTAAAGGTAAAGAGACTTTTATTTGAATGTCATACAGTGCAAGTTGGGGTTTTTTTGCTTTCCACTTGTACAAGGATACAAAGGAGCACCTGAAGGAGGAGGAATCTAAAGGCTGCACAGCACCAGAGGCTGACAAGCAACATCCCTGCATGAGCTACTACCTGGCAATATTCCCAGGGTTTGAGTTTGTTTGGGTTTTTTTTTTTTCTTGTTGAGTTATGTTTTGGGTTTGTTTGGGTTTTTTTGTTTATGGGGTTTCTTTTGGGTTTAGTGGTGTGTTTTATTGTGTTTTACTAGTTTTGTTTGGGGTTGGGGTTTTTTTGGTCGTTTTTTGTTTGCATGGTTTTGTTTGTTTTTTTTTGTTTATTTTTGTTTTGTTGGATTTGGCTGGCTGGTTGGTTGTTTGGGGGGGGGGGGGGGGGGGGGGCCGAGGAGAGGGTGTTGTTTGTTGCTTTATATTGGAAAGAATTTTCCTTCACTTATCCAAACTCCTCTCCTCCTTCATCAATCCCTTCAGGTGGTCTTTGTTAGCTCAATCTGAGCTCTAAAGTACTTAAACTCCTCAGCTAAGTATTTCTCAATGTCTACAGTTATCCAACTGCCTGTTGAAAGCCTTAGTACAAACAGGTACCACTTCCAACAGACACAGTACTGAAACAATTTTCCTGGATTTTTTTTTCCCCCCACACTCTTAAATATTTAATTTTCTTCTTAAATTGATTTTTCAGATAATTAAACACATCCCAGTTATAGTTTTGCTACTGGCTTTGTCTGCTATGACAGACATCACATACCTGAGTCAGTCATTCATCTGCGAGACTTAAATAATGATTCCCGAAGGAACCTTTGAGGTAGAATTGCTATAATGAAGAAGCCATATAGGAGAGGAAACATTGGGAATAATCAATCAGGAAAAAAAGGACAGATAGAAAAAAATTTGTAGTAATAAATAAAAAAATAAAAACAAAAAAAACACCAAACACAACAACAAACTCACATCAGGAAATAAGTACAGATCAAATCTCACTTAGCACAGACAACAACTATGCTATTTCCTCTTTCATTTTACCCCCTTGAAGCCCATCCTTAACTGACTACAAATTACACCAGCTACACCAGATCTCCAGTACTACATCTATACAGCGTTGACCGACTTGGTCACTAACTAGCATCTCAGGCTGCTGAAGGTAAACATGCATAAGCCTGGACCAGCTCCAGAAAGTGCTTATCAATTATATAATTTCCCATTTAGCTTTTGAAGAGTAATGAGGTGCTACTAGCTGCTGTTAAACTGTACAGAATTTTATTTTTCATTAGTTTATGATTTTAGAAGTTTAAATGTAGAGGTATATATGGAAATTTTTTTTCAGTAAGATAATCAGCAATCTATTCAATTCTACTTTAATCTACCCATTCCACAGTAAACAAAAAAAAATTTCTAGGGCAGCTATTGGCAAAGTAGTTTTGAGCACGTATTTTGACTTATTGCCTAGTGGCAACAAGTCATCAATCAAGCCATTTTCTACACCGTGAAAAGGCTTTTAACTTGTAACAGACTGTTTTAGTATTGTTTCTGTGGAGAAAACATGTGAGCTCAACTGGGGTACATAATTATTTTGGGCATTGAAGACGTGCTGACGAATATATCTGGGCTGAGGAGATTAACCAGACAGACACAGTTAAAAAAAGAAATTTACAGTTGCTTTCTCTAAATGGAGACTTGTGCTCTTCAAAGCTGAAGGTACTTACAGTATATCAATATCTTTGAGGATATTTCAGAGCAATTTCACAAGTGTCAAAAGGACAAGCTTATTACAATAAACCTTATTTTAAATGTTGTTGCAAGCTAGACTTCTTAGAACTCAGAACATCATTTCGCTCCTTTAAAGACTGATAAATAAAAATGCTGAATTTTACTCAGATCAAATAAATGGTTCCTAATCACATGAACTTAAACCCACTTAACAGTAATCAAAATCTAGCATGACTACCATATTTCTCCAGTTCATCATAACATCAGTTTTTAAGAAGAAAGCCTGTTTCCATTTTGTGCAGCACAGCAGATGACAAATACTGCTACACAAATAATTCAGTGCAGGCCATAGCCTGAAGCAATGCACCAGCAACTTATTTATATCTCCCACTTACCTTACAAGAACACCTTGTTGGGCAGGCAGCTCCAGTCCTATGACATCCGGCTCACAGGAAGCCAAGAAATAAGAGCTGTTCTACCCACAGACAAGACCAGAAACAATTTTTGTCTTCAGCAAAGCATTCACTTGCATGCAGAAAGTTATTTCCAGTGTGCCGCTGGGTCCCACACACAGAAAAACCACAAAAACACCAAGAACAGTGGTGGAATGAGGAGTCTGGCCTGAGCAACTCTATGCCAGTGCGCACCATGTCCAGTTGCCATGTACATACACATGCATGCCTGAAGAAATCAAGCACTGTGCCTTTGTAAAAAATACAACCCTGTCAAATATTGAGACTTACATTAAGTTAATCAGCCTTCAAAACCTTCCTGTCCCCAAAACTGTAACACAGAAATCCTCAACCCAATGAGATTATCAGTTAAAATACTTTTATAAGATAACAGAAAAAGAAAAAAAAAACCAAAACCTTGGTTTACTCGTTTTTTCTTGGAGGCTGAAGTTGCTTTTGTAAGATCCATTTTTAAGCACAGAAAGTTCCAACTGTCAGTCCATCTGAATGCAAAAGAGCAAATTTAAACACAAATAAGCAATACTGAAAATACCCTATTTATTCACAACCTGGGTGTTAAGGAACACCCTGATATGCCTGGCCTTCTGCCAGGGTTTAACTTGAGACATGAGAAGTTTGAGAATGTCTACAGGTTATATGATATTTGAAGATTAAATCTCTCAACATTCAGAGAGAGACTTTCGAACAATCGTCACAGAAGTGGCTGAGAGATAAGATACAAGGTATAGAATAGTACAGAAAACAGTACAAATCAGGATATATGTATATCTAACATTAAAGTGATACATCAGGAGCAAGACAGTCCTAGATACACTGTGTCTTAGCACTTTCTCCTTCAAATATCTCAGGAGGAGGAATACGCTAAAATCACTACTATCAACATAATAGTCAACTCAGACACAGCAAGAAAAGTGGAAATCTTCATCTTTTATTTAACAAAGGCAAACAATTTGCCGAGGAGCAGAAGTATATTTGTGATCTCAGGCAATTACTGCACAATGACATGAGATCAGAAGTAACCTGTACAACTGAACCCAATGTTTCCCCATGCGAGAAGACAGGGAAGCAATTGTAGCATCCTTACACTTCAGAGTTTCTGCTTCAAAGCAGCAGAAAACCATTACTGAAGGTACTCAGTATTTAAATATGATGAAGTTCCTTGCTGTTTGTTTAATGGAAATTCCCTTCTCATTTAACATTGTGCTTCAACTTGAATTGAAAACCATCAATCACCGTGTTATCTTCTGCTCTGAACAACTATTGTTCCATCAGTGTCAAGAGACTTATTTGCAGTATCAAGTTTTTCAATGTAAATGTGGCTGCATGTCTTCAAGTGAAGAGAACAACAGTCAACAAATGCATGACTACGACAACATAATACCTGAATTTTTTTACAGCAGTTTGCTTGAAGAATTCCAGTACCATAGATAGATTCATTTTGACTTCTTGATAATGATGAGATATAGAACAGAAATTGTGTCAAGGCTTCAGAAGGAAAAAAATAGATGCACACTGACAGGGCACATTTCAAAATAATTCTTCAAAAGATCTCACCACAGGAGTGTGGCGAAACCTGAAAGGTTAAGAGTACTTTGAGGAAGAGACCTCTTTAAAGGAACTAGATAAATCAGCATAATAAATTTGTTTGGCGTTTTCATCCTCCCTGTTCAATATCAGACAGTGTTACAGATTTCCTCTCTGAAGGGGAAGAAATCTGGATTCCAGGAATGCTACAGGACTTTTCCACCTATTCTTAATTTCCCTTAGTATTGTGCCTCTCTCTAGTCTTCTCTGGAAATACCAATACAGCCATCGTTTGAGTGAATGATTCATCTTTCATCTTTCTATTCTGTCATTTCCTTATGGCTGTTGAGCTACAGCTCAACAAGGCAAAAAAGGAAATCATGACGTTCTCACTCAAGTTAATTCTTTCCCAAGTCATACAACACACTACTCTGCTCCCTGTCACTCAGAATTATCACTTACATGTCACAGACAAGTCTTTTCCTCTCATCCACTATCTGGTTAAGCCTTGGTTATTACTCTTGCTGTGTTCCAGCTTGGAGTTTCCTATCCATCCATGCAGCAAGTTTTCACAGCCACTATTTTCATCTTAATCCATTTATACTACTGCAATATACTCCACACAGTCTAGAGAAACACTGCTGCCTTTGCTTTTACATTTAAAATGCATCTGTAAACACCACCTTCCTGATTTATTAGATCAAAATGCTTGCTTTCACAACCTTTCACTATGTCTCTTGTTGAAAAATTGGTGCTACACACAAGCTCCAATGCACAGCATTTGTCACTAGTTATTCAAGCCAATACTAGAATATTGCTTATAACCCTAGGAAGCCAGCCTTCACTGACTTACTGATTATTACTTCCAGTCAGGCCTTTTTCCCCACCACATCTTGCCATTCATGCTAGGGGAGAGTGACCTATACGTATCTGCAATAAAGTTCACTGCCCTGTCCTCCAACTTCACTGACAGATCTCCTTGTGCTTCCCATTATTCACCACTATCTTAACTTAAATGTAATCTCTTGTTTAAGAGGAAAGCATTTTTAAACAAAAGTGTGTACAGTGCAAACACAGAAGTTGTAGTCAAGGCATGGCAATCTTCACTGGTCCCAGCTGTTGCTGAGCCAACTACTGCATCACCATTGCCACACACAAAATAAGTTCCTGCATTCAGAGATGAGGAAGTACCAGAAAAATTGTAATGGAAAAACTTCACATCTCACACACTACACCAGGCATATGACAAGAAAAGGATAGGGATAGAGGGGGGAAAAATAAATATTCCAAAGCAAAAGAATGTCTGTAAGGAGCAAAGGCATAAAGGTAATAATTAAAGCAGGCAGACCAAAAGAACAAGTCTTTTTTTTTATGACTTAAAAAGGCAGTAGTGAGGAAAAGGGAAAAAAAAAAATATCATAAAATAGTGGCTGCACAGAAGAAGTCAAGAGAGATGATGGCTCCATGTTTCCAGGTGATATACATTTTAATGGAATCTTCACAGGTAAGTGATTTTAAACCAAACCAAATTTACCAGTGACAGAAGTCAAAAAGAATATGAGAATTTAAAGGAAGGGAAAACCAAGATGTGACTAAGTTTGAAACTGAAAGGTCTGGAGGGTAAAAGTGTGATCAGAGGGGAGATAAGCTTCACAGAAAGACAAAACCGTAGCTCTGATCTATTCAAAATCAGTATGAATTCTTCAAATAATTTTAATCAATGAATCAGGTTTTGGTTTGGAGAAAGGGACAGAGAGGGGGATTTTAAGGTGAAAATGAGTTAGAAAGAAGAACCTGTCCTGAAGGAAGTTGAAATCGATTGGAACACTGATTTTTAGCCATTGTTATTGCCAACTTCATGAACTTCTTAGGTAACTTATGTCTTCTGTAATTAGTATTTCAGCTGTAGTCTTTCATCAACATAAATACAACAGAAATACACAGTACAGTGTCAGTCATCATTGTCTTAATTAAAATTCATTTACTTAACAAGTCTCTCCTTTCCACATGAAGTCTGTGAGGACAGAAGCTCTATGACTAGAAAACTAAAATTTTAAACACAACTTCATACACCTTTTAAAGTTTAATCAGAAACCAAACTCCTAAACATAGGAGACCTGACCCATAGATAATAGTTATTATCACATTCAAATGTAGTTTAATAAAAATGGAATACAGACCTTTTTGGTAACTGAGACAACATGATTTCTTATTTAAAACTACAGTTGTTAAATATATTCTTTATTTTGAAGCCTTAACATTTCCTAGAACTTACTGATAATTTTTTCCTCTAAAAATATCCAAAAATCTTTTGCGACAAATGCCAAACAAAATGCTGTATATCCCTTCCGAAGAAAGCTCTCACACAGTACAATTAGAAATGTCAATCTGAAAATGTCAAACTATCTCAAAAATAAACCATTTGAAATTCCAGAAATTTAAGTGTTTCAGCATGTCAAGCTGAAAACTTTTGAGTCAACAGAAAGTGGCACACAGTCTACAGCAAACCTTTTCAGTTTGATGCCTCTACCACATGATTTCAAAGACCAAAGACAGATAGTGTTTGTGCTGGAAGCAAGGTGGTACCTATGTGAATCCCAGTCTGCATCACAGTGTTTCTCCCCACCTGCCTCCCCAACACTTTCCCCTCAAACAGATACACCCTCCTCCTTCCAGGATTCAAACCATATATAATTTAGACTGATCACCTTTACAAACTTGACATCAGCTCAGAATGTGCATTTCAGCTTTTTGAGAATAATTGAGTGTTCAAAAGCTTTACTTTTTTTTAGAGCAAAAATCATTGGCAAGAAGACACTTTGCAGCATGATAAACAGAGTCAAGGCAAGTGCCGTGGCCACTACATGACCCTCATCTGCTCTGTAAGGTCACAAGTGGTACAGCCTGGGGCTTCCTAGTGACTCCAAGGCAGCTGTTGCCTGCACATCAGTTATTGCACAGAACAATAATGGGATATTTAAAGGGAACTCATCATGTTTAAGTAATCCCCACACCAAATGCTCTTTATGTGCTGTCATCTTAAGCTGTTCTCATGGCACACCACAGGCCTTTCTTCACTTGATGAAGAACTGAGCCAGGGAGGCTTCTGCTAATTTGTTAGTGGCTGGAAATACCCACTGGTCACCCACCAGAAATTACTGTGTCCTACAGAACACTAAGCAACATATTGTAACAGAATAACAAGGAGGTCACGTATCTGTTCTGTCTGGCATCTTTCTGAGCCAGCTTTCTCCCAAGGCCTTGCATCTGTCACATACACCACACTTTTACTAATTAAAAGTTTCTCAAGTCCTGCTTTATTTTTTCCTGTGTAAACAAACAAATAAAATCAAAAAAATCACACCCAGCACAACTTCCTATGTTCAGGGTGAGTTTGGTTTTCAACTTTTGCTTCCAGAGAAGCTAGCACCAGCATATTGTTTCAATTCCTCAGAGTCACCAGAGATAAAACACTTGACACACTCTGCAACTGCATCTGTCTAAACAAAAGTGGTGTAGTCTCCTAAAAACTTCACAAGGGGACAGCAATTGGCCTTCAGCAAGTTTCTTCAACTGCAAACTGGTCTTAACAGCTCCCATTTTTGCTACTCCACCCTGATACTTCCACACACCACCCTTGCCAACTCTATTCTTTACACTTAAAAGATCAAGACAGCTGAACATCTCGACTAGGTACATCAAGGATCTGCCAAGACTCATTCACTTACTGTAAGGAGTGGAGTTCTTAGCTGAAGAAAAGCCATAAACAACAACATCACAGAACAAGGATGCTGACAATTGCATTTTTTCTTATGAAATGTGACCATTCATCTCTTATGATTACTACATCTGTACTTGTGCATGAACGTAGTGTACATTTTTAGTTGTAAAGAGTTTAGAAATTTACAGTGTGAAATACAATTTTCAATTACAATTATTTCATGATTAGCCTAGATTTTACTTGCAAGTAAAGGGGGCAAAATTCAGAGGTGAACCAACTTTTGTAGCCAAGTGCTAGGAAAGTGTGAATAAAACTAGGACAAGACTGACAAATCAAAATAAACCAGAGATCTGACCTCTGTCTCAGACAATTCCCATCCATTGTGTTTTAGTAGAAAGCTGTTTCCAGAAGCAGTCTGAACTGAACATTGGAGCTGAGCCTATCTCAAGGAAAAATGTGTCCATATTTTCTGAATATTAGTAGATCAATGTGGACATATCAGCAACTTTAAAGAATAGTTGAATACTACTTAGGGAGAAAAAAGCATCTGAATTTATACACACTAGAAAAATCCATTTTTTAGAGACCAGTGAGGTACTCCCAACTTTTTGGTATGCCTCTTGGGACATTTAGCTCCAGGTTAGAACTACCTTACGTAGTGACTTTAGTGGAGCAGTGACACTTAGCTGGATCCTTTGAACAGGATTCCCAAGGTGCTTCTTGAAAGAACAGACACAAGTTATCTTCATAAGCAATCAACTTTTGGTAGAGCTTATTTTAGTTGCTGCACAGCTCTTGGCTCTGCTATAGAAGACTAACTTCTCTGAACTGATGGATCAAGGCTTGTGGAGAGCTTAAGATTATACAGACCAGTGCAGACACATACATTCCCAATGTGAACAAAAAGCTGCTCACCACTCACTCTGAACTCACAGAACCCAGTTTATAGATTATCTGTGAATAGAAAGGGATGACAATGACTCAACTCCTTACATGTTGCAAATTATCTGCAATCATGAATTACCATTCAGGCTCTGAATGCCATATTTAAATGTGTGAATCTTCTCACTTCCTTGTTAATACTGAAGGGCACTGTTATTTACATTTCTCTTTGAAGGCTAGTAATGCAGTTTATGCCAATTCCTCCTGGGGGAGAAAACTGGAAAATGGTATAATTCCCTCTCCCCCCCCCCCCTTTTTTTTTTTTAAGTTACTGTTACTTGCCAAACAGCTTTTATATCAGAACATGTAAGAAGTATCTCAATTATTTCAGTGTCATTCTCATGCCAACAAAGGAAAATTATCTTCTCTTGTCCAACAATTAAGTTATTCCCCAGATAACAATTAATGTTCAGGCGATAAACTCAAAAGTGTGGATAGAGATAAAATTAATTTATAATCATCACAGCTGGCACAGAAAGATGTACCTTCATTAAACGTTCTATTAATATGCCACAGTGTATGATATGAGTGATGACAAAGCCTATTTCTGTACAAAGCACAAACACAAAACTGGCTCTGGCATACCTTGTAGCCTTGTACACTGTATGTATCACATGGGCCCTACTTTTCCTTACAGGGTGCATCTCATATTCTGGAAGACATTACAGTGGTTTAATGACTTAATTTATGCTTCAACAGAGCTACACAGCAGCGTAACAACCTAAACCCAAGACCTCGGTCTTAAATCACATGATCATCTTTAATACAGAGAGGAGCCTGTAAGAAATCCTTTGGAGAGACCAACAGGACAGGTCACCCACCCTGAACCTAGGGTGACATCTAGACACAGTAACAGCCCTCCAACTTCATTTTCAAGAGCACTGCTGGTTTCCATCATCCATCCTTACACATCAGGTAAACCATCCTAAACCATGGAAAGCTTCACACAGGAGCAAACCTGAGTTGAATCATCAGCACCAAATGTTTCAGTATTTATATTAACAATTAATACAACACATCACCAAAAGCACCATCAACAAAGAACGTCCTCCATGAAACACCAGACTTTGTGCCCTCCCGTTCGATGAAGACACATGCTAGCTTTCAGAATATCCAATACACTCATTTGTTAGGTCCCCAGGAAGAAGAGGATAGGGAAGACAAGTCAGCTTGATTTATTGTACCAAACAATAACACTACATATAAATTGCTTTGTATTAAATAACATTAACTCTTGTCCACCAGGTAACACACTTGACAGTTAATTAACATCTGCAAAAAATTTACAACATGAAAAAAAATGGAATTAATAGCTTAGTTGGCTCAATTCAGCAGTTGGATGTTACTTGGCAGTAACAGCGATTTAATGTTACTTAAATTTTTTATTTGGGGTTTAGTTTTTGTTGGGTTTTTGTTTGTTTTGGTTTTTTTATATTTTTTTAAGAACCTGTTAACATTTCAGAGTTGTGGGGTTTTTTTAAACTATTTTTTATTATTGGTGCTTGCCTGATATTTTGGTCTATTTTCAAGATTTTTACAGCTCGGAAAATCCTTCTGAAATAAAGCAGCAATAAATCAAGTTGTTACAGAAAAATATTCTATTCCAAAGCCCATTAGTTGAGGGAGGGAGAAAAGAGGAGGTTGAGGGGATTTTTGAGTTTCTTATTTCAAAAACTTATTCTTCTGTAGCATGCTCAAAGAAGAAATGCATCTTGTTCTTACAAATGTTCCCATCCAAAGTAATAAGTAGAAAGGTTCAGTCACTATTATAAACTAAGAGATGCATCTTCATTTGAGAGCCTATGTTCTCAAACATATTACATTTTTACTAAATACTTTAATATTCTATGTATAACATACATCATGACGTCTAAACTACAGATATCTAACATTTGAAGTTGTAAATTAAAAGAGGATGTAATGAAACACGTTTATAACCAGAAAAATCTATCTCATGATGCTATTTAAAAGTTCAAGCAGTGAGGCAAAACACAAGTATAACGTGGAAAATTCATGTTGCTCATTTGGGGTGTCTGGATATATTGGATAGGGGGTAATATAAATTTGAGAAGCTCACCTCCATCTCCAAAGGAAACTGTATGTACATAGAACAAATGAAAGCAAAGACCATGCAATTAATAAGAATTGGGAGTCACAAGCCATACACAGTAGTAGGCTGAAGAGGCAAAACTTGGGGCAAAATCTACATTTCTCAAAACATACTCAGAGAATGTTCTACCATGAAAAAGACAATTTCCAAAAGACTGACTGTAACATTTTATTTTTTTTTCAGCGAAGTTATCCTATAATTATAACATCTATTGTACTTATGGAACTTAACTGTGTCAATATGGCTGTATATGGTAAAGCACTTGCTTCTACTCTAGCTACATCCATATGGGGTAAAAGATATTTAGACATTGGAAATAACATTTGGTTATGTCTGCTATCAGATATTTAGAGACTTCCAGAAGGCGCCTGTAATGATGCAGAATGAGTTTTTGATTAAGACAGATGCCTTCAAAGCAGAAGATGCCTAAGTTGGTACATTCTCAGGAATAGAAAATACAACCAGAAAGCAGAAATTACAGGCACACATTGCTGGTGGAAGTATCCAGAAGGAGCATTTCTCCCTCAGCCTCTCAGCAGAATCCAGAAAATGCAACCAGACCACTTCTGCCAAATAATTCAGCATGCACCAGTAACATCTGCTCAAATAAACAATATATTGGCTTCTTTTAGATAAAAGGTAGTGTATTTAGGGATTAAAATAATCATCTTTTCATATGCATTAAAGGCTTCTTCTGATCATGCCTTGATTTTGAAGTACTTTTCTTCTATCAAAACATCTCCATATAAAGTATGCAATCTATGAAACTGTATGTAGAACCTTATCCCCTTCCAAGCAACTCTGTATTTATAACTTATTTCACAGAAGTAAAACAATCCAACCTTGTGATATTCTGTCTATATAAAATGAAGCTATGACAGCTTTTTGATCTCCCCCACATCTGTAAATTGATGGTTCTGTGCTTGAGCTCAGCATTTCCACAGCATCCCCAGCCCTCCCAAAAAAACAAACCAAAACCAAAACCACTCTAATAGACCCCAAACCTCTATTGCCATATTCCTCATTCAGAACACAGTAGCGATACCGTGCTGCGTTTACCAAAAGCACTGACATTAGCTAAAGCAGCATGGCAAAAGGAGCTATCAGAAAGACACATATTTGAGCTGTGTGGGAGAAGGGGGTCTGGTGTCACTTTTATAGTTTGAAATGCAAAAGCAGTTTGGAAAAAAAAAAAAAGATTCAATTAGCTCATGCATTTACCGTGAGTAGGAGGTCTCACTGGGGTTGTCAGAGGAAATTATATTTAATCAACATGATGTCAGTCAAGTGCTTGTCAAACCTACTACAATTTTTCAAAATCGAGAATGTTTTATACAATAATTTATAAAAAAAAAAAATGGATGTAGAGATGTGGCCACTTTGGAATAAATTACAGCATTCAAGCCTTTTCCAGGAGTTTCTGGCAGGAGACATTGTTACTATGTTTATTTTAAAAGCTTTCATTTCTTCAATAACGTATAAAAGTCTAATAGAATTCTTCACTCACTTCCCACCCTGCCCAAAGACTATGATGGACCATCTACAAGAATATTTAATTACATCATTATGAAATTACATAAGACATGTACTCATTTAAGGTGTACCATTTTCTACCAGAGTGTTTCTGAAGAGTGAAAAACCTAATCGTCCAGAAACAGCCCATTTCATTGACAGTGCACTGGGGCATGACCAGTTTACTCCCAGGGAAATCAAACCTACTGCTGGACTTGTCCCACATCAGAAGTTAATTAGCTTTACATTAGGCCAATTTAGCAACACTACCTGGTGCACAGAAGGATTAGACTAAGGTTAGATTTAAAAGCTGTAGAGAGGAGAAAACTAGAAGATATGTTATGAACGAGTGTGGAATAATGACTGGAGGTGACTTAAAAATTAAAATCATACTAAAGCATTTTATGTGCTTTAGTAAATGCATTTTAGTAAATGCAAAATATGCATTTTTCACATATTAAGGAAAGGTATAACATCGGAGAAACTCTCAAGGTGGAGCACAACTGGTATGAAAGGAATCCGTTTCACAACAGTTCCCCAAGCAACATTGCCTGCAAGTAGCACAGGGGATGGAGTGAAGATTCCACAGACAGGCCCTGTGAAATGACAAGAGATGGGAATTTCAAGGTACTACAGAACTGATAAGCTGCCTGCTTGCAACCCTGTGACAACAGTCTGTCCGTTTTTGACAAAGTACTGTCCTTGTGTGAACTTTGCTCATTATAATGTCATTATAATACCAAAACACAACTCTGTCCCAAGGGCTACCCACTTCCAAAGTGCGACCACCCCTCACTGAGCTTGCGCTGTGAGTTTCTTCACATATATCTTTAAAAGAGAAGCAAGAGCTTCCATAGACATCCAACACCAACCATAATAAAGGTATTTATGACTACAGTCACTCAAGTTCCACCTTGAAGGTAAAAATTATCATTAAAACAGTTTAAGTAAGGAGAGATGTTGGGGAAGACATCATCATGGACCATCTCTGACTCCTGGGATCAGTCAACGGGCTGAACCTCACTTCCCCCCCACCTAGGGATGCCTTTGGGTAAGATCTGGACTCTTAAACTTAGAAATCTTCTTGAGCTGCTCTTTGATTTAACACATTTGGCATATCATAAATATCTATATATACACACACACACACACTTTGCAGACAGTGTATTTATCACCGGCAATCTAAAAGAACTTGTATTTCTGTTGCTCTCAATAAACTGCACTTTTCATGCAGCTAGTCACAGAAGGTCTCTCATAGGGCACTGTCAGCTCCTTACTGGCTGCATGGTACCATGGAACATGACTAGGCAGGGAGTGCAAGGGGCTATTAGTGAATCCAGAGCCGTGTTAGTTCAGCTGTACTGAATGTGACTGGACTGGGATCCAAGCCGTGATAGTTCAGATACACTGAACGCAACCAGGCTAATAGTACCAAATTGGACATCACTCAGAATCTAAATCTAGCTGCCCCCAGCCCCTCTGATATCTGAGGACCAGCTGGAATGCAAGGAGATTTATTTTCTGCCAAATTACTTTACCCTTTCATGCAACAACGAGGTTCAAAAGAAACTGAAGGAAGTCAACTCAGGGATAATACCAAAATCAGAGCTATAGTTAAATCTCGAGACTGACTGCTGACATTGGCTTTGATGTTTGACTAAAGCAAGTCTCAAAAGCCCTGAACCACTTGAAAACTACTGTGTTACCCTCTTAGATCTCTGCACATTGAAAATCCTCCAAAGGGAGAGAGCAAGCACTTGGGAGCCAGTAGCAAAGCTCCACATGAAAATCTTCACTATGATTCGTGTCAAGTCACAGAGCAAAGTACATTCCAACTTACGCAGAATTACATACAAATTACGATGAATGAAACAGCTTCATGAGTATTTGCAAGCTCCAGCAGGAGCTCTCAGCACAGATAAAGGATTACAAGTTCAAAAGGAATCGTTCACAAGAGGAACAGCTACTCCTACAGCAATAGATGAACAAACCACTAGCCCCAAATCACATGGAAGACTTCTTCTAAGTTGGATACTCCGGTTGCCAACGCCCTCCTAACTTAAAAGAGTTTACAGTGACTAAACTTTACTGTGCCCATGTGAATTCTTTGCTGCCTTCCAGTAAGCTCAGGTTATAAAAGAACCATTTCTGAGAAACATAACTTATTTGCTCTTGTCTTTGAAGAATAAAGTTCTGGAGACAGTCATTTAAAATCACTGGTCTGTTCTGCAGCTACTGACAGAATCAGTCAAGGAATGGAGACAGTCTCCTTGAATCATATTGAGCTACAAATCACTATTAAGGCAGCATGTCCTTCTACAAAGCATGACTCCAAGTTATACACCTATATTATCTACTTACATTCAAGAAAAAAATTCTAGCAATGCATCTAAACTTTTCACAATGCCTGACAAAAATACAGCTTTGTTATTTGAAAAGAAAACTTCACTTGATCAGTAATTTGGCTCAGAGCCATTCCCAGTATCAACAGAGACTGAAAGACAACTGGATCAAGAACAGCCCTGCTGAGGAGGACTTTGGCATACTATTGGCCAAAAAAAAACTGCACAATGGACCAGCAGCATTCACTGTCAGCACAGAAAGCCAACCACAACCTGGGCTGCATATCAAGGGAAGTGGTTTTTACCCTCTATTCCACCCTCATAAAATCCCACCTGGAGCACTGTGAGTCTGATGTCCACTGTACAAGACAGACATGGATCTGCTGGGCGAAGTCCAGAGAAGGAAGCTGCTGCTGCACCTCTCCGAGGAAGAACAAGAGAGTGGGGAACATTCAGCCTTGAGAAGACTCCAGGAAGCCCTTTCAATACATAAAGGAGGCTTATAAGAAAGATGAGAGGGACTTTGTTCCAAGGTGGGTTTGTTCTGTTGTGTGTTTTGAGAGGTTGGTTTTGGTTCTGGTGGATGTTTCCAGATGAGTTCTTTTGTTGTTGTTGGGGGAAGGTAAGGGAAATTGTTTTGTTTTGGTGTCATGTTCCCCCCTCCCCAAATGATTGTGGTGCAACACTAAAACAGGCTGCTCTAAGAACTCATAGATGCCCCATCACTGGAAGTGTTCAAGGCCAGGCTGGATGAGGCTTGGAGTAACACAATCTAGTGAAAGACCTTCGTGCTTAAGGCAGAGGTGTTGGAAGTAGATTATCTTTAGAGGTCCCTTCTGACCCAAGCCAGCCTACGATTCTATGAAGCACTCCTCAGTTCACCGGGATATCTGCAATCTTCACGCAAGAAATCAATACCATCAACATTTTTGCTTTACTTCTTTCGAAGTTTATTAAACCTAAGATACATTAGAAAAGAGCAGAGAAAAAGTACTTGTAGACACACATGCAGAATTTTATACTGTGTAACTGAAGTGCCAAACACACAGAGCTTCACTTTCTCAAACATTACCAACATAAATGCTCGAAAGCTCAAAATATTGAGACTGTTTTGTTTGGTGTTTCTGAAGTGGACCTCAGTGTTTATCATCCAAACAGCCTGTCACTGTAGAACCACTCTTATGTATTCATATATAGCTTGTGCTGCATATGTTTTACCTAGAAGCCTAAAACCCCTGGATTCTCTGCAAAATAGAAACAATTGTGGGGTTAAATGATGATCCAAAACCTAAGGAGCATGTTTAAATGCTTGTCACCACATCCAACCTCTGCATCTTCAAAACAGATCTACACAGCCTATTCAACCAGCCTATTCTACCTCCACTAAGGTTCACCATTTAAATGGACTTCTCTATCACAAACTCTGTGTTCCATCCCACAGACACACAGTTAAACTTGGGGTTTTTTTCCTTAATGACAGGTTTCCCCAATACCACTCAAAAGAATGAGTGCTTGAATTAGTAATGCCCTCAAGTTACAGTTTTTCTTCTTTATGGTTGTTTGCCATGGAGTTTCAAATAAGCTCAAATTTCAAAATTTAAAACTATTTTTAGCACTGCAGAAGGTCTGATTACATTATTTTATTTTACTATTTGGTATAAGATGGGCATTCACGCTTAATCATATCCATAGATTACCTCAAAGAATACAAATGTGTTACATTATCTTTAAATAAATGAATGTCAATATGTTCTAGGGTAGCAGAAGTAATTGCATATTGATAACAGTCATTATCATAAGTCATGTTTGCTGGCAGAAAATCCACTTGTATTTTTTAATAAGGTGCAATATTATGGTCTATTTGGAGATTATAGCTTTCTATTTCCCCATACATAATACAATATCACTTCAATATAGCTGGCAGACCCTAGGAATAGATAAAAATTCAGAATGTAAATGTGCAAATTGTAAGATTTTACAGTCTTTTGAAACTAGGGTGGATATTCCAAGTACCTCAGCAAAACTGATATGGGGATCATTATCTGTGCCAGGCTGATGTGCTAGTCACCCTTATCTGCTGTGGTGAGTGGAATGGAAGGTACATTATCCTGAACTCATACAACCAGATATTTCAGATTTTGCATCGTAGCTTATTGCAGTTTGCAAAGTATTCTGAAAGACACTTGAGAAAGGGACAGTCTCCCTCCTCTTCCCCCCCTCCTCCATCCACCAAGAGGCACAAAACTTTAAAGCTAAATCCTATATCTTGGATGTACCTGCTGCAGGAGAGTAAGGAATTTATAATATCCAATATCAAGACCAGAGGCTCTTGTTCTACACTGTTGCTCTATTTTATTGCTTTAAAGTAGTAGAAAGATAGAACTTGATAAAATAAGCAGAGAACTGCAGAGTCCTGCTCTGTGGGCAGAATATCCCCATAAAACCGTACAGGCTAGAGATGGGCTATGGAGCAGCTCTGCAAAAAAAGGTCTAAGGAATCCCATCTGTACAGGGATTTTAACATGAGGCAAAAGCATGTGGATCAGAAAGTTCAAAGAAAACTGAGTCACTCTACTCCCTACTTGGCAGCTGTGAGGCCATACCTAGAACACTCTGCCTAGTTCTAAGCTTACACGCAAAAAATACTAACAACTGGCCCCTAATGGAAGCAAAAACAGAGCAGCCCTTTAACTCTACCCTGAAGTGGAGGCTGGCACTCATGAAGTATAGAAAAAAGATTGTAGAAATGGGGTTTAATCACCCTGGAGAAAAGACGACTTGTAGGAAGTGGATCTTACTGCTGTCCTCAGCCTGAAGCATGGTTACAGAAAAGACCTAACTCCTCATCTCCACTAAGACAGTCAGTGAAAGAACAAGTAGCAAGAATCACAGGTTGCAGCAAAGGAAGCTCCAATTACATATAAGGGGAATTCCACAGTGGGAGTGGACAGGCCCTGGTGGCACCACCTGCCCAGAGAGGAACCACCACTTCTGGTGATCATGTGGACTAGGCCTGGCCAGGATGCAGTTAAGTTTCCTTCGTAGCAGCTCATATAGTGCTGCAGTTTAATTATTTTGACCAAAACAGTATTAATAACACAGCAATGTTGTAGCTTTTGCTGAACAGCATTGATGCCTCTTCTATTTCTCACTCTGCCTCATCAGCAAATACATTGAGGCTGTGCAATAGGCTGGGGACAACCAGGAAGTGACCAAAAACATCAAAGTAGATATTCCATATCACATAGCATCATGTTCAGCAGTAAGAGAAAAGAGGGGGTTTTAGGAGTCTTTTCCCCTCCACAGAAGGTGGCAAGTGGTTGCCCCCACATCACCTGTTTTACTTCTTTCTGTTCTTCCACTTCTCCACTTTATTCTTTGTAAGCTTCACCAGTCCTCTTCCTGCCTAACCCCCCCCCCCCCCCCCAGATTTTCTGTGTTTTATTTTTCCTTTCTTCTCTCTCTATCCCACATGCAGTGAGTAGACGTTAAAAAGCAACTCATCAGCTGTGTCTTCCAAATCTGAAACTGGTCCTGCTTTGGACAGGAACCTCTTCTAACCTAATTTATCCTGCAGAACACTGCATAAGCTTCTCCATTCCAGACTTCCCCTGTAGAAGCAGTTCTCAGTTGGTAACATTGAGTGCCACACATAAGAGACCATCTAAGCCAGTTCCCTAACAGTGACAGCACAGCAGGTGGATCTGCGTGTTAGAGGGTATTCGCACTGTCTGGAGCCCTGTGCTGACCCTTGAGAACAGCACACACCACGCCCCATGACTATCACCATCTCCTGAGAAACACCCACACTGAGCACCACAGTGAGACCCTCATTTATAATTACTCATAACTTTGCAAGATAAATACACAGTAACATTGCTTTGCAGTACAGCTTTATCATTTTATTTAAGCCTCATAGAGGCAAAAGGAAAGCATCAGCTCTAGCTTCTCTCAGTCATAGTAGAAAAGGAAAACGTTCAGGCATCCAAAACTGGACTAGACAGTGCTAAGAACAAAAACCCTTCTCCTGCTGTAAGGAGGTTTACAGGAAAAACACCAAGTGTTCTGAACTCCTCTATAATGAAGTATAATTAAATCTACATATTTGTTTCTGTACAAATATTCAACCAAAATCTCAGGCTCAGAAAGCCCCTGTTTTTTAAGAAGGGGAATATTTTAAAATATTAATAAGAAAATAACCCCAAGACATGCCCTGCAAGTATGCCGTGCTGCTGACCCCAAGGCCTCACCCACAGGTGAGGCTCACAGAACACACACCACTTCAAGCTCTCAACAGTAGCCCTCAGGGCCAGGCAAACACTGCCAAGCCCTAGCACCACTTGCCAGCGGCGCTGAGGCAAACAAGGGTGGGGTTTGTGGAGGGTTTTTTAATTTATTTGGGTTTTTCAAGTTATCTTCTCCATGGGCCCATCACCCAGGCCCACACAGCCTGCAGCACAGCCCTGTTTCCCCCCCTCCAAGCAGAGGGCCTGCCATGGGCTGCATAGCGGCCCAGGGACACCATCCTCAGGGGTGTCATCAAGATGGCTGTTGAACTGGTACAAGCACAAGTGTTTAGGGGGTGCTGCTGGGACCTGTTCAGTGTCGATAGGGTGGGCACAGGCCTCACCCAGGTGCTCCAAGCACAGGCAGCCCCACCGTTTTCACCCAGGCAGGAGGTAACCACACACCCTGCCAGGGGAGGCAGCAAATGCCATAGCCCTGATTCTGCTCCAGTTGTCAGCAACATGGACTACCCCCACTTACAAACTCCAGCAATGAACACACCTTTCTACAGGCTGAGCAGAAGGTCTTCGTCCAGGAAGGGAGAGCACACTCCTGTCTCCTCCAAACCTAGTCCTAGAGAAGCCTACTCCAGCTGAGGGAAGGACTAGGGCTACAGCCAGGGGTTTATGGGCTGGGAGCCTGCCCTGATTCACTGCAGCAGCACCTTGGAGTTTGCATTGTTAACTGTGAGCAGCTGGTGAGCAGTACAAGTGTTGGGGGGGTTGTGGTGGGGGAACCTTGCTGAAAGGGCTAGAAGGACTTGAGGGATCTGAATGTCAAGTTGAGGCATTGACAGGGTGTTGACTGTGTATTTGGGGCTCATCTAATGGTCTAGTAGCCTCACAAAGCACATCAGGCCTTCAAAAGTTGTTCTGGATTAGAGTGACAGGAAGGAAAATTACCCCTTTCTTGTCTTTTGCAGAAGCAAAAGAGACAAAAAAAAAAAAAAATAAAAGAGACTCTTCCTGAGAGTACCTGCAGGAATCTTACAAAGCCTCCGGGTTTCTCCACAGTCCTCCTTGATCTTACCTAGTTAAAATGTGGAAAAAGCTCCACTCCTCTGTCATTTGTGTGACATCTACCTAATGATACAACCTCTGCAAAGGAAGACTGGTCAGCAAAATGATGTCCTTCTGTACTCAGTTGTGACTAACTTGAACTTAAAAGTGGACTTCAGGATTCACATATGAGTTGGTTTTTTTAATGGTAGAGGTCTGCCAATGTTGGTATTAGTGCAAGCGTAAAGTCAACTTGAAAGTGAGCATGTAAAAATACTGAATTTGTAATATTTTACTGCCTCATGAAAGGCATCTCATTTGGACACAGAGCACTTTTGCAGTGAGTAAGCATTTCTATGAATTTCAATATCCATAGTATCCCACAGATTGAAATTTTTATGGAAAGTTGCACATTTTCTGAGCTGCAAATACTGTATGTGCTTAGTTAACAGTTTTATGAGCAGCCAAGTTGTGGTTGCTGTCAGGTATCATTTTCTGCTGTGTACTCTTCTTTAGCTTCACAGCAAGTATAAAGGTTGTTCTTAGGAGAAAATCACCTTTCCACTGAGAACTAATCTTTTTTGGTATGGTCCCCACTTCTGGCTTTCACTGTTCAGCTGCTGTCAATATCCAGGTTCAGTACAAGGTGACTGACACATTGAGTTCCCCTTCACTCATTTTTAATTATAAAGGATCTACAGACATAATTATTTGCTCCTTCCTTTGTGTGTTTTCTGGTGAAGTAATTTTTTTATATTAAATACATTTTTTTAATAATTTTTTTTATATGACTGCTCTTCTCCAATGCTACTGTTTTATTTTTCCTCAAAGATTCCAGTTACAGCTAAGGCTGAAATAAAGAGACATACTGTTAAAACCATCCAAAAGAAGACAGTATTTATGACCAGCCTGTTGAGTCCGTACCGTCTATTTTCTACAATTTTCAAGGCCCTTAAGATTTAAAAGGATTCTTAGTTAACTGTAGGAACTCTGAAATTGGACAAAATTGTCATGGATAGTTCAGTGAGGGTCTCTGCTTAGTGAAATCAAAAAGGGGAACCAGATACTAAGCTGTATAAAGAACAAGGCTAACATTGATAGTATTTCTAATGCACATAGGTACAGAGGTAATAACATTCTTGATATTGATCTGTATTGGAAAAGTTATGTGGTAAAAAGTGATTAAGGCAAAAAAGGCCACCATTTGAAAAGAATCTGAAAGGATGAGATTGTTTACATTAAACAGGAGACACAGAAGACAGTATTTTAAACCTGAAAATATTTCAAATATTTCTATGCATCTCATAATGCTACAGGAGATTTGCCTTCTGTGTCTGTACATGTGTAGAGAAACTATGTGAACTGTCCAACCAAAAGAAGTCCATATTGAGGGAGAGGGGATTAAAAATGAATATTTTTTTTGTGTATGGAGCTGGTAACTCCATTACTGAGTGATTTAAATGAGATCAGAATTTAGCCCAAGTTTCCATTCTCCATTTCTAAACCAGTTACCTCCCACTATGGCAGATGTGAATACATACAGGAGAAAGAACAGAACAGATCTTTCTATTGGGAAGCCATGAACGATATACCTATTGCTGTATTATATGTGACTACAAAGCAAAGTTCAAATTTCCACATAGAACATGGATATACATAGATATTTCATGTATGATATATCTTGCATTTTTAATAAGCATTACAGTAATAATTACAGTAAAGTATCAAATAAATATATGATAAATGAAAATCAGAATTAATATAATCAACTATTCTTTAAATCAACACATTCTGCTGTATTAGCTTTATAGCTAATGTTAGCTTCAGTATTTTTCTGTGTTTGAGTTTGGAGTGCTTTAAATAGCCTTAATATGAACGAAATATTTCTAATAATGAGTAGGGCACAGTGGAACTTTGGTATTTCCCTAGTTCTTCATCCTTGCCCTTTCTGTATTCTCACTCTTAATGCCCATAGTATTTTTTTTTTTTTACAGTGCTGGCTGGTTTTATGGAATGCATTTTCCAAAGTGAGTTAGTGGTGCTTGTTCATCTAGAAAGTTTCTGAATTGTAAAAATATGTAAATTATGCAAAACTAGGTCTTGCTTGAAGGGTGAAAGACAAGAGGCCTTAAAGAAGGTTGACACAGTTTGTGAAGTGAGAAACAGACCTCTTTCTTCTGAAGGTTTTAAAATGTTAGGAAATTCCCAAACAAAATGCCTAGTTAAACTGAAAATAACACAGCTCCACAAATCTAAAGTAAATGTTTACTAGGATGATCCATTTGCTGGTGTGAATGTCCAGCAGCTTGGCCGATGAGACTCAGCTGTGTCTGGTTAAATGTTTCATGTAACATGGGTTTCATGAATACTTACACTCAGTTGTCCAAGATTTTCAGTTATCTATCCAAAGCAGAAACAGTAATTCAACTGCTGGTTTTGTTTATTCTTCTATTCTAGTCTAATCTAGTCTAGTCTAGTGAATTCTATTCTATTCTATTCTATTCTATTCTATTCCTATTCCGTTCTATTCTATTCCTATTCTGTTCTATTCTATTCCTACTCAAAAAGGATTTGCTGCTGCCATAGAAAAATGCTTTTGATGATGAAAAATGCATTATTCATTCAAAATGGGCATAGACTTGCAGGAGAAGGACAAAGATGTTCCATGACACGGGGGGATGTAGTTCTTCACCCCAGGATGGTACAAGCAGGCCCTGCCAGCGAGACGTATCTGTTCACCTGCCTGTTGTGTTATGCACCAGTTTTATTCCTGCTCTGTTAGCACATGTAACAGGCTGGAAGTAAGAGAAAAGCAGCAGAGCTTTCAAAAGCTGGTGGAAGTTTTTATCACTGTGACAAGAAAATAGGAAAAAATGGAGAGGTTAAAAAATGCTTACTGCTATCCTACATATGTTAAATAAATACATTATTTATGTAAAAAAAATGGAGTACCTCCAAAAGATTGTTCATAGCAAGAACTTAGTTTTGCATTTTGGATTGCCTACTGGAATTTCCTCTCTCAACTAATCATATGGTAAACTGAGGGAAACTATTCTTCTAACTTAGACATTTTAGTTAGTTGCCAAATGGCAAGAAGTATAAATATCCCAGCTTTTCTTCCTTTTAAATAATTCCCTCAGGATCTCATTTGGTCTTGGGAAGAACGTACTATTTTAAAAGTATCAGGATTAAACCTTTAGCAAAAAAGAAAGTAAAATTACAGTGACAAAGAACCTGTGAAGGAATAAAAAACAGAGCTGGCAAACAATTTAGACATTTTTATGTTTGCATTTCAACCAGTTCTTTATATCTAATTAAATCGGTACATTTGGTTGTATTTTCTGTCAATTCGAAACAATTTTTTTTTTAATTAGGCAGTCCAACCTCAGTTCAAGTGTTTGATACTTCTAACATAGAGGTATGAGGGTGAACATAGAAGCTTGTGCTTTACTAAAAGGTAAACAAGAAGGTTTATATGTCTCGTCTGTCTCTACTTGACATTTGAAAGTCATCAAAGCAAATACTTCAGTCATACCTAACAGCTGAAAATTACAGCTTGAAATGCAAGATCCAGCATTGCCTGGTACGTTAGCAAAATGCATGCATTATTTAAATGTATGTACATTTATATGCAAGTGTTATCCACACAATTGGTCTGTAGATTTAAATTTATATTTGCAAATCACATGACTGGAGAAGTTCATAATCCCCAAATCACCAAGAACTGTGAAGGCTTGCGGTAGACTAATGGGGCGAGACAGCAGCATAGAAAATACTGCACTGTTGTTCCACAAATAATAAACCATGCAAAAGAATTTAAAAGTTAAACTATCTATCTATAGATATATTGCTGTTGTTGTTGTTGTTGTTACTTTTCTAGGGCTTAGATAAAAAGTGAACCAGCTGAGCAGAATCTTATCTGGCCTGAATCCAGATGTTGCCCAGTTTCCTTAAGGAGACATCAGTGTCTACTATGTTGTATCTCCTCTTGTAAGAATAAAAAAAGGACAAATATTAGACCCCATTAAAGTAACCCATAGTGACCTCATAAGTTATCAAGTGGTTGATGAAACAGCATACAGTGTTCCTTCCATACGCTAATTTGCAACATAAATTTCTGTTCACTCTCTAACCAGAACTGGTACTTTTCATGACTGAAGAGAGTGCACAGAGCAGAATTATAGTCCTGGAAATAGTGATTTAATCACTTGCTGACTCAACAACAACTTAACTAAAAAAATGGAGTCTTCAAATTCAGTTATCAATGGGGAAAAAAAATGTTTTTCTTAAACACTTACTAAGAAATCTTGGAAAAAACACGTATATTCTTACCATGAAAATACTCCCTTATGTCCTCTAAGTGCTTCTCACTCATGTCTACAGACAATATGCTGGTTATATTGGACTACAGGCTGATGAGATCTCCTTCCTTTGAGATCTTTTAATTACTACATATAACACATATAACATATTTATTTTTTTCAAATACGAGTTTCATGAGCTACTTTTTTTCCTAAAATATTCATTGCATTTATATTTATAATAGAGATCAAGCAGGAAGTGGAAAGAATCATGACAGGTCGATAGAAAGGGAAAAGATTTAAATCGGTCTGATAGAATTAAATGTAAGAAAAATATAGGTTATCTTAGACATCTGATATCTGCCCCAGAATTGTGTAAACTCAGGAGAGCAGAACTGCTTTTAGAAAGGTGTACAGTTGTTTCTTTAGACATTATTAGCTCCATGTGCAAAACATGTTTAACAGGGCATATAATTTAAAAATCCAGCTTCCACAACAGATGGCTTTATTTACCATGTTTAGAAACTTTACATGGGGAAATCTTCCACTGTAAGCACAGTGGTGTGTGCTGCAAAATAATCATATCAAGGTCAAAATTCAGACTGCCCTATCACTCTGCTGCTAGCTTTTATGTAAGATTGTCAAAGAAGCAGAAAATGTTACAAATAATTAGTCATGGCTTGTGAACGGAAGCACTGAAGAGCTGCTCTAGGAGCCACTAGAAAGAAATGCTCTATTCCGGCATGGGGAAACATCACTTGATATTCTTTCCATTTCTTTGCTAGTGAATGTCTCAGACCTAAGAAAGTACCAAGTGTTTTTCTCTCTCCTTATTTTTTTGAAGGTAAGAATGCCATTGACCAGTATCACCAGAGGAAAAGTAAAAGGTGTTGTAGCACAAGGGCACCCAATCAAGTGATCAAAAGGAGAGACCAGAATGCAAAAGGCAGACCAGCAGTAGCCTGTGGTATGGTATGGGACGACAGCGTTTCATGTGGAGGAGAAAATGGGCCTAATTAAAATGGAGATGTGAGTTTATGGGCATCCTGCATTCATGACAGAGTTGCTATGGTTCCCCTTTAAAAAATCCTTTCCCTCCTAAATTCAGTTTTTTTCCATCCTGTTCATACTGTAACTAATAGTTTTTTTGTTTGAGGGGGTTTTTTTAATAGTAATTAGTAAAAAACAACATATGTATGGTTAGTTTATGGATCCCGAGGGGGGTTTTTTTTTTCACATTTGCCTAAAACCAGAAGTATCACAGAGGGTTTGGAAGGGACCTTCGAATATCATTCAGTCCAACCCCCCTGCTATTGCACGGACACCTTCCACTAGATCAGGTTGCTCAAAGGCCTATCCAGTCTGACCTTGAATACTTTCACAGATAAGTAGCTTCTACGTAAATGAAGGTCATTGACCAGTTCCAGAGTGTGACTTACTATTATCAGTAGTAGGACCAAGTTTCCACAGTAGTTCAGTCATAAACCTATCCTAAATGGTGTTTTCCTGTTGTGTGCTTCAGAGGAAGGTCATTAGTACAGTACATCTGCACTGGTCTTACTGGACTTCGCAGGCAGATCTTTGAACTGTGGAGCCAGAACAGAAAAAGTACAACAGAACTGGTAGATAAAAACACAGAGATAATTGGCATTTCCTTTCACATTACTAGCTTCTAAACTAGCAAACAATCATTAACCCACAACTTCTACTAATTTTAAGTAGGAATGAACCAAACAAGAGTTTTACCAGTTTACTAACGTAACAAATTGGTGAAGGAAAGTAAATAGAAAAGGAAGTAAGTGATACCAGCACTCTTTAAAGATTCATTTTTATTGTACAAGAAACTGGAAAAAAGCTGTCTTAAGATGGAAAAATTGTTTGGTTTATAGAAGCATTCACTGAGCATCAGCATCAGGATCTTGGGGGCCTTCAGAAAAAGAAATGAGGGCAATTTTAAATACATTTTTTAAAAGGTAGTGTATGTTGCAAGGGCTGGCAGGCTGATTAATGTTACTTTGGGGTTTACAGCCTGATTAGCTATAAATTCTGTGTTGATACAACTGAGGGCCAGTGGTTTTATTATGTATTTTTTTTAAATTGTTACATTAATTTCTGTGTCTGAATCTCTCATTTTTCTCAGACCAAAAGTTTGTTGACTTGCTGATTGTTACACTGTTGATGATCCAAGCTGTGCCTGACTCCACTGACCCAATCTGCTATCTTGGCTCTATTAAAGCAAGTGGCAAGCTGCCTTTTCAGTGAGATAAGGATATCATGTGTTCACAGCAGATGTTACAAGTTGCCTTGAGGGCAGTCTCACGAATATGGCAAAGTCTACTATTTCCTACATGCATATCTAGAGGCTGGAAGCTCATCAGAGTTTGACCGAGCTGTGGAGGTATTTTGTGACATCAATGTCAAAAGTTGCTAGTTCAGCATCTTCCATAATGATTTCCAAAGAGTGAGATCTGGAAGCCAGGAAAATGCACGGGTTAAGTGCTCTGAAAATTGTGCATCTTTTGACATCAGCCAACCCCTTTGAAGTGTTAATTTAGAGGACTTGTCCATAAATTTAAGCATCGTTTCTACTTAATAGGAGTTAAAGCACTCTGATGGTGATAGATTTTTGAGATAAGGTGTTTGATAACATCTCTAAAACAGATATTCCTTTTTACCTTTAATTTTGGGTAACTATGTATATTGGAAATTTCTTTTTAGGAAGACCTGGGGGCCATCAACAAAAAATAATTTTCTTATGAGGAAAATTAAAAAAAAACCCAACCAAGTGTGTATTTCTAAAAGGGCAGACAACAGAATTAATGGATATTACGGCCAAAATACTTCTTATTTTCCTCCATCCAAATGGTGGAAGAAAATGGAGGGGAAGAAAAGGGGTGAGGGGACAAAAGAGAGAAAGGGACACACTATTTTTACATGTCTCTAACAACACCACTTATTTTGCTTTTGAATTTTTTTCCTGGCAGCATTATTGTCTCTTCAAGGAAGTGAAGTTACTTAAATTGTTCCTCTCTGTGGTTTTTCTATTAATACCACTTGCAAGCAGATTTCCTGCTGAGTTTGATGCTGTGTCTTTCCTCAGCCACATCTGCCGATTGTGAGAAAGCGTATGTGCAAGGTTAGTGACATTGAGGAAAGGCAGTAGACTGACACCACATTAACTTCCAATGGCTCAGCTGTGAGTACAGTGTATGGTGGAGCAGTAATCCTTCTCCTGCTAGTGGTCTCTGAAGGGTGGGCTGCTGGGCAGCAAGAGCTTAGCACTGAACCTGCAAAGTCTGGAAGAACCTCTGCACATCTGAGTCTGCGATAATAAACTAAGTCAAGGGTTGAACAGATGAGTTGAAATTTCAACTTTCTGGGTCTTGGTAGGAGTTAAAGCAGCTGGAAGTAAAATGTGTGTCTACAATCAATGTGATTGTGAAAAGAGTCACCGAAAGGAACATACTCTGCCCCTCATGAAGCCTTTGTTTCTGCAGAGAATATTAACCAACTTCATATATCAGGCCTTCCAGAAATACCAAAACCAAAAGTCTGTTACTGATTTCTTTTTTGGATAAGGATTAACAATTAATTAATAAGAGATTCAGTATTATTGTCTCATTAATAGATTTTTCAAAATTACAGAATTAGACAACTGCATTGTGCCCAGGAACATACAAATTCAGAAGACACTTTAGGGACTGAAAAATCATTAATCTGACACCTGAAAGAGTCTTATGGGAGATGTTTGATAGTTTGAGATGTGCTGATAGTGATGGATCACTAGTTCAGCTAGCAGGCCTTCTAGAGTGAATTATCACTAACAGAGAAGTCAGGGTTAGCAGAAGGTGAACGTGAAAATTCAAGTCCCTGAGGATGAGTTCATCCTTCCTTCTTGGCAGAAGTACAACTGCCCATTGGGAAGCAGGAAATCCTGTCCTACATGCTGGGACTTACCTTCAAAGAACAGCATTCCGCCTTTCCATGACCTGGCACTGTTCTGTTACTTAGACACTGAGAAGGGCAGATATTTTTAGGCTAATATGGGTAATCCCACCAGCAACATGCATCTGAGGCAAAAAAAATCCAACGCGTAGGCCGTGTGTTGAATGGATGTGACACTGAACATATCTGCCTGTAATTAGGAAGGTATATAGACCGACAGTTTTTGGTTTTTTCAGTTTAACACATCATTAAGAAGAAAAAAGCTTTGACTTGAAAGAAAAAGAGAGAAGACAAACTTAAACATTAAAATTGTTTTCAATCATTTAAGTTACATAGTTCTCACTCCAGAAGCTTTGATCATGTATAATCCTGTTGAAAGGCTGAATTGTAATCAGCCTCACATACATTATGTTGCAATGCTGTGGCACTAGTGCATGACAGAATTTTATTTTCCATTAGTTCATTCTTCACTGGAAATATAAACACCCTATATGCTTAATAGTCCAAAAAATGAATGCTATTGCTTTTTAAAATTGCCTGTTAATGAGAATTTTGCCTGCTATTAAAAATTCTCAGTGCCTTAGGACCATCTTTTGCATGCTGACATACCTATTTTCAACACCAGCAGTGCTGAACAATCAAAACAAAATCATCCCAGACACTGCTTTTAGTAAAAACAACCATGTTTTTTAACTTATGAAAATGGATGTTTACAGCATCTGTGCAACCAGGACTGATTTTAAAATACCTTTTCACCAAACTCACAAAGAAATTTGTGCCTACTCCAGTGCAGCAGTGATGGCTGTGCAAAAACATATGTGGCACAAAGACAGTTATTTTCTAAGAAAAAAGCCTTTTGGCCTAAAAAGGCTCTTTTTAAGTAGATTGAAAATAAAAAAAATTAAAAAAAAAACAAACAGGGATAGAAAAGATGGTAGGAAAATTTGCATTGGCCTGAGCAATAGAATCCATGCAAATACTCCAGAAGTGAAAGGTACAAACAGGCATCACTTTGCTTTCTCTTCTGAGCTTGCACAGGGTTTCCATGTCACCCATAGACCTCCACTGGAGTTAAGGGTGGCTGGTCTTCCTGAAATTTGGGAGCACACACCGTAACTCTCATCACAGACCCATCGGAACTTGTGTTGCCCCACAGCCCATATCAACAGGAGACACCATCAGTGGTAGCAAAGCAGAGAGGAGAGAAGGGTGTTTGGAAAACTTCCAGCAGAGTGCATGTACCGTTGGTTTGGTCGTGGTCTGTGTACATGGAGAACTGATGGGCCTGGCAGAGCTGTTGGCTCATGCAGGAAGAGTCACGTACCCAGGCCGGGGCAGCTCTTGACTGCAGGAGGGGACTGAACCCATGCTGTTGCGTGGGAAAGGCTCCTACGAATCCCAGGCACACTGAATTTACCTGGCTCTGCCAGCAAAGAGGAGATATTTGTAAGATCTTTTGTACACTGACAAATCACTTAATTAGTAATAACCACAAGTACAACTGTGCACTCCAAAGAAAGAATGCAATTTATGCTGTTAGCAGTTTTACAGAATATTGACTAAATCTGGATTATCCTATTAGCAATTTTCCTTGTAATGAAAAAAAAAAAAAAAGGTTTACTAAATTAATGGTTCTGTTTTCCATCATATTGGGAAAAAGAGATCATATGCACATGGGCAGACTCCAATATAAAGTATGATTAATCAACCTGTGTCAGAAATAATCTTTTCATTACATTCTGGTAGGATACAGAAATACAACATCTAAAAATATTTCATTTTATCCTTCTGGTGTTCTATGGTGGTGTTCTGAGATTGAGCTAGAGACCTATAGACAACCATGGGTGTTTTTGTAGCTACTATGTTCTGACTATATGCTAAAATGGAAACCTAAAAGCAGGGACAGAAATTAAATATAGGAAAAAAAGGGAAAAAAAAAAAAGTTTACCTCCACTCATAAGTAAAAATATATTTGCATTACAAAACCTTCTTTGATGGCAGCAGATGTAGTAACTGATGGAAAGGTGTCTTACTTAGACAACTGGGAAGAGAAGTCGTGGGCTGAGTGGGTCTGATTAATGATTTGAGATGACATACTTCCAAAGTGATCACTTCTGTTCCTAGCTGAAGCACCCGAACAGGCAGGAATCTAATATGGTTTTGGCCCAGGCAGTGTTACATTTTGTCTCCAGGGCTGTCAGTTTGACATGCTTTGTAAGTAGTTAATTATGATGGGGGGAGGAGTGGGGGGAAAGGGAGAAGAAATGATAAAAAAACCTCCTGTATTTATCACTTGATAATTCTTAGTTCTTTGTCAGAATATTGGGATACTTTTTTTTCCTTCAGCCATTGCATTTATTTTGTACCAAGGCTTTATTTTCTTAAATTGATACTGGGCAAAAAGAAATTTTGTCAAACTCATTTGTCTTAAATTTAAAAAGCATTCAGACTGAGGAAAAAAAAAATCTGCAGGCAAATACATGATCTACTTTCCTTATACCAAAGCCTGCTGAAGGTATTGTACATAGCTAACTAGCATGCTTACAAGAAAGGAGTTTGTTGGTTTTTTTGCACTTGTTCCCATGCTGTTGACTTGGTTGTTTGCCTGGAAGAGGAACCTAAGGAAAGAAAAGTGAAATTAAAGGAAACAATGGAGGGGTTTTTTGTTATTATTTATACTGAAAATTGTAAATAAATTGAAAATAACAACATAAAACTATGCTGCTTAAAAAAATAGAAAAAAAAAGTTCACTGAAGCTGAATTTCTAACAATACATCCTGGGTGTTTGCACAGTGAAGTTCTATATGAAACATTTAATAATGTTCCTATTGGAGATGCCCAGGTATAATTTAGGAAACCATATATTCCCAGCACACCACTGAGAATAAAGAAGTACTGCTTCTCCTGATTCAATTTCCAGCATATCTGCTTGTACGAACTGTGCACTACTTCATTATGTATAAATGTATTTTTTTTTTCCCTAAAAGCAATCACCACATAACACATAGAGTCTGCAAACCTTAACTATACATAAATAAATAGTCCTAGAAGGGCATGCTACCAAGGCTTTATTTTCCTATATTCAAAAATACATTTTCATGTTCTTTTGTTAGATTTCTATTTCCATTATGCACCTAAAAAATATGGACAAGGAACCAAGCTGGATCCTCACACACTAGGAAACCCACACTTGCCAACAGGACATGGAATTACGGGCTCAGAAAGTCACTAGAAAGGTGTCCTGCTACTAACACTTCATTTGTCATACTTGTAATTGATACCAATCTCTGTATATCAGGCATGAATTGTAACTTCAGCGTATCCTTTACGGCACTGCTTAATATTTTGTCCTCAGTACCACAAGCTTAGTTCAAAAACAAAACCAAAAATTAAATCTGTTCAATCTGAAACAAATACACTTGATCCATTTTCCTTGCTTAAGCAAAAAGGTCACTTGCATACAAAATATTTCTATTGATCTGGACCTAAACAGACTGCTCTCAAAAGCTGAAGTGTAAGATTAGATTTCACAAAACAGCAGGAGGAGGAAGCACTACCACCTCTTTCACCATTTGATAACTCACACTATAAATCTTCAATTTCATCTCCTACAAGATGTGAAACTACTTGTCTAAATTTCCAGGTATTGTAGCTAAGAGGCACTCTGAGATGAGGGTGATGAAGGAACCAGGTGGAAGAAGGGCTCTTAAGCTCTTCTGTAGTAAATGATGAACTTGCTATGAATAGTCCAATACATTCCCCAGGACAAGTGGAACAGATGCTGTCTGAGCTCGGCTGCCAGATAAGTGAAGCTGTTACAGTGCTCAGTAGCTGTAACCCTTTTTGTTCCACCTGTGCACAAGTGGTACAGTGTCACTGCAAGCTGGGGACACCCCAGCCCCTCCTTCTGAACCCCTCTCTGGTACATACAGCTCCTCCCCTCACTCATCCCAAAATGCTGAAGGGGCAAAAGACAGTCCTGTCATATAAGGGGGTGCCTGTATTTCATAAACTACCCTAAGAGGTGTGCTTGAGCTCTGCTCTGAACCAAGACAAGAATTTTATTTTCTTTCAGTGGAAAACTGTTTTGTACATTGTACAAATATGGCCAAAAAGTGACGTATGATATGAACTGCAGACAGCAAGGAGGGAAGATAAGCCCTGTATGAAAAGAGTTTACAATTACTCATCTGCTATTCTGGTGTCTGGAATAAAGATGAAGCACCAAGTATGGAAGACTTAAGAGGTTGAAAGACTGAGGAGGAATATTTCTGCCTGGTACCTGGAGCCCTGTTTCTAAGGGTAAGGAAACTGAAATCTCGCTGCTGAATTCTGTCCTTGTAACCTGGCTGTCTAATAGCATCCTGTAGCACTGTAAAGTGGCACAGATGTTAATAAGCTGGAACCTCAGCTTAAAATTAGGTGCAATATGAGGAGAGGCTGTACAAATTGAAACTACTTTGTCTTAAAATGATCTAAGGAGCAAGGCACTGGTGTAAGTAAAGTACTTAGATCTTCGAATAGAATAAATGAGGTCAACTCAAGTTCCTGTGTTCACTGGAGGAAAAAAAAAAAAAAAGGCATCATTTAATTGTTAATTAAATAAAAACCAAATTCAGCTCAGATATTTATAAGTACTTTTTCATGTACAGAGTTACAGTGAAACAGTAGCCTTACCAAACAGAAAAAAATTCCTAGCTCATTCAAGAAAGAAAACACAAACCTCAGGCTGTAGGAAGAACCTGGATGTATTATTTTTAGAAGCCTGAATTACAGACATTTAAAAATGCTTTTCTAGATCTCACTCTGCCTTTAGTTTCCATGAATTAATAACACACATTCTGGAAGAAATAAAACTGTATTGCACACTTGCCTCATAAAACATAGGTAAAACATGTCTCCTCAGCCACACAAATCCAGGCTCTCGGTATACCGGCTCTAATAAAAGTCTGTGAAAGCAGATGGTGTTTTCAAGAATTCCTGTTTATATTAAAGTCATATAATGCCATTAATGTCCACTAATAAAGGTTTAGAAGCTTAGATACAATGTTCTAAAGAAGTGATGGCAGTTTCCATGAGAACAGTGTAATTTTCAGTGAGGAAGAAAGAAAAAATCAGTGCTTTAATGACGGAGCAGATATTCAGATGAAATGCAGCAGGTTAGCAAAACCTATTTGGATTTCACAAGGACAGTGCATGAGCTGAGATTTTAAGTGCATGAGTGGGCTTTTCCTGACTTCCTAAGAGTTTCTGCATCAAGTATAAGAAACCATTCCCTTTGATTCACAAATCCTACTGTGTACATTAAATACCCAACAGAAACACTAAACAACAAATTCAGCAAATACTAAACAATGTCAAACAATGGTCAACAACTGTTCTTCAGTTTTGTCTAACCTTAGGTCAGCTTCTTCCATGCAATTAGGTCACATAAGAAAGGAAGCGATGACAATAGCATTTCCTTAATATAACTCCCTTCAGATCTTTCGAAGGTCAAGAATTTTTATCAGTCACAAAATGGATAGTGATGTTTCTTACAAGAGTTTGGGTCCTGTGGTCCACACAGATGATTACAAAATCACAGAATGGTAATCCTGTACCATAGCATTGCCTCTGTCATCACTGGCCTCCTACTCCCAGCCCTACTGAAATACAGAATTTTCAAATGACAGCTAACTCCATAGATTCTTCTTTCCCAAGATTAGTGATGATATTCTGACATGCAGAATACTTGGCATACACATAATGCATATATTATTATCAATGCCAAAGGGAAAAAAATCAAACTATTCATTTGAAAATTAAGTTCTTAAACTTTCCAATTTTCCCTCAGAGATACAAGCCAAAATGATCTGTTGCCCAAAGGAGATCAAGAGCATCGATGTGATTTCTTTATTTTATTCTTCTAAACTATGAGGTTCCCTCCAACCCCTAATATTCTGTGATTCTGTGACTATCTGACAAGTTTTCAAAGTCATTTCAAAGAGGACCTTTACACCCAAAGGCACAGCTGTGTCTCTGCGACAGAGAGCTCTTCTCAAACCATTCCCTTGCACAGACTTTTTTGGCAGCTCCTATGTCAGTGTTTCTTTAGTGTATGATTGATACCTGGTTCAGAAAGCTTCACTGTAGTGTAACCATTGTGGAGCATCCCTCTGGAAATACTCAAAAGATGTCTGGATGTGGTCCTGGGCAGCAAGCTCTAGGTGACCCTGCTTGAGCACTCAGGTTTGACAAAATGACCCCCAGAGGTCCCTTCCAGCCTCAACCATTCTGTGATTCAGTAAGGGCCCACAAGATCATTACTAAAGGTTTACTAGGCTTTAGTAGGATACATGAAGTACTTCCTACTGGATTTTTCCCTCAGAGGTTGTAGATTTCTTTATTTACTAGGCCTTAACCTGTGTCTGTCCTCTCAGTTTGAATCTTCAAGGTTGCACCTGGGTTGTCTGCAAGGCACATTTGGGCTGTATGAATGAAACTATTCAGCAGATTGAGAACATATGGAGATTGGTACCTTGACTCCTTGAGTGGTAATTTTCAAATAATGATTTTGATGGATATTATTCTTCAGGTTTCTTTGCAATATTTTTTCTGTATGTGATTTACCCTTTGTTTAGTATGTTTTATTTCAAGTTGTTAAGAACAGCAGGAAGACAAGCAAGAATAAGGTTCCAGCGGTAGCTACATCTACAATTACAAGTTGCTGATTATGTGCCATCTGACCCTTAAATGGAATCTTTTTCTATCTCTCCCGAAGAATCTGAAAAACTCTCCTTTGCCTCTCAAAGCAACTCGACAAACAAGGATTTCCAAAACAATTCAGAATTTACATGAAGAATATATAAATTCATATAATCATCAACTATGCAAAATCTGTATCCTTATTCTCTATATGAATACCTGCTAATTAATGATGAAAGGCTCAGTATATGGCTTTCAGGTAGGCATCAGAAACATGATTTGAAAACAGGAAAGCAAACATGAGGGCCAAAGAAAAGCCATGAGCTAGCAGAGATTGTTTTGCAGGATCCAAAATGTTTCTGCTCAGATGAAAACTGAAATACTGGCAGTATTTTCTTGCCCCAAAGTAACCACTTTCTTCTAAACCACATTCCACAGTCCTACAGGAATTGGGAGGGAGAATGCAGGAGGAAATTTCAAAAAAGAAAAGGTTTAGGATTTTCAGGGTAGGGTTTATTGCTTTGTTCTATGCCATTAATTATACATATGCATCTGGTCTGACAGTTTTATAGTGCTTTGTAGCTTTAGTGAATCATTTCCTGGGAGGGAGGAAAAAGAAAGTAAAAATTTTCCAGGGCTAAAACTCAGGAGGAGAACTCCCTTGTTAGGAGAACAATTTTTTATTTTATTATTTTTTTAACTCTATACAGTCACTGACCACACTTTTCAAAGTGAAAACTTGTGTTGAAAATTAGGTCCTAACCTCACGCTTCAGGAAGTTAAATAAGAAGCTTGATGTAATGCTAAGCAGCTGGTAATCCCAGAAACACCAGAGAACTGCTGAATGCTATGCAGTTTGAAAAACCAAACCAGCAAAACTGCAGATACAACATTTTCAACTTTTCATGAAGATACTTTTGTTGAAAATTCTCTGATTAGTTGGAGAATAGAAGTATGGTTATCTTACAGGAGAAAAAGGTAAATGGATAATTTAGATTTAAATGCTAAAACTGAGTTCTAGGAAAACTTGTTTCCCACCTAACCTTCAATCCATCTGGGTTTTGAAACTTCACCTGTAAAATGGTAATATCCTCTTTTCTGCTAAGTTCAGGTCCCCAGAGATCCGGTTTTCTTACTGTTTTTGTGAAATTTATATGCCTGGACACTGCTTCAACATACACCACAATAATACAAGACCAAGCTAGGGAACATAGACTAGTGGTAAATGCCTAATTCTTAAAGATCATATCTGGTTATTAGAAGAAAAATCCATCTTACTTCACCATGTCCTTAGCTGGCATTCTCCCCATCCCTGCAGCCTGTCTTTGTTCGGTGCTTAGCCCTCAGAAGCAGACCTGTAGGTTTCCTCCAGGCAGTATGTTCTACTGCCTTCTTCCATCTGTGCAAAACAGTAAGTGAAATAATGTGTCTCTGTGATTTTGGTGAAAGAGTGGCTGTGAGCTTTCTTTATTTTAGGACCTTAAAACTGAGGAGAACTCAACATTACGACCTGGATTGAGCACCATCACAGAAAGGCCCTGTCTCAGCCCATTTTGAGCTTATTGATTTATGGGAGAGATTTTAGGCTTCTTAACTCACCTCCCAAATGTACTATCTATTAAGAGGAAGCTTGATGATCAGTAGGCTCCTGCCCTATAACTGTGATTTAAGTACATGTCCCTCATCTGAGTTCCACCTCTACTGAAGAACAGTGTGAGAGCTGCTGAGCATCATTGCCAAACTCCTGGTTTGCAAAGCACACAAGTTATCACGGGCAGCAGTCACTCCTAATAAGAGTTTGCATTTCCTCTGTACACCTCAAAGCCTTGTTTTTGAAGCATCTAGCATCAACCTTCTGTAGCTGACCCTTTGCTGTATTTAACAAGTATCTTTTGTTTCAGCAGCTTCTCTGCTAATCTCGCACTTGTGTGAAATTGTTGTTGACGAGGTGAGACCCGTTGTGGAGCTGACTGCTGCAGAGGACCTTTAGCTTAAATGAAAATGACAGCACTTCAGCAAGGCCAAACATAAATTCTTTGACAGAATATAGATTCACAAAGAGAAGTAATCCCTGCTGCTGTCATAAAACATTGCTTTTTTCAAATGTCAGTACCATAGCGCACCATCGTGAATAGAGCAATTGCTGGCACCATCTACTGGTAAATGCATTGAAGTGAAAAAATAAGAGGATTTTAATTGCCTCAGAGTGGATCTAAAAAGAAAAAAAAAAAAAAAAAGTATATGATCATGTCAAGGATCGAGGCTGGGCTAGCCACTAAATGAATGACAGGTACTCTCTATTCACCCCTCTCCCTTCCCAGAAGGGGAAAAGAAATAGAATAAGGGAGAAAGACTTATGGGTTGGAAAAAACCCAACTAAATCAGCTTTAATGAAACAGTAACAATAAAAAGATAATAATATTATAATATACACAAAACCAATATGGAAATCCCCCAGAGTCCAGACTGGATTTAGTGGCAGACAGGAACTGGAATCAGGAACACACAGATTGGGATGAAAGGCAGAAAGGACAGAGTACTTTCAGACACTGGCCATTAAGAAAAGCCTGACCCTTGTGATCCCTCAGTTTGATACTGAGTATGATGCATATGGGATGGAATCCCTCACTGGTCAGTTTAGGGTCACCTGTCCTGAAAGGCAGTTCCTTAGAAGAGACTTAGGTGAAAAACAAAATCACTGAACAGAATTGGTTCTGTTCTAGCTCAAACCAGGAGAGATTATTTTGTACTAAAAAAAAAAAAAAAAAAAAAAAAAACCAAAACAAAAAACAATTATTTAATAATTACTATTTCTTAAAAAAAAAAAATAGACTGTGCTGTAGTACTATGGTTCACTGTAAGTCTGATCCAAATATCAGATAGGAACACCTTATTTTACTCTGCTGGGAATTAAGCACTAGGCAAAGTCTATTGCCAGGGAAGTTTGAGATTTCATAAAAACTTTTCTGATTTAAATGTAACACTCTTTCCTCAGAGGGATGATGGCATAGCTGACTTAGAGATACTAAGCACAGACTCCTGCTTTTAAGTTTGGACATTATCTGAGTCAAAAGGAACATGCAGATGTATAGCACTAATCACAGTGTATTCCCCCATTTTTCATTTATACTAACTGAAGATAATTGTGGGTCTTGGATTAGGTTCTAACACCAGAATAGATTAGCACTGTCATATTCAATCAATCTTGATTGTGTTCTCTGCATAAATCAAGTCCAGAGAAAGTCTTCACTAAGACATTTAATTCTGATTCTTTCACCTGACAGGTAAAACAGAGCCAGATTGAGACAAATTTATGCTCATTTACAGGTTATCACAGAGGATCATAAAGAAATTCACCAACACCTATGTCAGAATCAGAATGAAGTATTCAGACTTGCAACTGGACAAATAAGGAAATGCTGAAGTCCCAAAGCCCTTGCCCCACACTTCTTCCTGAACAGTGCACGGGTCATCTCCAGTCTAACCTACAGGACAAATGACAGCCTGAATCTGGTCTTCTGCCTAAATGTGAAGATGTCTGACCACCAGTCACTCTCCTGAAGAGACTGTTTGAGGCAGTAGTCAGCAGCTTTCAAGCTTCCAGACAATGATGATGATTCATTACCACTTAAATCTTCACAAGTTCCTGCTATCCTTTACCGCACAGAGGGCAGAAACTACAACCGAATGCCAAAAAGCAAGAACTGGTACAAACATGATGTAACGCAGTAAGGTCCTGAGCCAAGATGTGTTGAACCAGCCAAATTGCATTCCAGTGAACTATTTGAAACCATAAAACCATCAGTTCTGAGAAGCTTCACTCTACATCAGGGCCCAACACCAAATACTGCCAAGAAGTTTTACTGTATTTCACTTTATGTAACCCAGACATTTGGGAAGCTTCCTCAGACAGTGTGGACCCCCTCTGCCTATTACCATCAGCTGTGCTCCCACAATTCATTGCACTCACTTACTGAGAGATTATGATACTCTGAAGGAATTTTAATCAAAAAGTGGTGATCTAGTCCATTGTTCTGTATAGTCTCAGGAAACATCTCCCTGAATCATCATTCTGCTTTTTTCAGAAGACAATTCTTTTCTTCCCTCAAGTGATGTGATGTGATGTCTGTGAAAGAAACCCACCTTTCAGATGATACTTGCAACAGCTGCTGGTTTAGGAATTGTCACAAAATGACCACTCCGATCTAAGATTATAAAACCTCCCATCTTTTGTTTTATGCACAAATTACATCTCCATGACATTGTCCTAAAACATATATGGAGTCTAACTGCTGAGATCCAAACATCAACAAGATCTAGGCTTACATTTGGAGAGTTCAACAGCAAAACAGTTTAAACTACTGCAAAGTCTGTGTTGTGAAGCATGTCCGCTACCTATGCCTAGCTCTCCTTTGCTCCACCAACCCCTCTTGGCTTACCAATGTCCCTTGAACCTAGTCCTGACAACTCTGCAATCACTTTGTGTTTGGTCAGTGCTTCCACATATATGTAAAAAAAACCTTTGCTCCACATCTGCCTATTGATCCTTTCACTTACTCCTTATCCCTTCTACCAAATACCAACAGACTGCTCTCCTCCAAGGTCTGTGAATACCTCCTGTGGTATTCACTGGGAGCACCACCTTTGTTTTAGGACATAGCCACTGAGCTTAGAGATGAGATTCATTTAAAAGAAAATCTTTAAACTTTCATGAACACAAACAATGGACCTGTTTCTTCCCGTGCAGGAGGACAAAAGACAGGTCTGACAGTTCTCCAAGTCCCCCAGGAAGTATCTAAGAAACAAGAGAACTAAAGTAGAGGGGTTTGTCTGATCCTCTCTCCATCAAAATAATGCAATTTCTCTAATGTTTTATAATTTATTAATATCAGAATTAAGGTTAGAAACAAAAGTAAATAATTCTACCCTTTCCTCCTTTTTTATTTTTTTACTTCCTTTTGCAATACTTTTGCAAACAGTATTATTTCTTTTCTATCTTTTTGTATATTCACATGGTCAAGTATTCCAAGTAATGTTGTTTCTCTGGATGAAAAATCCTAGATAGCCCAAATTTTGTATTTGTTTTTTTTCACTTGTCCTTAAAAGCTTATTGGTTTGTTGTTTTTCTCCAAGCTCTACCCTGGATTTTATTAATCTGTGACTGCAGGAAAATAGTTTTGTGGTAAAATTATAGGAATGGTTATAGTCTCAATTCTCTGTCACAACTGTGTGACTTCCTGTACGACATATTTCTGGGCCTGATTCTGACCATATAAATCCTGTAAAGTGCTGCAGGTATGAGATATCTTAATTTCCAACTGATTATTTTAACATTCAGTACATCACGGATTTAAGCTTTGCTGGTGACAACAGCTCCCAGATGGGTAAGAGAACAGAACTGAGCTCTCTGTACTTGTACCTTCTATAATAAAGGAAGTTGGAAGGCATTGAAAGCATCTAAATGTTTATAAATTCATCAGAGTTCAGCTGGTGAAGTCATCTTTTCTAAGGTGGCTTGATCATTAGATGCCTAGTTACTACAGCACATTGCTAGGACTTGCGTACCCCTGAGAACTTTATGCTGTAACTATTTCTTCTGTTGCAGCCATGTTTATAAATTTCTCCAAGAAATTCCCCTTAGATGAAAGGACTTGTAAATGTGGAATACATTATTAACTCTCATTAATTCATTTCGTAAACTACCTCTATGACCCCTTCCTTATGTCCTCCTTAAGTTGCTGTTGCTTCCAGATCTGTTTCCAATTACAGCGGAGATTGTTAGATAAAGTGCAAATTTGAATAACCTGGCTATGAAAGGAAAGGAACAGGCTGTTCACAAGACTTTTATTTGTCTTATTATGTATTTTTATATATCCTGTAAACATTAATGAACAAAGGTTGACTGTCTGTCTGCCTTCTTTCTGACTAATGAATTTGCCTGTTTTAAGATATGATCCCTTACTTTTTCCTTCAAACTCTCTTGCCTGAACTATTAATTTTACAATTGAAAAAAAATAATCAGGTAACTCTTCTGCATCTATATTGCTTCTTTAACTATCCAAAGAGTGGTGGACATATATCAGTGAAACAACTCCCATTTCAGAAAGAATAAATGAATATTTATTTCCTATGAAGGGGAATAGGTTATCTTAAAACTAAGTAAAACCAACAAAAAGAGTACCATAGAATTCAAATGTGATTGGCCAGTTGCAGACACTTTTAAAACACATTCTTCAAAATGTTTTAGTTTTGTCTTCAAGAAAACAAACTAAAATCTTCAGAGCAAGTTTATCCCCTATTTGAGGTAAAAGAAAATAGTTCACTGTAATCAGTTTTCTTCATCTCACTAATGAGTAAGTTAAATGCATTTTGGGGACAGATTAGACTTTCTCCTCATGTGACACAATCTGGAATGCTATTAATGTTTTGTACTGTGCATACAGTGTTCATTTTGAGCTACCTATACGCTGTTCACAGCACTTTAAATGATTACATAGTAGGTATGTGTTTATATATAGTATGTAATCATCTCAAATGCTAGGATTGCAATATGAATAGGCAATAAGAAATAAACTTTACTTTTTATTTCATAGGTCTATGATTAATTGTTTGAACTTTGGTAAATGAAAGAGCCTTAATTAGTTTAAAAAAACCCCACATCCTTAAAATAGGCTGTTATTATTTAAGATTAATATATATTTTATGGGGTTTATGTGCAGAGTACAGAACTTTTTTTGGTTTGTTTTTTTTTTTTATTCAATTGGTTTATTACTTTATTCACCCATTTCCCATAATAATGTTTGTGCTTATATACTGCCTTTCAGGCTCATAAAGTACTTTACAAACATTAATATATTTTTCTCACCACTTTTATTTACAACACCCTTCTAATGAAACTATCATAGACTAGCTGTATACAAATTACACTAAAGTAGCAACAGAAGTAGAAGACAGAACCATGCACCAGAAAAAAAACAAAAAACCAAACTGGAATGAAAGCCCAAAAAAGCTACATTCCACATTGCTGCTCTGACTTCTAGTCTGCTCTCCCCAAAGAGATGTTAGGTTGTGGGCTGAAGCAACTACACAGTGATCACTCAGATGTTAGGTCAACCTGTTCTTACAAATTTCCAATTATGAAGATTCTCCAAGGAGAGCACAGAATCTGTTCTCACATTGAACTACCTGCACTGTTAGAAACTTTTTCTTAATGTCTAATCTAAATTGGTAACTTTGAGTTTAGCTCATTACCTCATGTCTCATTCACTTGGACATGGAGAAAAATTATTCCCTATCTTTGCAGAAGTATCTTCTGAAATTGAAGGCAATTATCATGTAACACCTTTGTCATCTTTTCTCTTCAGAGGAAATAACACCAGTTCATTAAATCTTCACTAGTACCATCATTCTCACTGCCTTACACTTGCCATTCTCCAGTCTCATCCTCCATGAGGTGTATACAATATTGAAAGTAGATACAGTATTTCACCAGGGTGCCTTCACTAATACTGCAAGGAACGTTTCTCCTTGTGCACACAGCAGGTGCTTGTATTTTGCACAACAGTTTGACAGTGTTTCTACTAGTGAGGCTTAGTAAGTCCCCAGATCTTCCCCTGCAGACCCAGCTTATTCTAAACTGGCATAGCTGGTTATTGTTGCATGAGTTCACCATCTCCTATTTGTCCATATTCAACTCCACTATTTTCAGACCATTTCTCTAAATTATCAAGTTATTTGAACTTTTTCCTTATTTTTGGAACAAGACTGCCTAGAGTGGTATTGCCTGCATATTTACCCAACATAGCCTTTGTTTCATCATCTAAGTTACTGATGGAAAACTTGAGTACTGCTGTCAACTAGTGTATACCAGATCCTGCTTGATAGTTCAGCAGCTTTTGACAGATCTTTATAGTTTCACACTTCCGTGGTTTGATTTTGTTTTGTTTCTTCAGGATTTTTGTCTGGGAAGGCTGACTGCTCTATAGTTTCTCTAATCCTCCTTTTTTTTTTTTTTTTTCCTTTAAAAGAAAAGGAGAAAAAAAATAATATTTGCATTTGCCCTTTTCCAGGGTCTGGGACTTCATAAATCCTCCACACTTTCTCAGAGTTAACCTTTAATGGATCCATTGGACTCACCTCATTCTTAGCTTCCCAGCAAAGAGAGACCACGTCTGGCCAGTTTCAAAAATTGAACCTTGCTTAGTCATCTCAGATTATTTCTTCTCTGCTGTAGCACCAAACGCTGCCTCTTTGCCACTGGTGGTGTGCAGCTGGTCTTTGTACTGACAGCTGGATTCTGATCCGTTAAAAAAAAAAGTTTTGAAGTACATTAGCTTTCTCAGTGGAACTATCAATAAAATCATTCTCTTAAACATCAGGCCAGAACTCTCCATCATCATTGATACTGCCTCTATTCCTTCCTGGTGCACCTTATTTTGTGCCCTGGTGAAAAGGTTCACTACTGCAATAATCAGGATAAACTCCTGCAGAATCACACTTGATACGGCCTTCAACTTTTATCTTGCACTATATACTATATCATTATTAAACCACTGCTATCAGCATAAAGGGTGATTTGAAAGACAAAAATACTTCAGACATCTTCATGTTGCTTCCACTTCTTGTGCAAAATTATTACAGAAATAGAGATTTGACAGGTGTCTTAAGCAGTTTCCATAAAGGTTCTTTAACCACAGGCCCTCACCACTTTCATCCTGCTTGGCATTTAATAGATTTTACCTGCATTGTTACAATATATATGGTGGTGATATAAAACTTGACATCAGAAGAGTTCAAAGCACTTTCCACATTGAACTTTTTAATAATGCAGAACTAAGTAAAGTGACTTTCCTGAGGTTGCCCATCAAGTTATCGGCTGAGCCAAGCATGCAATCCAGATCTCCAGAATCCCAGGCCAGTACTCTATCTTTATGCCATCCAGCCTTTCATATTATTAATGCTCAGCCTAAATATATTCTTGTAGCAATTGATTTAATGCCATTAGTTTCAGACAGCTAATCCAAAGCTCCTTTAGTTGTCCAGCCTCCAGGGATTTGCTGGAACAAAGAACTTCAGGACCAGTCCAGAAAATAACATTATAACTTCTTCTGGAAGCCTAGCTACATTGTTGCTTGTTTGTTTGGGTTTTTATGTTTTTGGTTGATAAGTTATTTCAAAGGGAAAAGATCACCTAATTCTAAAATTACTGACAATCTAATGGAAAAAATTACATTTAACCGAGTCTGTGATCAAGCCTACAGTGTTTTTCTACAATTCATTTTCAGACTATAACATTGAATAAAGATATATGGTAGCAATTAATGGGATGAAGTCAAGATAACAACCTCAATACATGAAAAAAAGAATTAAGCAAAAAAGCCTTAGGGACTTGAGAAGATAATAAAGATGGGCAGAAGTGGGGGCTGTGGAAAAATTACATTCATCTGCCACCTCTTGGGCATAAGAGCAGATAAAGGTTCTGTGTGAATCTGTGACCAGATTAGAACACACACAAAAAGGATATAAAGTATTTCCATATAAAGGTATGAAAAGGACTTCAGAGTGCCTAAGTTCTTTAGGAATACCTAGAAGAGCTTAGTTCAAAGATCTCTGAAGATGTCAGAAACATTGGAAAGCTCAAATAAAAGCTACATTAATCATGTGTGAAATAATGTAGGGGAATCAGGACAGTTAGAAAAATATTTGCTAAGAGAGATCAAGGAAAGGTACAGAAATCTTAATATCAAATAAACCACATAGTCTTCTATGCTTTTCACTTTTGTAATTGTGTACATTTAACCTGAATCTTGGGCTAAACTATGACAGTTACTCCATCACCTGATGACCGCTCCCTAGCCAAGAAGGAAAATGAGAGAAGACCCAGAGGTTGAAAACAGATTTAATGAAACTGTAAAACTAACATCAATGCCAGAATAAAATAAACTAAGTTATACTCAGCACAACAAACGTACAGTAGCCACAACAAACAGGAAGGCCTCCTCAGAAGCAAGAAAAGAAACAAAATCAGGAAACTCCAAGCATAAAACCACTGCATCCACCCCAAACTTCCCCCTTTATACTGAGTGTGATGTTTATGGGATGAGCTACAGCTGTAGACAACTTAGGGCAGCTGCCCTGACTGCTTCCCAACTGATAATGACCTGCAGTCCATGGAAGGCCTGTGATATTGTCCCAGTAAAACCAGAGCAGTGTGCTATCCTGTTGAACTGGACGGAAGAGCTTTTTAATCCAATATCTCAGAAGTGTATATAGATTTTTCTCACTCATCCAGATTTCTCTGTGGTATAGTTTCATGTTGTCTTGGCTTTCAGAAAGATCTGCTTATAGTGTGTGTTCTCCACATTTGTATACAAAATAAAGGAATTTTCTCTTCTTTCCATTTCTGCTGTATCTTTTATTCAGAGGACATTTGTTTTTCTTGTACAGTTAGCTTTGTTGGTAGTCTTTGAATCAGACCTTATTTTTTATAGTGCTTTTTAATTGCCGTTATATCACAATGCAAGCTACTAGGTTTTATGTCCATGAAGTCTACCATATCTTTTACAATTTAGAATAACTTATTTTTATTATCTTTGCTCCAATATGGATGTCAGTGTTCTTTACAGCAAATCTAGGAATGTAATAGTTTCTGTTTTCCACAGCTGAACACATTAAGAATATGCCCTGTGCTTCAAATACTCAAACATGTACACAGATAAAATACAAAATAAAAATATAAAATACAAAATCAATGAATCAAAGAGAAAATTTAAAAAGTGCAATAACGTAGAATGGAGTTCTAAGCAGAAATAACCCTGAACAAAAGAAAAAATAATCAAATTTAATCCTACAAAAGTTTTCAGCCAATAGATACCAGATTTATTACAGGGATATAGACAGGTTGCACATATGAATTTTACTTCTTGTTCAGATTCAGTATCCACTAATAATTTGTGGTGTTCCTTGCAATTTTTTCTGCAGTCTTTCAAAGGAAAAGTTTACCCGAGTTTCTCTCAAAGCTTTTATAAATATAAACACAATTTATTCCTTAGTTTTAGTCTGTCCTAGTAATGCCAGCCAAGTAAAATATAAAATGTAAAAAAAAGCCACTCTGGTTTCAGTTCTACAGACTTTAAGATTTTTTACTATAGTTGCAATCATTTTTTAACATATTTTTAAATATTTAAGAAACTAAATTTTAAAATACTGCTAATCATTTGGATTTTCACAAACATAAAGAACAAATAAATGATGATATAGATGACATTGTTAACCCCATTTTCATCAGCTGGTTAGCATATGAAGTTATGTCTTCAGAGCCTAAAATACTTTTTACCGTATCTCCTCCCAGATCTTGCATCCATTTCTCTCATTATCTCCTTCTGTGTGAAGAAAACATTGAGGAAAAAACACCACCCTATTTTCCTCGTGAGCTAAGGTCAGCAATGAACCCATTATTCTCGTGACTGATTTTTTGTAGTTTGTCCTGATTGCCAGGTTGCCTACCAAAAGGTTATGTTTCCTGAAAAAAGCTATTTATAATTTCATATAGTAACCAAAGCACTTAAAACTTATTTAAGTCTGAACCACACATCTATCTTCAACCTAAATAGTAACTCTCATTTGTCTGTTAACTAATTGATTGAAGTAAAACTAATTAAAATTAGTATTAACTTTTGTTAACAAAAACTGTGTCATCAGATGTTTATGCTGCCAAACACTCATGAAATGATCAGATCTGTGCAGGTGGATTATTGTTCTCATACACAAGGGTTTTGATGAGCATGAATGGAAGATCCTGTCACTGCAGTTCCTTTATTTAGAATTGCTCAGTGGGTAGAGAGAGTGCAATTGTGTTTCAGGCTCTGAGTTGAACCTTTATCCAAATTTCACATATCCTAGGAAATTCCTAATACACTTGATTATTTCACTCAGATGTATTCCGATAATGCATTATGTCATCTGCATTAAAATTAAATAAATAATAGTCAACAATTCAAACAGAAAGTTTAAGAATTGCAGTAATGTGGAGTGAAAAAAAAAAAGTCAGTTCTAAGCAGAAATAGACATGAACAAAAGAAAACATTCAGTTTCATCCTACCAAATTGACAGTCTATTAATATCAGATTTTTACATGGATATAAACAGACTATCTTCCTCTGCATTCAGATTCAGTGTCCAGCAAGCATGATGCATTATATTGTCTGAATACATTAGAGTCTCAGAAGAATAACCAAGGCTTTGAAATGATACAACTTAGAGATGGAATATTTAGAGAAACAGCAGCTTTAACTGAAAAAAAATTATCATTATATTGTGTACATAGACAGCTGCAGTTACCTTTGTGCCCAAGTTGAGATTTAAATATACTTTTACATACATAAGCACATATAAAGTATATGCAAATATATTTTTCACAAAGCATATACAAAAATAAATTTGAACTATACTTTTCATGACAAAGCAGAAAGGAAAAACCCATGACTAACATTTAGGCTGTTAGGCAGCTTTACATACAAATCTCTCAAGTCATTCCCAGGAGATTTTTATCTGTAGGCAGAAAACAAACACCTCTCAGTACAAGTCCCATGTGATTGATAGCTAGTGTCAGAACTTGAGCTCTGAGTCTTCAGTAAGTTGCTCATTCCACATATAATATGTTACTGTATATATATCTGCCATGAACCCTGTTTGAATCCACTGTTTCTTGTTTTCTGTCAGACTGTTTATCACCATACTGGTCTCAAATCACAGGAGCAGTCAAACATCTGTTTCATGCACTTAACTGCCAGGTCTGAACTTTGAGTACTTGAAGAAAACCATTGTAAATCTCACACACAGTAATTTACAGCCTTTTTATCACCATCCACTAGTCACTGATCATATTGCAGCAGTCCACAGCCCTTCAAGCCCTAATCCTTGAGATTTCTACTGGCAGCCCATCAGCAGCTTAAGCTGCATCATCACCTATCTCAGCAGCATGTGACTACATCATCATTGCTTATGCCCCATCCAAGAAAAGATAAAAGCTTTAAAACTGCTTTTTCCTTCCTAAAACTGCACAGTATCTCTTGACTTTGTGTTTCCTCATTCTCCGTAGTTGTATTTTCTGAATCAGATTCTAGTAAAAGTGTCGAATGAAATAGCTCTATCAGACTTGACAGCATGATTTCTGACTGCTTGTTTGGTTTGTTTTGTCATCTTTCACCTGCAAAAATGGGAAGCAGAAACTAGGGAAGGTCACTTTTATTCCTTTTTAGACAACAGTAGCTCAGGGATAGAGATTAAAACTTAGAAAAAAAGCTGCAGATTAAAGTATATTGCCTGTGTAAAATTCTGATTATAGAAGAGTGTGCTCTTTGGTATTGGCTTTGTTAGTGCCAAGTTGCTGTCTTCTCTTAGCCAAGTGCAAACCTCATGGGTTTAACAGTTTTCAGAGTTTATTTTGTCTTTCACCTGAATAAAATCCAAACCTTCTTTCACCCTCCAGGACTGACACTCATGCTAAAACTCATGCAAAGACATATGTATATACTAACTCGAGATGAAAATAGATAGCTATGAAGTAGCAAAAGCTTTCTGTGGCACAGGTGTGATTGGACATTTTCCCTTTGCATCCCTTCGCATCAGTCATACTTCTACTGTGTGCTAAGCTATATGTAAGAAGTTAAGAGTTTCTTCAACCATTCGGTGTTAATGGAAAATTTGTATTACTTCAGGCTGATGTTTTCCATCTAAGCTGAGCTGAGTCTAGTGCTTATAGAGGTGAAAACATAAAATAGCCAGGAAATATTTATTTCCTTTTGTGAAATTTTTCTGTGGGTCAAATTTACCAAAAGGTCCTGAGAGAATTGAGTGCATTTCTGGAATACATTTTTTCAGATATCCTTTCAAAGAGCAATCCATCACATGTCTATAGATGTCTACACTTTCGACATAAAGAACCGTGTTGTGTGAATATGAATTGTTTATTTCTACAAAGCAGAAAGTTGGTAGCATCAACATTTTGAAAGGAATGATGAAAGGAAAATGATAATGACAAACTCTTTTTATGGAAGTTCTAAAGAACCACTGAAAAGAAAAAAAACTTGAAGTTTTCTTTTGAAACTGGCATTTCTGGACGCCTTACATCTTTTCAGCAATTGAACATATATTGATAGTAGAAAGTTTCTGTTGTGAATTACCACAGCATTTTTTTCTACTGGCACTTTATCAGGTAAAGCTGTAGAAATGCTGTAACAATTATACTGGTTCACAGATTTTTGCCACCTTCCCCACAGCGTAATTTTTTACACTACCATCATAATTGTCTTTGGCCAAACACAGTGAAAGGCCACATACATTCCAGGAAGCCAAAACAGTGGCATTTGATGTCATTTCAGATATGCTTCCCACAACAGCCAGCTGGGTGGTTTTTTTTTCTTTAGATGAATTTTCACAAAACACACACTTTCTAATACTATGTCTGAAGCCTATGAGTCTGAGAGGGTGGGTTTTTTTTTCTTTAGATGAATTTTCACAAAACACACACTTTCTAATACTATGTCTGAAGCCTATGAGTCTGAGAGAGAAATCTTAACTCAAGGCACATACACTTTCTTCAAAAAAACCCCACAGCTTCATAAGAATTTTGCATATTATTGCTACACTCCTTATTGTCAGCTTCCAATAGCCCAGTAGTGATCTCATTGAACAAGAACTGATTTGTTCATAAAATCCAGGACACTCTCACACAACTAATGAAGCAGCTGATGCTTATTCTAGCACAAGTAGAAGTCTTTATGTGAGGCATCATGAAAAGTTAAACTTTGAGTTCACTGGGGTTGAAGTGAAGACAAGAGAGCAAGAGATAAACATTAAAATTTATATACATGAAATCAAGTTTTCTCATGTATCAATGGAGGCAACTCCCCAAGGACCTGCAAAATTTATTTCATAACATTAGCATTTCATAAAAAGTCTTAGAATTCTTTGTTTCCATTTCACTTCAAAATATATCCTGATGGAGCATCTCCTCAGGTAAACATTACGCTGATTTTATCAGTGAGAAGTACAAACAACAACAACAACAAAAAAAGTCTTTGAGCTATTCTTTCCCATTGACAGATGAACAATTTATTTCAGTTTGGAAGGACAAATATTTTACAATGACAGATACTTTTAAAGCTAAGTTAAGCCTCACCATTTGCAAACAGAATATACATTTGCAAACTAAATTATGAAAGCAAAATTCAGTAACTGCCTCTTCAAGTGCTCAGTTCACTCTGGGATTTAGAAATAAAGATTTGTCATGACAAGTGAAAAACTGGGGGCAAAACATCATCTTATGTGAAGAAAGTAATTGTTCTTTTAAATATTTTCTCCTTACCTGACAAACCAGCCCAAGGATTTAATGCTTAGATTATGTGTCATTTTATGTATAATTACTAAGATTAACTCCTGTGTTAATGCCAAAGTATGTAATGTTGTGATAGGTTTAAGGTTTTAATACACATCCATACATTTTTGGTTAAACAATAGGTCGGAAGACGCAAGGTTATGACATTTGTTATCTTTGGCACAGGTACATAAAGGTTTGCTATGTGCAGTGAATTAAAATGCAAATCTCCTTAGTGTAATAAAGGCATATGTACACAGTGCTGAAAATTTACCCAAAGCATAAAAATAAGTGAAAAAATGGTTATATTCTTAGCCTATTCACTGACTTTTATGTTTCTAATTTACTATTCTCACCCATGCTGTAGCTAAAGGAGCCATTTTCTGAAAGCTCACTTCATAGAGAAGACCAAAACTATTAAAAAAGGAAGCAATTCCTTCCACCACTTTGAAAGACAAAAGCTTGACATGCTGTATATACTGCCTGAATTTAAAGATATTTAGTTTGTGTTTCAAAGGAAGATTGTTATAAAGCTATGTTAACACAACCCATCTTTTAATCACAAGTTATAATAATCAGGAGGCAGGATATTCCTGGCCCATTTCTACTGACTGTATTTAATATAAAATGCATCAGTCAGACATGTCAGGAAAATTAGACTCCAACTCCCATTTGTCTGCAATATCAAATCATCTAGCAATGCAAATAAAATCACAACACATCACAACTTTTCTTCGGATTGCAGAATAATGGTATGAAATAACAGCATACACATTTAAGCTTGGGATAGTTCAAAAAATAGTTAATGCTGCATACTGTAAAGAACAATTAATAGAGCAGGTGACTTAGAATCACTTTGGACTTTTTGGTGCTAATTTGCATCATATAAGCACAAGAACATTTTCCAACAGTTACTCAGACTTGAATGCCTTGGTGAACTTATTCCTGGAGCATACCTCTGAAAATGACAGTCTTTCTTCCCACAAAGTGTCATGTGGATCTTGATGATGTGATATGACCTTTTGTTGATGATTTTGTTTCCAGCATGTTGTCACTGGTGGGAGAATGAAAACAATTTTCCACTGAATTCATATTAGAACCTCCTATTGTCTTCCTAAGAACTTAAAAACAACTAGACAACATTTTTTATGTTTGAAGTAACATTTCACTGATTTATGAACATTAATAACAATACTAATTTCAAATGTCAGATAATATATATACACATGAAGGTATGTGCATACATATTTTTATTTGTTAAATTTACACACTTGTGCGAGTGAATGAGTGAAAATTACATAACATACACATATAAATATATAGAACTCACACATATAGGCATTGTTTTCCTCCACAGCTAGAACACCAAAATGAAATGAATCCATTTATAATCATCCTCCAAGCACAGGAAAAGTTTCCCATAAATGCTGTCATTTGACCTTTTCAGAAAAGGTCACCAAAAGGCCATCGATCTCTCATTGGACTTCGATTACACACACTTTGAATGAACGATCTTTACATTTAATGCTCTCATTTATCACAGAATGTTGATTACAGGAAACATCCAAATTCTGACATTTCAAAGGTCAGTTTGCAATTTTTAAAAATTCTCCTCCATTATTCATTTTACTGCACGTGTTGTTCCAAAAGAAATCCATTAGAAACACAAGTCTACTTATTGATCAAAATAACTTACACCAGAAGCTCAGATTTGAGTGGAATTAAAAAATACTAAAATGAAAGACAACTGATTGCACTAGCTATTCATCAGGAAAAACATTTTGCTCAAGATAAACATCTTTAAGTTTAGGGGTGGTTGATTGGGGTTTTTTGTGGGAGAGAGGATTGCTGGTTTTTTAGTAATTATATTCCAGATAAAGATGTGATACCAACCTTCACATGGTGTGTATAGTTCTAATTTCTGATTTACCGCATCAACATATAATGTCAGTAGCATTACAGCTCCCCAGATTCCTTGAGTTCTTCCAGTTCATGCTTAAGTGATGTGGCAGGAACGTCTAATCTGCTCCTACACGCTGTTTCAAGGTTTCAGGGAAACACTTTCTCTTTTTAAATACTCATCAAATAAATGTCTTCTCCTATACATTTTAGTCATTTGAACTCTAATAAATGTCATGAATTACACAGGGAAAATAAAGAATTTATTAAAAAAAAATGGTGTTCTGTTGCAATAATGAAGTGAAATAAATGTTGACAGTTCTGAGCATTAAGGTGATGCTCAGTTTATTAGGCAAAAGGAACACTCATCTGCGATGTATTTATTTTTTAATGAGACAACAAAGATACTTGCTTCCTTTTCTAACAGTAATTCTGGGATCTTTGTACAAAGGTATTTCTAATTGAGCTTGAACAACTCACAGTTGTAGATCTTCATATAGACACTGCTGCTGTGATGACTTGTAAAAGGAAATTAGAATATGAATGGCTTTTTACGTGCTTTATCAACTATTTAACATGTGCAAATCCATTAAGTACATTGTCACAATAATCTCCAGGTTTTCCTTCCTCCTCTCCCATGCTCATCCCACCTGCCCTGGGATTTTTCATTGCCCTTTTAATTAACTTGTGGATATTTAACTTCAAGAGAATGACTGATAATTTCTGAAGTGATAGGTCTCTATAACTACTTCCCATAGATGAACCCTGCACAGCTGCTGGCCTTAGTGGCCCTGTTTGTAAAGTGCTCTTTCAGACAAGTGGTCCAGACCAAAGCTGGTGAGCTCCTCTGGCTTGCATTAACTAGGCATTTATATGTATGTCAGCAGGTATCAACCTGTTAAAAGAAAAGCTGTAAAACTGGGGTAGAAATACTCTATTCTAAACTTTCAAAGTAACAAAATATGAAACTTTACAAACTGTCTCACCAAACTGTGTTCAGCAATCCTAAAGCAATTTTGGTGAACATTTTCATAGGTTGGGTTGACCTGTGGTATTATACCCTCAACTTTATTTTGAGCTTATAATTATGTACCGAGGTATATTTTGATAGAGACTATATGGGATATCAGGGCTTTGCATAATGCAGTGTTGCAGAGTAATGATATATTTAATCCAAAAAAGCTGAATAAATACCAAATAAAATCGATCTTATAACTCTGGTATTGTCCCAGGACTGCAATAACACATGCCCTTTCTCTATGGAATATTTGTTCAGTGCACTTTAAAATGCATAACATAGATATGCTCAAGAGTGGTGTTCCAACTTCTTACGTAGGAAACAGTTTCCATATCAACCATCCACACTAGCTCCCATTCTCCCTCCCCAGATTTTTATTTGATTGCAAAGCACACAGTTAATGTCCAGAAACAGTAAAATCTCACAACAGTTTTAATGACATAAGAAGATGGTACCAACTGTGAAGTGCCATAGCCAAAGTGTCTATAAACTCTTGCTTCTGAACATAGACTCTCAGGTGCAGGATTACAGGCTTTTGATGTGCCTGTGTAAGTTGTCTCCTACAAGGCATGGAAGAAACCTCTCTGCATTAGTAAATTCCTACACGTGCAAGATCAAAATGAAATCAATAAATCACATGTTCTCTATTCCCACAACTTTTTTTTGACTTGCATTTTGTGCAGAGCTGCAGCACGTCAGATGGCTGATCTTATTTAGACCAAGAATTGAACTGGTCCCTCAGGTCCTTCTGATTTGAGAAATGAAAAAACACTTTTAAATTACTTCTCAATCGCTTCCATGCCCTGTGCCAATTATTGGGTTTTTGGGCCTCATGATTCAAATGAAAGAAGGAAGAATTCTAAATCACAGGTGGCAGGAAATCACACTCCATTAGTCTTTTTAATACAGATTAATAATAATCTCTCATGTTTTGATGGTATGATCACACTTCATGATAAGATCTTGCTCTAGATCAAATTCCAAGTAGTGCTGTATGATCAGCCAAGAAGAGCTGTTAGGAGTTTTTTTTGTTCCTCTGTATTTGAAAGACATAAGGTAAGTACACAGCAACATAATAGGGAGATCACGTGCTGTTCCCTGAAACTGTCCTTTGCTTTCTCCCGCACTGAACAATATAAGCAAAGTTAGGCAAACATTGCTCATTGGCAAACAAATGAGCTATACCTTCATTACAGTATCATTTGAGCAATGTATTTATTCACGTTATTATATCTCTTAATTATGCATTAGATTGTGTAGCCTGAATTTACTAGCAGCACCTTGCTACTTACTCTATGAAAAGTTAACTTTAGAACTGAATGGGTCAGCTATATTTTGCTTGGATTCATTTGTCCTGTTAAATGCGATTGAGCAATAGGCACTTTCCCTACAGTTAAACTTCTGAGAAGAATTACAAATGCAAACTACCTGAAAGGGTTGTTCAATATTCACTTGAATAGCATAATGCAATTCTCTTTAGGTCCTGTAACTCAGTCCACTTCATAAAGTGAGTTAATTTGTGCTGTATTGCATTGCATTTCACATGAAACTATTGCCAGCTGAGTAACATTTCCTCTTGCTAAAATGTACTTATGTACTAAGCATGTTGTAAGGTGTTTTCACTAGCATATTTGATAGGTATTGGCTTTGATCTCAGATATCTCCAGCAGGAGGAGTTCTTTAGAATACCATGCATTTGAAGGTGTAGTATGGGCTAACACAGAACAGACACCTAAGTATCAGCTATGAAAGAAAGAAAGGAAAGCATGTAATGTTAGGAAAAAAAAAAGGTGAAGTGCTCCAATAATACAATGCTGTCTGAGCTATCCGATCTCCTTTTTCTGATTCATATAGTTCCATTTTACTCTTATTACAGTTAATTAAGGTAGGGCAATTTTAAAGTTATGTAAGTGCTTTCAAGATATACAGTTGTAAGATACAACCAGCTAGCGATGAAACAAAAACCCCAGTACTCCAAATAGATACTGTATAGGTCTCCACTTAAGTACAAGTCATACTGGTTGTATAAAGCTCAAAATAGAGTTCAACTAAGTAGTGGCATGTCTAGATCTGGACCTAATTTCTGAAAGTCTGATTTACCTCCATTTCCCTCTATTACAGAGTCACATGGTAAAACTACAGACCCTGAAAGCAGACTGTAAGAACAGACATATTTTCTTATTAAATAGGGCATCTCCCACTTTTCTATTTGCAACAGAATTTCTGATGACTTACGAAAGCCATAGCTTATTTCAAAATAGCAGTAAGTACCACTGAGATAATATCCTTAAGAAGGAAGAATAGGCTAGACCCTCATAATTTAGTTTTATTATTTTCAGAATCCTTACTGGTCCAATAAAATCCATGGTTTAAAGCAAACATATAAATGTAGTCTTCAGTAAGCTTTTTTTTTTGCAATCCACAATGGGCCAAAGCTCTCAGGAGAACTTTGTTCCCAGATATAAGCAGAAAATTTGGCTTAATGTTATCACAAAATGGAATTTACCATGAAATTCAGTATTGTGAAAGTTGCTGGTAGTTTATAGACACATCCTATATATTGAAATTACAAATCTGTTTTGTTCTGGAAAAAAAACGCAAAATCCCACACTCCAACCAATCGTATTCCTTTCACAATGCCCTTTATTTAAAATAGCACAACCAAACGTGCCCTATTAGAGAAGGAAGAAAGTTCTACTTTATAAAAGTCCTCTTTGCCATCAATGAGGCCCTCATCAGAAATTTCTGATCAGAAATCATATGCTTAACACCCATTCTTCATATCCAGAAGGCTGCATACAATTCTCTAGTTGCATTTATGCTCTGCTTCAGGACATGACAGATGTACACAGAAGTTCTATTCAGCAAAACTCCTGTGTGCTGCTTGGGTTTAGTTTAAAACTTTTTTTTTTTTTTTTTAGTTTGAGAATAGGAATTTTCTTGACTGATCCAATCTTCTTTGTGTGAATAAGCATTTTAGAGGTAGATACACCCAGCTACACTGCTCCGTATACAATAGAGAACTCGCATGCATAACAAAATTTACCAGCTGTCAGTTTAGCAAAGATCTTCTCACTGTTTGTACCAACGGACATGGAATGTCAGCATCAGAAAAAGCATTTAAGAGATGATTGTGGAGGATAATCTTTCACGATGCTGAAAGCAGACAGATTAAAAGACTGAGCACATCATTCAAACTCAACCGCTGTGGAACTTCGCGTTATCTATTGTATGCGCTCCTTATGCATTTTCTTTTTACAGCTTTTCATCTTTTGCAGCACACAGAAAAAGCTTTGAAAAAAAAAGAATCAAGCTGAGGCCAAAGATGGTTAAGCTTTGAAAGATGAGAAGATTTTGGTTCCAGTAGGGGTAATTCTGAAATTGTCTTCAATGCATCTAAGATTTCAGAATTGAAGTACCTAAGACATTGGAAACACCCATGGACTTAATTTTAGCTTCAGGGCTGAGTTAGATTCTGTTCTCAAAAAAAATTTCCAGCACAGATTCAGTCTGCCTTCCTACTTGTTAAACTAGAAACATTGTCAGAACTGCCTTTTTAGTGATCCTTAGGAAACTATTCCTTCAATAAAATGGTAAGTTCTAGACAGTAGTAGAACAGGGTTAATTCAGCTGACTATTGTTCACTACATGACTCGATTTCTGCATCTAACCAGGAAAATAACAATTGCTTTGTCACTGAGACAGGGTTAACTTCGGAAAGGCCAACAAGAGTTTCATACCAACCATGCCTAATCTCAGAAGACTACAAAGAAAAAACTCAGATTGTGCATAAAGACAAGATTGCCAAAAAGCTTCTTAAGCTTTTTGTGTTGTGCTTGCAATCTTTATTAAACAAGAGGACAAGAAAAAGTTACTCCAACCACAGATAATTATACAGCCATGCAACACAACAGTAAGATTTCAAAATTCCAGGCTTGTAGTAGTTGTGCACTTTATGTCTGACTGTTGATACCAGTGTAATTTTTAAACATGAGTTATGAAAAATTGCTTAATGGTGACTTAATTTTATTTATACGTATGCAGAATATTGTCATAAAGAAATATATATATATTCAGCTATTCCAAGAACAAAGAGCACTGTGCATTTTCACCATAAAGCCCTATCCTATCCAATACAAGGTGTCTATACACTTTAGCTTCAATTCTATTAAAGTTTATAATAAACAAACCTCTATAACATCCTCTTCACAGTGGGAAAAAAATTACGGAGCTTGGCAGAGCAGTTTTCGGGAGCTGACATGTGTACTTAAACCAGCTGTGCTGAGCAGAGCACCTTGTATGTTTGCAGCTCTTGACCATTTCAAGGGCACTCATGGGCTGCAGAACCACTATTTTCCATTTTCACTGAAGTAATTGACACAAGAATAGATTCACATTGTGCCACTTGCTGTTCTCAAGCCTTTGTCTGAAAAATAAAGGCTCAGGAGCAGAGTATCTCATTTGTCAGGAAATGGGTAGAAAGGCAGCGTACTGTCAGCTTTTCCCATATTCCATTGTTTGATTCTCATTGATTTTGATTATTATTATTACTATCTTTTAAAGGCTGCAAAGAGAAGAGAAATGGTAATCAGAAGGAAATAAAGATTTCACATCGTGAAACGCCTTGCACATGAATATATTACAGTGGTCATAGCCACAAAGATCGCTCTGGTGGGGAAAAATGAACAGTATTTCTTATATGCCTAACGATTTCCTCCCTAATTGGTTTCTTTATGGATAGTCTCTTCACTCAAATAAAAACCATTCTGTTATCAAGGAATCTCACTCTAAACCCACAGTCCACCTTTAATGCTCAGTCTTTATATCCTGTCAAACCAAGTTAGGAATGTAGTCCATTAACTTTACGAATCAGTAGTAAAATTAAGACCAAGGTACAATTAACTAACACTCAAAATTAATAACAAGTATATTTAAGCAATTTATGCTATACTAATCCAAGAAAAAAATAATTAAAAATTATTCATATTTTATGCCCTGAAATGAATTTTATGCCCAAACTGTTGAAGAGCAAAGGGAAGCAAGTTGCTCATGGACTGTGGACTGCGGCCACACAGGCAAACTTTAGTCAAAATGAATGAGAGCCATTTTTTCCTACAAAAGAGGGATTCTAGGATGGAAAGACGGGCACAGCCTTAGGACATTGACACTTAACAAGTAGAGCTCAATACGACACTGATGGGACCAACTTCTAACAGTGCACACATTAGCATTAGCCAAAATTAAAACCTCCATAGGACAGTTGGAGTAGCCAGTGGGCTCACTGATACATTTGCATTTTAATTGCATTACAGGAATTGCTGCTGACTGACACAAAATATTTGTTCTTCTGGATTGCCAGGGTGAAAGAGCAAGAAATTGGCAACGCTTCTGTATCTCCTGTTATCTAAAAGGCCCATCAGGGTCTCTGAGACCCAAAGTTCCCCTTTGACAGGAGCAGACTTAAAAACCCTATACGAGCTTACCTGACATCCACAAAACTGACTGCCCCTCTCCTCACCTTTTCTAGTCATTCCTGTTGGTTGCTTGTCTCCTACTGTAGATACTTCTGTTTTCTTTCTCTACTGTCTCTTAGAAAAATCAAGGGTGTATGGCAGCCTCCAAATATTTGCTTCTAAAGTAACCCTACAGAGGGGAGAAGAAAAAAAAAAAAAAAAAGGCACTGACATTTTAGGGACAAAGACACTTTTACAGTTTTTTCATATGATTCACTCATTGTTTCCACTCAGTGAGAATGATTTCCAATATTTTCCAGAAAAAAATTACTATGTCAGTAAGGCACAGTCAAACACAATTACTCTTGCACAATTCTCTTTGCCCTGCAAAGAGAGACATCACAGCATCAATTAAGTTCAGCAAACATTTCATTTAAAGTAAAGAAATGGAAGAATAATGAATTTCTTTGGAGTATGGTGGCAGCATAGGTAACGGTGCAACTAGAAAGAGAGAAATGGTCTGGAAAACTCATTTACATAAGAAATCCTATCAGGTGAACTTTTATTAGATTTATTGATTCTGTAAGAGCTAACATTATAAATTTGTAATTCTTGTGAGCAATTCCTCATTTGAATGAGGACTATTTTCAGCAAATTATTGCACTGGGCTCAATGACTCCCTAGAAAGGGTCAGTGAGAACAGAAATGATAAATACAATAGACAATTGCTGAGTGCTCAGGCCCAGTGAATTTCAGACCATAGCTAGATAAGAGTTAAGGAAGTATCTGAATGGTAACATATTTACCTAAGCCTGTGTATCTTAGGTAGTTTTTAAGGCTTCATTTTGGACAGTTACCCTTAGTAATGTATCAGTAAATTGAAGATGTACAGTCAAATATTTCTAGTTCTTACAGATGTTAATGTTGATGGCTCTCAAAGAATGATTTTATTAACAGCATTGATACATAGCTTTCCAAGAAAATTTAGGTAGGGAAGATGTTGGAGATGGCAACAAATAGATATGTGCAAGGTTAGCTTTGCAGTCTTTAGCATAGGGAAAACATAGCACAGAGATACAGAAAGAATTAAATATAGGTAAATTGATAAAAAATTAAGGGGAAAATTATGAGCTGAAGAGAGAAGGCTCAAGAGGCATGGTAGCAACCAAGAATAATTTGAAACTGATATAGATTCAAGGATACAAGATGGATGTTATGAAGTTACAGGGGAACAAAAGCACTTGGTAACAGCGCAACAGAAATCCTGTTAGTGAAGACTTCCTTAATTTCCAAGACTCCTTTGCAGTCATTTCCTTGGGTTGGGGTTTTTTTTTTTTAGTTGGTTGGTTTTGGTTGGGGTTTTTTGTTTGTTTGTTTTTGAGTGTTTTTGTTTTGGGGTTGGGTTTTTTTTGTTGTTTTTGGGTTTTGCGTGTTTGTTTGTTTGCTGTCAGTGTTGTTTGGTTGTGGGTTTTTTTAGCATGTTATCCTGCAACACACACAGATACTACTTCTTAGATTTCAGTGCAATCCTCAGTAGCCTCACAATGAAATTATTTACTTTTTTTAGAACAATAACACCATTTACTGACTGCGCCAGAAGCTTTGGTCAAAACCAGTTCTCCATATACTGCCAAATCCGAAATGCCATTGTCAATAAAAAGATGAAACCAACAAGCACTGATCTGTTTTTTCAAGAGCTTGGTGTTATAACATCAAAGAGCTTTCTAATATATATGCCAACTTTTGAGAAAAATAATTTTCCATTCTTCAAAACATTTGCATGATATAAACTTATCATTTTCCTAGCCAGCTTATATTATTTTTACAGTGAGTCATAATCATTAATGAATATTTATCTAAAAAAGACATTAAACCTTTGAGCATGCGTTTATAATATAACACATACAGATAGATGAAAACAAATAATATTTGATCTTGGTTTTAACTTTTAGATTTCAGAGCATTTGGTAATAGGAAACATCATTAGTGCTGAGAACCTTTCTTCTTGCTTTGCAGCTTGAGGGATGTTTTCATCCTCTGTGTCATTCAGAGAAACTGCATAAAACCTTTTTTCCTTTAGCTTTTCTGAGGGCAAGGAGACAGTGAAAAGTTTTGCTCCTACAGAAATATAGTCACTTCCTGCACAGAACAATAATAGTAGATGAATCTTGGTTTCATGGAGATTTTATTTCCTAACTTGACAATTCAGTCTCCTTTCTAAAGATCACAATGGTATTTGCCATTAGTTTGACTATATGTCTGTCTAAATTAAATCATAACACTAACAATCTTCCACCCCGTCCTGGATTTTATACATATTTGAGAAGTAATTTGCTCTGACTTTACTAAAAGTATCTGCACATTGAGATATTAAAGTTTATAAGAGTATTTCTAAATATTATATATTCACTTCTTGCTATGTGTCCTTTTTAGCATTTGAATGAAAGTCTAAGCGGCAGATCAATTTACTTGCAAACTCATCCAGACCAACTTTCTGACTTCAACAGTGGCCATTAGCAAACTATTCATTAATGGACTAATAACTCAGGCACCATTCCTAAAAGTACCTCCTGCAGGCCGGTTCATATAACGTCATTGAAGTGACAGAAAAAGCACAAAAACATGACACTTTTGGACAGAATATGATATTGAAACATAGCCCACCAAAACAGTGACAAATCTCAGGCCAAACATCTGTGCATGCTAGATCTGAATACAATTGTCACATTATGCTCACAGTTAGTGTAAGCATAAGCTTTGTGGGTAACATATGAGAAATAAAGCTATTAAAGACTGGTCAGAAATGTTCCGTTTCTTAAAACTGAGGTTCTGAAAATATATAATTGAAAAAAATTCTTTCAGATAACTAAATGCTCATCTTAAAACCTGAAGCTGCCTAAATAGTTTGCTTTCTTGAACAGATATTACAGATTATTTTTAGTATTCCCCAGAAAACAGGAAAGTTTGGATTAGTATTCAGTATATACTCTCAACAAAAGAGTTGATTTACTCACATTCTGTATATATATATATATGTGTGTGTGTGTGTATTCACACATATATAGATATAGACATATATATGTACGTGTACGTAAAACTTAGAGCTCCTTGAACAAAAAAGTAGAATATTGAATCTTACAATCAGATGAACCAGCACCATTATTCCAGTTAGTGAAATAAGTCTTAGGCATAAGCTCCCTGGCTGACTACAGTTTCCACTAATAAATTGTTCCCAATGTAGATGCCAGAGTGTACAGAGGGCTCAAAGCTGTTAATAAATACACTGAATTAGAAAATGTCTCTATATGAACAATGTATCTGAGCTAGCCAGATTAAAGGATTATGTTTCCTGCTGCAGCAGTTCATATTATGGTGACACAGAAATGTCAAGGAGAACAGAAGTTATTGCTGAGGCATTTGAAAAAAATGAAATTAAAAACCATGACTTTAGAACAAACAAAAGAAAAAAAAAAAGGAGAGAAAAAGAAATATTCACAAAACAAATTAAGCAAGACACTGCTGAAGTAAATCAACCCTCCGTGGAAATGATTCAACTGTACTGAAAAAAGTCATTAAAAGGTCAGGTCTCACAGCATTCTGCATGACACAACAAAAACGGGATCCATTTTCTAACCTGCAGAAAGAGGCATTTAAGATAAATTTCATCAATTTACCTCTTAGTAATTCAAAGCTTTCTAGAAGTGTACTTGCCTCTAAGGAAAGCTGCTATTCATCTTGCTTTCAAAAGTTTGGAGATGGGGTCAGGGGGTGTCTTCATAAAGAAGATCCTCATGTAAAACAAGCAAAATAACTTAAACATAGAAATGTTTTGCTTTGAAACCTTATCTCATCTCCTAAAACTATGTTCCTGTTTGTTTTCATTGTGGTTACCATAAAACCAATGTTTGTACCATGCAATAAATTGTTCATTAAATACATGAGCAGTAAAGAGGCAAAGACAGCAAGTTTTGGTATTTGACAACTGCCAGCCACAAAAATTTAAAACATGCAGAAAGGTAAATACAATTACAGTAGAAAAATCTCCAACCAAACTGAAGAAATAGCTCTGTCATTACTTCTTGTTAACTCTTCAACTCTTCATATCCTTCTTGCTAATGCCCTGAAGGACTCTTCTCGTTTCCTATTGCTTCTCCTCTGTCTCTCCATCTCCTGGTCTTCCCCCAGAAATAATCTCATTCCTTTGTATTCCATTTCATATCTTCTCCTCCTTTATTGAAGGGGGAAATGATTCATTTGTCCTTTAGTTATTGCTCTTTTTTACCTTAGCTAGATGATGACTTTAATATTAGGATTAGAAAACAAGAAAAGCTACAAGAATTACTACAAGCTCACATTTAAAAAAAAAAAAATATTGGTCTATCCCACAATTTATGGAAACTTCTTTGATTCAAAAAAGTGGAAATTATTATCTTCTCCTAAGTTAATTACAGAGTATAAACAAGATAACTGATGTCTTTGAACTACCATAGCCTACTCTGAATTTAATAAGTATTTGCTTTCAGTTTTCTTAGAGCTGCTGTTTCAACAATTTCTTTTGCATTGTTGAAAATAGATTAAGAAAACAGTATAATTATGTGAAGAATCATAAGTAATAAAAAAAACCCTTATGAACTCTATGTTCTATAAACTATTATTGCACAAATCAATATTTTAGAGACTTTATTTTCAACATTTCTTTAATTTTCTTCAGACTTCTGACACAAACAGCTTCTTTGACTTATCTGTCTCTCCAGTCTATGGTTGCTCTTTTTGCTGTGACTCACACAGTATCATTCTTTTACTTTAAATCACAATTTTGCTATGCTAAATCTACATCCACAATAGCTATCACATTCTTTTCTTTTACAACTCTGCATAGTCACAAGGTAATGCCGTAATATCACAAAGTTTCAAACAGCATTGTTCTGTCCTTTGCCTTTTTTATCACCTCTTTGCAATTGAATAGACTTTTAAAAGTCTTCCTACTCTTCTGTAGCCATATGATATAGTAATATTTACCAGTGAATTGTAACCAAATCACATGCTTTCTTCTTTAGTTTAGTGATCTGTTACAAAGGTCTAGTTTCTGTTTCACCGGAAAAACCTTGTTTGTGAATTGGCAACAGGGAGTTCTGCCCAGTCTGTAGGCAGGTTGTTCCTTCACACCCCATATCTAGCCATGAGATGGTCCCATATCGCATCCTTAGATAAACATGTGCTGAGCTTAGAGAACACAGGTTTGTCCTGAATAGGTGAAGCTGCCACCTTGCTTTAAACAGGGTATGCTTAGTGGTTACAAGCTACATAGCAACATGACAGTTTAGGAAAATAACCCAATAATTAGCCAAAATAAAGACCATAGACTAAGGACACTTTTATTCTGGATTAGTAGTTGCTCAGGCCAGGTGATGCCACATTACATCTTCCTCTAGGGCATCAATTCTGTCTAGAAGAATGTAATTGTACATGATGCTTAGTGCTTCTCTGTACAATACCCCAGAATCCTCCCACCCCAAGACACACTCCTTTGCTTGAGGAAAACCTGTTCATATGTCTTTGTGAAGCAGAGCAAGATGCAGGAGAGGACTTAGCTTCAACACTGCAATATCCAACTCCTTGGTTCTCCAACATCTGATGTAAACTACACTCCCAGGTTGGAGGATCACTTTACAAAACTCAGTGAGAAACTGAAACCTAAGGATGAAGTCTCAAAAGTCAGCTGGCTGAAGAGAGGCCCTTTCAAATTAGATAACTATAGGACGCCACTGTCCCTTAACTATGTGAAGAATTCATATCCCATTGCTCATCTGGAGGAGTACACCAACATTTTTTTTAGAACTGCCACCAGCAGACTTTGTCCGGGAGAAAGACTCATTGCCCAAGGCAGACTTTTCTTAAAATATCACAGCATTAACAGGGAAAGAGACACACATCTATCTCTGAGTATTTCAGAACTATCTAAAGCATCTCCAAGTAACGGTGTGATCTGATCCTCTCTTTGGGAAAGATACCAGACCCTGGGGATGTGGATTAACCCAGGCAAAAAGAGGTGCAATCTACTGACCTAAGCCATTTGAGCTCTTCTTTGTATGGAATAAATTTATTAAGTACTTCTGCAACTAACCAGCCCCAACTCAAAGATCAGGCCTTTGCCTTCTTCTCCCACTAGCATCAGTCAAAAGAAGAGCTCTGTGCCCTTGAGTGAATGCAGAAGATCGAGATTTCCGGAACTGATACAGGCATATTTGACCGACTTTTTTGTGTTAAAGCGAACTTGAAGAGATGTATAAAAATGACATCTTGAGTTCTTCCCTCCATGAGCTTTCCTTAAGTGTCTGCTAGTGAATGAAAGATTATATTATAACTGTGCTTGCTAGGTGTGATTTTATATTGTCACACATGGTTTTATACATCTGGGGTTTTTTAAGTGATATATGTTAGTTGTATTTTGTCATAGCTGTCGCTGTCCCTAAGCAAGACACCCATAGATTACAATGAAACAATGTTGGGCTCTGTGTGTTAGAGGTTCCTATTAACCCAAAACTGAATTGCTTGCTTTTATTCTGCTGAATAAATGAAGTATTTTGTTGCATTCTAAAACCTTGGTTTATAACTTCTCACAGACATGGCAAATTGTTGTGGGATCTTTGTGGCGGCCTGATTAGGCCTCTCTTTCTGCAGTTGCAGCCTGGTGTATCAGCGCTGTATTTTAACTCTTGTATGGGAAGAGTCACAGCTGGGGATGCCAGTTCTGTGGGCCAGATGCCTCTTGGCCTTACTCAGCAAAATGACTACCGACTTCAATGAGATTTTTGTTCAGTTAATAAATGTAAAATGCAACTCTATATTTTACTACAGTTTCCGTTAGGGCCCTGACTACACAGGTACTTCCAGATATATGTAATTTTATGCATATGGAACTTGATTTAATAAAGTAATTAAGCACATACTCAAAATACATGAGTGTTCTCAGAGAAGTTAGTGGAACAATTCAAGTACATACAGTGAAATGAATATATGAGTGTTTCTAAGGTTGATTTTTTTTTTTTCCAGGTAACAGAGCAGAGGTAGCTTTTAGGACCCCTTCTCTGATTTTGCCACTATAACCTATAGACAAAGCAAGAAGAAAATCCATGACTTGACAGATAAAGGCTGAAAACAACTCAGTAGCATTCAAGTGAATTAAAACTGTCTGAAACATATCCAATCGATCATAAAAATAGTAGAACATACTCCTATAAAGACAGTTATACTTGTCTTATGAGCAATGACTAGGAACAGGAAAACATCAAACTGTTTGACCTTAAAAACATTTGACAGGGACAGGAGAGAGTTATCTTTCCAAAACTCATATCTTCTACAGTTTCCTCAGTTTGCCACTAGAGATTTCTTGGACTTAAACAACTAGCTTTGAAGGCTCATGGCCAAAATTTTGTCCCTGAGAGCAGTACTGGGTAGAAAGATATTAATGGCAGTAGAGAATACAGCTTTCTCAAGACACAGTTCTCAAGGCAGTCTTGTTTGAAAAACCAGGAGAAGCAAGCTCAAAACCCATGTCTACTTCTCACCACATTCAGTGTCGTAAGGCATGGTACCCATGCCCTTCAGCATGCCAACCCTACTTCTGTCTGCCATCTCATTTGCCCACATAAGATCTTCAGTCAGGGAGGCTTTTGAAACACCTCCACTTTATTGTGCAAGTGGGTGGCAGTTTACAGGCAGAAGCTGCCTTTATTGAAAGTTCATCTAATCAGAGTAGGGTGCAATAGAACCTTGTCCTTTACATCAAACCTATTTATTTTATATATATACTTTTAAAACAATCTTGTTCTCACTCACCATATATACACTGCTAACAGAACATGCTGTTTTTATTAGGCTGGGCTACAAATGCCCAAGTTTGTGAGCTAGGCAACCCATGAGTTACTCTGAATACCCATTGACAGAAACTGAGTGCAGGTAATTTTTCACAGCTTAGTCCTTGAACTGCCCCTAGAGACAGCCTTCTACCATTGCTATCCTAGTCAATCTGTCATGGGTAGGGTATAAGTAGATCATTATGTTCCTCAGCTGAAAAGATTCCAGATAGAAAACCTTTCAAAGAGCCTTATTTTTCCAGCGTGGTGGCATCTCAGAATCCTTTGTTTTCAGAAAGTCACAGTTTAAGGTCTTAGATACAGGGATTCTGGGACAAATTTTCCCTGAACTTGGACTTCTTCAAGCTTAGAAAAACAACTCTAAAAGATAAATCCATCCATAGAAGTATTAAACACAGGAAGCTCATCAGCAACACATAAGCATTATATTAACCTTCACCATAGTCATCACCTCTATGGCTAATGTAAGGGTGTGGTTGAGACAACTGTGACATCCTGGGATTTCTTTGAAAGCCTGGTAACCAGACTTAGTCCTCACAGCCCCATAGGATCCCTGACATAGGCATAGGATTTAGAGCAGCATTTAAGCTGTTTTAACAGCAGAATCCAAGTGGCACACAGTGATTTCTGGAATCAGAAAAGTATTGTGCAATACAATTGTATTAGGGCAAGAATCTCTGCTCAGTTCTACTTTTGATTTTCCTTTTGTTTACATTCTTTTGAAGCTGCATATACATACTGCTCTGGAAACTGTGTCATTGCTTCTGGTCATTGTCTGGCCACGTGAGTCATGGACACCTCCTCAGCCTATCTGGAGAGAATCAAATATTTCTGCTTTTCTTGCTGTTCTCCAGTCATGCTCTCCAGACCTGCTCTTCCAAGTAATGCCATATTTGTGAGCTGTTACCACATAAATCTGGTGAGATGCCATGCAGGCAGAGTGTCATAGACTCCAGAAAATTTACTTCTCTTTGTCTGGCATGAGAGCACTCTGGTCAACGGAATTACAGTGATTTTAAAAAAGAATCAACCTCCAAGCAGAAGCAGTTACAGAAATTCGAGGAGGCATAAAAAATAGATAAAAGAGGAGTTAAGTTCACTACATATCACTTACCTGAGTATAATCCATTACAAGCTACTTTAAAAAAAAATTCAACAAGGGTGAAAAAAACAGTTTTAAAAATGTCAGCCTATTCATTAAATTAAACAACCTAGAGAGAGTATCTTTTCCCAGGCAAGGGTGTTGGAGCAAAACTACTGGAATCATTCAGCAAACAATTAGATGATCCTATGGGGAGTGAGGCACTGCAAAGGTAATGAACCACCTAGTTTTTACTTTCATAAAAAAATTTCCTGCTGTTCTTACAGAAACACTCTGGGGAATGCAATATCCAGCAGTCACACCAAGGAACAAAATAGTCTGCAGAAAGATAGATGGCTTTTGGATACCATAAGTTCCTGATGTATAAGCCTGGCAGCAGACCCATGGATCACTGGAGGTGAGCAGAGCCCCTGATGGATGTTGGGAAAGCCGAAGAGAGGCCCCAGATGGGTTTCAGGAAAGCCCAGAAGATGCTCAAGGGCCCACTGGCAGTCAGGGGTTCAGAAAAACTCCATGGAAGCCCCAGCTCACTTCGTTGCCTCAGTGAAGTCCCAAACATGGTGGGAAGCTGGAAAGAAAGCAGAGAACAAAAGAGAGCGGGAGGCCATAAGGGGACATAGAATGGGAAAAGTGTGGTTGGGAGGCTGGGGAGTGAAATGCTTTGAAAAATGTGGAGACAACGTGTCTCGTGATTAGCCACTGGAAGAAGCAAGTTCTATTACATAAACATTATTATTTGATATTTGTAGGGGCTTGGTTTTGGTGAGGGTTTTTTATTATGTTGGGTTTTTTTCTTTGTTTTGTTTTGTTTTGGGGGGGGGGTGGGGGGGGTGGGTTGTTTGTTTTAATCCTTCATTGACAGAAGACTGCCTGAAAAAATAAGTGCCTCACCACCATAAGCCAAGGGAGCTGAAGCTCTCATTCACATTATTGTCAAATTCAGTGGAAAAGTACACCCCCTACAAAGTAACTTTTCGGTAGAATGCTGTGCCAGATTCCTGACTACAGTACACAGGCTCACACAGTTATTTTCTTTGATCTGCCAAAGTGCGATTTGAGACGGCATGGAAGAATGGTTCAAGGAAATCAAAGCATAATTGTTCTGTCAATTATATTTTGACTCTGGCAATCACATGTACATTGTGAGAAGCGAGTTTTTCAGTAAGTTTCATTATTTTTCTGTTTTGTTTTCTTCCTGGTAAGAAATAATGTCTCATTTGCATAATTCACTATAAGGAAGAACACCACATTTTTAATAGGAAATGGTAAATTCTAAATTGGTTCACTTCATAAACACTCACCAGTGATTGCTGCAGGATGAGGACAAAGGAGGCCTTGAAGACTATTTGGCAGAGTGTTGTGTATGAGATAGTAAGTGTTATTCTCCACTGGACTTTCCATCTATGAAAGTGACATAAGGCTCACAGGATAACCTGACACTTAGTTCTAACATTTCATAAAAACAATTCATGTATTTCAAATGAAGAATGGGTTTCAATTTAAGGAAGGAAAAAAGCTCAAAAAGAAAAAGAGAGTGCTTACTGAAGCATTATTTTGAGCAATATTTTCCTTCACTGAAGATTAGGTTCAAATAAAGCAGTAACAAACTTTCTTTGAGTCAGAATGGCATCCTTTTCCAATATTTCCCATTTCCAAGGGAATCTGGGAAAAAAAAAAACAACCAAATTTGATCAATTTTAACTCTGTAAAACAGAAACAATTTTGAAGTGTTTTTCAGCTACCTCTAACCATATGCAGATACTAAAAGGCAATCGAAATGGTTAATAGTAACTTCCCTTTAGAATAAAAACAAGATTTTAGTGATAATTAAACTGCCTTGGGTTAGCAGCAGATAAGGAAAACCCATAAGCACAATAAAATTTCCTTTCTTCCTTGACTTTTCACACTAGAAACACTTAATTTCCCTATTAGAATGAAATATCTTTTTAAGCAGCAAAAGCCCAACCTCTTGACAATGTATTGTCAATGTATTGTCAAAAGGCTGAGTACAGACTAAGATACAGTAGTAGTATAAATACAGTAACTAGTAGTATAAATACAGTATATTAATTAGTAATATAATACAGTAGAAGTTAAGACATGGGAGGCTTGAACACATTTGAGTAGACTGGGGAATGAATGCTTTTCTCCAAGTCATTTCAAGCCTACCTTGACCTTGCAAATGTGGAGTTGACAGTAGAAGCTATGCAGAGCTTTGCCTTCTGACTCTCACCACAAACACAAAAATGTTTGTCTTTTATCATCTACTTTTTATGATCTAGGTGTAGGAGACTACTTATGCTTTCTCACATTATTTCACATTATTTTTTTTGTCATTGACTTCAACAAATAGATTTTTGGTGTAACACTTGGGGGGGGGGGGGGGGAGGTTGTCTTTCAGGACAGGGAGGACCAGACAAGAGGGACATAAAACTGCATGAACAGAAATAGACCTTCCTAATTTTGTTCAGGTGGCTGCAAAAAATTACCATGTGCTTCAGCAACTGCTATTCATGCATTCAGTTTCCAATGGTATGGTCCCAGCACACCAGATACTGGCTGCCACCTTGAGAAACTCTGATTAGAATAATCCTAATGGAATTCAAGGTTTGTCACAAGATCCTGTGCCTTGCACTGGTCCCACTCTGATCTTCTGTAACTCACTAAAATCACCTCCTTGGAACTTAGGAAAAGACTTTGTTATATTACATGCTAATACCTGATACACTTGATCTAAATAGAGATTTCAAACTCTTCTCATACAAATGACTAAAAGCTAAATTAAAATATCATTTTTCTTCCATTTTGTTATTTTCTTCTAGCTTTTCAAAGGCATTATCTAAATATCCACTAGTTCAGACACTCTAAAACAATATGATTTAAGACTATATAGCCCAATATAGATTTACTCCTAAATTGATTAGGGAATTATTTTAACTGGCAACAAACAAAATTTTAAACAAGCAATACCTAAAATTGATAGTAGGCAGATTAAATATGTATAATAGAATAAGAACTTCGAGTTCTTAAACTTGGAAGTACTATTTACTTCTTGCCCCCATTAGCTGCACATGCCAGAAACCTCATTTGGATCAACTTCAGCTCTGTAATGCATCCGCAACATCAGCTCTTTCAGACAGACCGATGAACCACTCGGCTTTATTAAGTTTCTCAGACATTTCCCAAAACTTCATACTTAGGCTTCTTGACAACTGTTCTGATTGCTGTAAAAATAGGCCATGCAATTTGTTAATATATAATCTTTCCTGTTCATTTTCAATTCAGTACTCTGTGACTCACAGGTGAAGAGCCTACATTACAGGTCATGAAGCATTACCGTGGTGGAACACTCCATGTATGAGACCATGCATGTAGAGCACTGGACAGGATGTGTGAAAATTTCATTAAAACACACTACAGGAAGTCTAACTGTGGTTCAGAGTAATTTTAACTACCATTTTAAAAAAAAAAAAAACAAACCCCTAAAAAATTCTCTTCCCATTACTACCTGAGACTGCTAAGAATTTCTGCTTGGCCATGCCAAAAGAAATTATTCTTATGTTTTCTGGACCACAGCCCAGTGTCAAGAATTGAACTCCCAAATCTTCACTCTATCTTTCCTTACTAAAGGATTAAAACCAGCAAACTTGTTTTTACTAGACATTCCAGTCCAAATTCTTACTTGTTTCCAAATTGTTTGAATGCAGCAAGGGCTTATCATGAGGTATCATAGAATCATAGAACATTAGGGGTTGGAAGGGACCTCTAGAGATCATCAAGTCCAACCCACCTGCCAAAGCAGGATCACCTAAGACATGTCATACAGGAACTCATGCAGATAAGGTTTGAAAGTCTCTAGAGAAGGAGAATTCACAATCTCTCTGGGTAACCTGAGAGATGTTCCAGTGACCACTAGCTTCCATATTTCTTCCTACCTCTTCCAGTTCTAATCTGTGTCAAATACCAGAAGCCTGATTTTAGATATAACTACACTGTTATTGCCAGCAATGTTTTATGGGTGAGAGGGAGCTCTCTCAGTTGTTTTTTTGATAATTTCAGTCTACCATGGAAAATGGACATAAACAGGAGAATCCTGCATTATTGTTAACAGATTAAATCTCTGATTACTTTTCCTCAAAAAATTTACTGAAAGCATCCCTTCTTCATGTCCTTCATACTCTTACTGATTAGCCTGGATATACTCAGGGTTTTTTTCTTGCGATATCTAACACATTTATGCTCTTAAAAAAAAAAAACCTATAGCAGCGAGGGGGAGAAATCCAAAGAGGACAAGGAGAAACACTATTGAAAATTGTTTGCAGCTCACAAGGTTCTTGTTTAAATTACTTGCCTTCTTATTATTTGAGACAACTTTGCCTGTTCCATGAAAAATGTCAGGGCTCAGTGACTTTGGCAGCAACCTTCCTAAAGATTTCTTATTGGTATTATTTTATATCTTAACAAGTAGCTGAACTCTAATGCCTTTCTCTCCACTAATATAAAACCCACAATTATCTGCCAGTTGGTTTAAGGATTTAAAATGCTTATAAAGGCTCTGCCGACAACTTTTCACAATACATTTGGGAATTAAATCCCTCAAAAAGAAAATATATATATATATATAGCCTTTATCACCTTCTGCAATGAAGTCAAATGATACAACTTATTTTCTTGCCATCCTTTTGCACAAATAAATAACTAGACTGGAGTTCACAGCTCTGTTTCCAGTTGTCCTTTGACACAGGCGGTGGCTGAGACTTACCAGCTGGAAGTCTGCTAGAACTCTGAACTGTTCCTTCTTTGGGCTTGGTGAGTCAGCACTTGCTCCTAAAGGGAAAGAATTACAGAAGAGGTGGTTTTCTTTGAAGCCTGAAAAGGAGGGGGAGGGCTGTGGGGTTATGGTTGGTTGGTTCTGTTTTTTCTTTTGTTGTTTGTTTGGTAGTCTGTGGGTTTGTTAGTTTGGTTTGGAGTTTGCGGGGGGGGGGGGGGGGGTGGTGTGTGTGTTTTTGCTTGTTTGGTGGTTTTTGTGCGTTGGTTTTGTTTTGTTTTTTTACACACAGTAAGAAAGTACCTATTTGTCCCTTGAACAGATGCCTCTGACGCCCACTGGACTCCCTGGCCTCACTCTATTTGTCTTTATTTAAAGAGTATGTGTAGCATCAGATAGAAAAGGGCAGAAGGGAACTGACAAAAATTGAAACTTCTGTAAGAAAATCCAATGAGCGGATATTTATAATACAGATATTTCTGAGCCACATTGTTGAGCACCATTAACCTTTGTGCTGCAAATACACCATACCAAAACATCTGAGATATCCCAGAAGGGTGAACCACGGGAGCTGGTCAACATACTCAAGCCTCTGAACTGCTCTTTATATATTAAATCTGTGACAGATATAAACCAAACTTATTTGGTGCAATATATACAAATGTGCTATCAAACACTGGTGCCTTTCAGATTTCAAAGCACGTATTTTCTTGTGCTGTTTTCCACATAATCTAGTCTCAAATAAAGGCATCAGTAATTTTGACTTGATTACACTATAATTATTCAAATATCTTTAATTTTATACTCTGGACTGATTTCCATATCCGTGGTTATCATCAAAAGAGATTGTTATAGATAATGTATCTCATGTATTTCCCCTAATTGGAAAATGCAGTTCTTGAACAATAACAGCTATGACAACAACAACAATCCCATTTAAAGGCTACTTTGGCAATATAACTGCAATTATTGCAAACAAACTAAGGCGAGCCACCATAATTAATAGCAGAGCAGAAAGACAAGCTGCTGACAGTTAACTTTGTACTTTTTGCCTAGTTTCTCTTCCTTCCCTGTGATCCAATAGACAATGCTGGAATTTTGCCAGGGAGCTCACAAGGTAAGCTTATGACTTATAATACTCTAGAATATCCAAGTTGTATCCCAAATAAATTTAGTGTGGTTGTCTTGTACTGAACACCCTCCAGAACCAGAAAATCCCCAAGTGGACCTTCCAACAACCAGTGACATCCAGCACAGCCCTGAGTCATGCTGCAGCATCATCTTCACTATTAAAAGGTATGTTTTCCCCAGATAACCTTTCTTGTTGGCAGATTCTTGCTGGATATAGAAAGTAAGGAAAGACAGAATAATTCACTGGAAGAAGTGCAGCCAGGACAAATGTAGACAAGAGTTACTTCTTTTCTGATATCCCCCAAAATTGTAAAAAGAATCAAGAGGGAAAATGTAACACAAAAAAAAAGTGCATGAGAAAGATCAAAGGAGTGTGAGAATGGTTAAAAAATTGAGACTGAGACAATATAAGAAATAGCAGAAAAGACGTCAAGAAAAAAAAAAAAAAGAGGAAAACTAACTGTGAGAAAAGGAACTACATGCTGAGAAGAGGAAAATCCAAGGACAGTCAGAGACATAAAACAGTGCAGATGCACAAATTTCACATTTGCCAAACACCGACATAGCTCTGAGCAAGACATTCAGGTGCCATGTACCGAAATAAAGGAGACAATGGAAATACCAAACGAAATGATGAAAATGAGAAGAAAAAAACAGTGTGAATAAAGAGTGGCATTGAGATTTAGAAGCTCAGGGAAAAAATTGCCTTATTGTGTGCTTTTTCAGAAGTCTGTAGAATAGGATTTTTTGCATAACTCTTTTCTCTGAGCACTACTTTAGTACAAATAATTAATAACAATAGCAGTCAAAATAATTCATGACTAATGACTTTGTAAATGATTTTGTGCCATTTTCAAGGGTAAGTGCTCCTTTCCCTCAAGTCACTACCAAAAAATCACCACTGAATCTAGCTGCTTCCCTTGACAGCTCATCTTATCTTTCTCCTTTCCTTATTTCAGCTTGAATTATGGGTCAGTTAATATACTTTCTACCTTATAAGCAGAGCCAAAGAAACCCCCTACAGTTAGGTCCGTGCTGAAGCTGACTGCATGTTGTGTTGAATTTGTAATGAACACTCTTCTGCTGGCATTCAGCACTCCTTGTTCAAAGCCAAGTATTTTGGATAGGTAAATAACAAATGCTGGAATTCAGATCTCTGGAACATTGGCATTTTACCATGGATATTGCTGTGCCTGATTACCACACTACAATGTTAATATCTCTTTTTAAATACATGCTCTCAAGAATATTAGTTTCCCTACAGTCACATTTGATCATTAACTTTATACTTAGAGTATGGACCAGATCCAGCAGAGCCTACTCTCTCTTCCTTTATACCGATGTTCTTCTAATTCCATTACATACATTAAGCTGATTTTTAGCAAGAAAAAAAACACAGAAAATGAAAGCCCAGCGTATTACCTGGTCTGGATGTGAACCCACTCAAGTCTAGAAGCACGTGCCCATGGCTTTCAGCACATTGCAATGGCCCCACCTTCACCAGATGCACCAGTGCCTGCAGTGGGCCACCAAGGTCTACCCAGCAGCACTGCCTTTTTGGCAGTGAGCTGTCAGCTGAACATGAGAATGATCCTATACATCTGCTATCCACTGCATTTGTCCGTGAACTAGCAAGAATGTATCTTTCTTTACAGTCATGGCACTATTGTGCATGTGAATGACTGTCTCCCCAAATGCCAGTAGTCAGATAGCTCTGTTGTATTTGATAGGTGCTATTTTAATTTCTGTAGATGAAACAATTATAACTGAAATAGAATCAATACATATTAAAAGGCAGACAGGCTGCTGGACTGATCTTCTCCAGGATCCTTCTCCATGGCTCTATCCATCCTTCATCTGTTGTAACCTATCGATTAAGATATAAGAGTCAAGAGAAAGATAGAAGGCACTGGGGATTTAGATTTGCAAAACTAAATTATTTTTTTTGCTAATGCATTTTCTAACATTGTGGCCTCTCAAATCTTGAAAAACTGGTGGGCATATTTCAAGAGAATCAGTGAAGAAAAACTAATTCATGTCCCCTTTATACTGTACTAATATTTCACCTTTCTGCAGTGACACCAGCACATATATATTGTAGACCTTTTACTTTTTTTGGCAGAGGTAAAAATGGGTCTGAAATGTCATCAGCTCTTTTTATAAGTGGAACCTGAGACAGTAGATGGGACAGTCATCTGTAGACAGAGTGTTTCCTTAATGCATAGAAGTGACTTGAAGTGAGTCAGAGAAATGCACTGTGCTGAAGATCAGTTGCCATCTCTCCTGTTCTGGGGCCACAGCCACCACAAGTGTTTTTTGAAACTTAACACATGCACTTTTAAGCCCCTATTTCATTATTTCTAAATAAAAGCTCATCGCTATCTCCAAAGAGCATTTGTTTTTCCTGCTAGCAGCAGCTGCTTTGCCATAGTATGAACTTTAACTAGCATGTATTCTGATCACGTCTCAACACATTTGAATGGGCAAGGCTCCGCCATAATTGTGGTTTTGTTATAAATCCAATAAATAATAATGCAACATGAACTTACATTTGATCTTTATGCTGTCATACCACATCATAAATTCATATGGAACAATTTGTCTAGTCTCAAACTAAAGGACCCACTCAGCAAGCTGCTCTCCAGTTTTTCCCCTTCTGTGTTTCTATATAGTATTCCCTAATACTGTTGGGAGAGCTAAAAATGAACTGGGGGTGGGGGAAAAGTGTGTTGCCTAGGAGGCAAAATATCCTCACATGTTCATAAAAATAAGTGAAAACAACAAATCTGCATCAATTTTCCTTAAATAACAGCAGTCACACAATGGCAGGCAACAGCATTCACAGAGACATCTGGTCCTTATTGAAATAAGGAGGAGAAAGAGAAGAAAACAGAAATCAGCATCTTTGAATACTGATATGGTTCATTTTGTAAATTTTTGATGTCTCTAAATAGCCTCTACAATGCGAGACACAGTTTTAGACAAACCTATGATAAAAGACAACATTTCCAACTTTTCATACATCAAGAGAAATGTGATTTGTACCAGCTTCTGGCAGCGCTAACATGAGCTAGTACCACTTACATCCAGCAAGTAATTTATAGCTAAGCCGGACTGACACTTCAAGGAGCATCTTTCAGCAACAGGGAGGAACTGATCAGCTTGAGGAATGTTCTTAACACTAGATCTGCTTCCTCACTTTCAAAACTACTTTCTGATGCAAACCTCCAGTGTGTGATTGAGCTGACACTAGGTCCCAACAGTTGCTGACAGCCTCACACATCTACTGCAGGCAGTAAGCAGCCTGTTGTCTGCTCTTCAGAGGTTCAGCAATTAACAATTCATTTTATCATGCAATATTAACAGCTGTAGTAACAAAGCCAACCAAAGCAGCAGCAATGTGAATAACAAAGGAAAACAAACCAAAACCTCTCCTAGTGCCTGCTCCACAGCATCAGTGGTGATGGTGATGTAATTACCATCGGGGGGGTTGGGTTTGATGCTGGTTTTGTATATACTTCTATACATTCCGGTTTTATTATTTTCATTTTCATTAAAGGTGTTCTGGTTTCCTTTTCTAATCAATAAGTCTCTCTCCCTTATTTCCTTTCTCTTTGCCTTAGAGGAGGGCAGGAGGTTAACAGAGTGTCTGTTATAGGTCTAAGGGACTGCTCTAACTGTAAACTGTGACATTTCTTCAGGAAAGGGGAAATAGTTTATTCAGGGATGACAACAGGGAGACGTAGAAAGGCTGGAGACAGGAAACCTGCCTCCCCCTGTCAGTTCTGGACTGAGAAGAAAACTGGTTTGACTTCACCAAAATACATTTGCATTCAAGGCAAAACAGGTGCATGTACCAATTCTGCAGCGTCTCATACACAGCACATCATCCAGCAGTGGTAACTGTGCCACACACAGAGACCACCAGCTTCATGTGTCTGCTGGGGCTGCCTCACTAGCAGCAAGGCTGTTGGGAAAAAACAAAGTGTGAATCAAAAAACCTTGGCCAGTTTGCTCAGTAGATGGGATCACTTGACCCTTAAGCAAAAATCACAAAGAGGAAGGGACTGAACATGCCACAGATGCTCACAAAGGCTTCACTTGTCGCATGGTTCCTATTGCAACTACAGTAACACTAGTTTTTGGGGTTTTTTTTTAATTTGGAAAAAAAATTTTAATAAACTATTGATAGGGCAGGGTGTTTCTGGTAGTTATCTCTTCAGGCTGAAGAAGTCAGAGGTCTGAAGTGGGGAAGAAGTGGCTGACTATCCCCAATCCAACAAATGCCAGCTGCAGGTGAGATCAACTTCTCAGTGGAACAAAAGACACAAATACAAGGGTTTTATTTTTACATATAGATAATACATATAGGAACACTGCAGGTACAGAAGTGCCCTTTTTCAAAATACAGCCGTCTGATTTCCTCAGCCCACTGTAGAGCTCTACAGGCAATTCTTGCCTTGTTTCACTTCCTGAACTCCTACTGGAAATAATTCATGCAGACTAAACTGAATGCAAGTGATCTGCATTGCAGATAAGGGAGGTGAAAGACATGTTTGGGAAGGAAAAGTTTAACTGATTGGCTAAATTACTTGACTTAAATACTTGTCTCCAAAGATTATATTTAATCCAGTTGACATTTGCATGGTGATAGCAGGGGTTTATGCTTTAATCTGTCTGAATAAAAGTGAATAAATTGGGCAATAAATCTTTAAAAATCAAGGTGGACTACCTATCTCACTTATTTTATCTTTTCTTTGGGACTCAACGATATTTTGATTTGATACTTGCGCTTTTCTCTGAATTCCGTATGATACCCAGTTGAATACAATGATTGCTATAATCTGTACAGCCCTAACTGTAAGCCTTTTCAATAAACCTCTTCTCCTTTCTTTCCACCAGGTTTTGTAATGGTATCAGGACACAGATAACTGCCTCACGCAAGACCCAGCCAGTGAGTTCACTTTGCCTATCTGGATCTCTTCTCCAGTCTGATGAAGTCAAGGAGCCCCGTTATCACTCGCAGTGAGGACCATACGAATGATATAACAGAAAAGGCCCTGACTGAAAGGAGCAACAGGCATCTTTGAAAGACCTACAAAGATCATTAACAACTTACTGCCCCAAGATGTATGGAAAATGATGGTTTCCTGTTTCCTGGGAAGGAAGAAAAAGGGCAGGGTATTTTGTAAATACACTACAGTAGATATTTCACTTGGAAGACATCAGATATATATAAAAAAATGTTTCAGAAGAGAAATCCTAAAATACTTCCCCTCAGGAAGTTAGTTCAGATTTATTTAAATAATTACCAGGGTAACTTAGTTGCCATCAGAAAAGTTATTTAAAATTAGCTTCCTAAGTCAAATCCTTCAAAAGAGACAAGGGATCCTAGTCCTGCAGCATTGCTGCTTAGCCAAAGCATTCAAAATCCAAATCAGACTATTAAATGGAAAAAGATAAAGAATAATGTACATGATTACTTTCTGCTTTCAGCTCTGCCCTACAGATATTAAATGTACTTAAGACTCTGGCAATTTATTATCTCTTAAATGACTTCTTGTTTATAGTAAAATCTTGGATACGCTTTCCTAACCATAAGAGTGGCAGAAAGTTGAGATTGAGTGACAATGACAGACTTAAAATTATACACATAAGATGCTTTATATGCAACCAGTGCACAGATTGTATCCGGAAATAGTGGGCTGTATACACCTCTCTCTCTCCTTTTCTGAACAGATAAATCAGCAGTGCTATTCCTAAACCTTAAAATCAAATAGGTAAATCATGTGTTTAATTTAGTAATGCCTGGGGCTTTAATATGTTATATTGAAAGGCTTGATTTCTGAGTATTAGAAGAGTAATAAGTAGCACAACTCTGCAAGCCTCTGACTCGGTTTTACTTTTCCTGACTAACTTTAATCAATTGTTGCAGTCACTGATCCATGTTCATTGTACTGCATGTAAAAAAGAAAGCGCCTTTTGCCTCACTGTGAAGTGGAGGAACAGAATCTGTGCGGTAGAGGAGCCCATAACATCCTGTGAGCTTAAAAAAAGCAGGAACACCTGCTGCAAACATGCTGGATAAGTCGAAAAGCAAGGGTGTGGTAACTGATCGGTCTGTGCCGACTCCCCCAAATAAAAATACTGTGCTCAAATTCTCAGGAGTGTGAAATAAAACAATTCCTCAATGATTCACAAAAGAGAAAACCAGCCCATCTGCAGCAACTGCATTTCACAGCCATGCAGGCATAATGCTAACCCAGGAGATAAACACAGGGAATGCCAGCCAAGGGGCAAAATGATAAGGAAAGACAGTACATCTTCTGAGGAACAACCCATAAATGAAGGCATGCTCAGTCACACACTGGACTGCCCATTCAGGTACTTTACACTTACTCAAACTGACTATCAAGCATTCCCATCACCTTATTATTCCTTATTAACTTTGACCCATTATTCTGTGTGAGAGGAAGATTCTCACCTGTTTAAATACTGCTAAAGCTCCAGCTATACTGAATATCTACTTGTGAGTCTTCCAAGGAATGAGAAACCAGATGCACTGAGGAAAGGAGCACTTCTCCCTGTTCACAGACCACATAGAACAGCCACACATCATTCCCTTTCGCAAATTCTAGTGGTGCTGCCAGCCCAGAAGACAAAACAGCAGGAAAGAAAACGGTGATTTGTCTTTTATTAAGGAGGGACTAACTTAAGGCTTCTCAGATTTTGTTTACTAGGAGCATTGGGTATTGATTCCACCTTTACGCAGACAAGGCACAGTGAATGGGCTTCAGGATTTGACTCAGTAACAATTACACTTACACATTGAGAAGTGCATTGGTTGTGTTTTTAGAGTACTTTAATAATTTTCATAAGAATTCCAGCATTACAGACTACTGCCTCTTGGCCACAACTGTAGAAGAGCCTATCCTCCAAATAAATCAGACGCTCAACATCTCCAATCAAAAAGTCACTCAACTGTATTGCTGTAGCACCCTGGTTCCCACCAAGGACTATTAGCTTAGACAAAGCCTTGTGCTAATGCAACTACAGAAATCCGGGTTTATACCAGGTCTGCATCTGAATGGTTTAAAACACAAGCAGTGAAAAAAACAAAGACCATAGCGGTCTACACAAGGTGCTACACAAGTAAATGAATCATAAATACAAAAAAAAAAACCCCAAAACCAACAACCAAGGAAGACTATTTTTTCTTTTGCCTTCATATATTTTATTAATCAGGACCAGTTTAGCAGGGAAGCACTTTCAGAAAGCACAGTTAGCCAGCAAATCTGATGTTGCCTCTCAGTGAAAAGCCAGTTATGTTATGTTGCAAAGCAACCTCCTGTGTGGCAAACAAACTCTCTAGCTCAAAAATAGTTACAGAACTGAAGTCTGAAGAATGGTTTAAATCTCAGTAACATCACATCTTCTGTACCAGCCCACAGGATGTGGCAGATGTACTACTTTGCTGCTTCGTGACGTCTCTGCCACAGTGAGACTTTCCAAGTTACTCTATAACTTGTCACTCGGAGGAGTCACACCAGTGCCTACAAAACTAAAGAATATCTATAGAATGACAGCAAGAGCCGTATTTCCTCCTCCAAGAACTAAACTCACTCCTTTCCATGCTTTCACCCCACAGCAGCATAAAAATTCCGTGTTTGAACTCTGGATGTGAACTTGGATCACAGCACTCACATTTGTTAAAATAAACACTAAGTGGCCTATGGCTGATTTACCATCAAATTCCAGCAGGCACTAGAAAATAGGTAGGTTGGTATTAAATTGAATCTGATTGCATTTCCCTGGGTTTCCCAGAACCGTTGCGCTCACATTAACACTGCATTGAGAAGCCAACAAAAGGGAGAGTCAGAAACACAATTTTAAGCGATTTAAAATATTTATAGACTGCAGTTTCATTATTACAGTAAAACCTACTGCACTTTTGGGGCATCTCCATTGTTCAGGTCTTCAGCTCTATGAGGACTTTTCCATTATTAACAGGCGGTTGGCAAGAAATTTAATGCTTTTTTTAAACACTATAAGCAAATTGTTGAAGCGAGCCTCTGTAACCATGGAAGGAATTTGTGCATGTTCTTCTAGATACAGTTTGACTCTTATCTCCAAAGACAACATGATTTTCTCTTTACTCATCATTTCTGGCTCTAAAGCTAGATTTGTGTAGCTTACTAAGAAATGGAGTAAAGGAGAACATAGAAGAAGCATCTGCTGCAAGGGATTTAGTGCTCTGTAGAGCTTTACAACTTCTTGTAATTCTTTAGCATGCATTTTTCAAAATCACAGCCTCTCAGAAGTTTTGACAAATTAGCAGGCACATTTTAAGGAAAACTATTTCATATCATCTTTCAACTGCCCTGTTAGTAAGATTTTTCTGATATTTGTGAGCCATATATATACTTACTTTATTTTTTTTTTCTTGACAGGAATTTTGTTTGTTTAGGGTTTTTTTGAGTAACAGTTGTAAAGAGGATGTAATCAGCTCTGCTCATAACCTGAAGTGGTATCTCAGGCTATTCCATGGAAAGTTGGACAACAACATTTTGGCCTGCAATTCCCAGCACTAAATTAACTCTTCATTTTTGTATTAAAAAAAAGGCAGCATTAAGCACAAAGAAGCAGAGTGTTTATCCATCACAGAAAAAGCAGTCTTCAATTAATTGTAATTAATCATCAAGTGGAAACATAGACAAGTCTTGTCTGTCACCGATTATTAACATCAGGAAATTACTTTTTGGGGGTATGGAGAAACTGGTTTTAAGCTGCAAATATACTATACTAGGAACTCACCTTCTGTAGACTCAGCTTAAAGCAACTCTTGTTTCTTACAGGAGGCAAAGGTGCTAAACCCCACTCTGTCAGATGCTGTGATAATCATCGATGACAAAGACTGCAGGCCTCCATTTACAGGGATTAAGCAAAGTCATGGCTTCCCTAACAATTTGGTTCTGTTTTTAGAAGTGTTTATAACAACGGGGGAGGTACTAAAGAAATACTAAAGAACTGATTTCTTCAGAAAAAAATAACAAACCCAAACAAAACAAAGAACAAACCAGAACCTGTATATTTTTATTTCTAAAGTTCAATATTTGAAAATGCTAGCTTCAGAGCAAAACATATAAAATTACTTCATTTAATGTCAAGCCAAATGAAACCTCGTAGTATTTCTGTAGCTAAAGAAAAGTCCATTGCACCATCTGCTGGGCACATCAGCTAGGTTCTGAAAAAGACAACGCTGTCCACAGGTACAGGGCTGCTTTTATTTCATACCCTGTTCCGAGGCAGAAGCACTGTGTCTAAATTCAGTCACTGCAAGCCTGTAAAAACCATTCGGAGCTTAAGGACTTCTGCTAAACAGTAAAAGCGAGGCTGCAGTTTACCAGTACCAAGGGTAACACTTCAGAGTACTTCCTGGTTTGCTAGGACAGCCCGGTAAAAGAAGGATAAGCAAGGTCTCCAAACCACATTCAGCCATGCACCTGCAAAGAGGACGATTTTTGGAAAAATAGCAATTGCCGTATTTCCCACTTCTGCACTCCCCATCTCTCTGAGAGCTTTGTACAGACAATTCTTACCAACTCAGTGTTATTTAGTAGATGGCAAATAGAAACATTTTTTGCATAGGTTTTAAAATCTGATGTTGTTTGAATCTAAGTGTTTTGGAAATCAATTTCATGAGTTCAGACGTAGGTCCAGAGAATTTATATAAACTTTTAGTATGATTGTGTCACAAAAATCCTGGGTCCTAGCAAAAGGAAAACTAATTCTCAAACCCTGTGGATAACTTGAATCCCCATAAGATCCTCACTGTGAATCATAACTCCAGGTCTAAAACCACTACTGTCATGGAGTATATTTGGGGTTTTACCAGATCAAAAAATAAAGAAAAAAAACCAAACAAACAAACAAAAAGAAACCACAACAAAACAAAACACCAACCAAACTAAACCACACAAACCAAAAACCCCACAAATAAACAAATCCACCAGCTGATTTCTAGTCCACATTTTGACCCTGGTTTTAGCCACAAACCCCCTATATGGCTTGAAACTCCAAGCCTGACACAGAGATACCCTACATCAATCTCTTCAAAATGCCCAAACAATCTTTTTAAAGGACAGCAGGGAAGAAGGGGAAGAGGACTCTTATACCAATGCATTTATATTTATCTGGCTGTTACATTTTGGTTAACAGTTCATTTCAGACACAACTTTTCATCTGACAGAAGCAATGATTGCACTTGGAATCCTATAAAAGTGTGCCTATAACCTGCTGCTTCATTTTATGTCTTTTCTGTCCCCTCTTTTTTCTCAATCTGAAAAGACATGAAGAAACTAATTACTACATTGTCATGATTTACATTTAAATTTGGACCTTCAAGAAGCAGGTATTAAAAGTTAATGCAATTAATGAGGATGAGGAGCAGAAAAACCTAAGAACTCCCAAAGCAGAAAAACCTAAGAACTCCCAAAGACCACACCATAAAGACTGAATTTCCCTTTAAAACAATTTAGGCATCACAGAAATTGATGTTACAGATATAAAGCAGTGAGGGTCAGCGTGTTTGGAATTTCATGCAACATTTCTTTCTTCTATTTATCTTTCTTGTCTCTAATCCAATGGCCAGGGACTCAAAGTCGGTTTCTGCTCAAGTACCATGTTATTCTCCTTCTAGACTAGGGGGAATATGCTTTCATAAAACCTACAGGTGTAAAAATCACTAGTTCTGTATACTCCTGGTCAATTAAATAATTGACCTGTGCTAAGTAATTCTTACACCTTATTTTCTTTTTTTTTTGTTTTTTGGTGACAGTAATATCCAAAAGCTGCATTTCCTTTGTTTTTGGTGAGAGGGGCTCTGAACAGGGAGAACAACATCCTGTCTGGCAACCTCAGGCTATTCCAGAAGATGTCACTGAAAAGAATCTCTTCCAGTCCCAGTCTGTAGTTTTATTCATCCACAATTCAGCTGATGCCATTGCCCTGGATTCCTCCTCCTTGTTAGAGATTAAAATTGCTCAAGTCAAACATGACATACCACACTCTTTCAAAAATCTCTTTGGGAATTCAAAACCTAGAGACAACTAGACTCTGCAAGAGCTCCTACTCCCTCTTTTCCTCCCTCCAGTCTCAGCAGTAAGAAAAGCTTGAAAACATTGCTCTATTTCTAATGCAGTTGACTGATTTCTGCTGAGTGTCTGCCCTCTCCTCCTTCAGTTGCACCAAGTTCACAGGCAGAGAAAGAAGATAAAACAAGAGGCATCCATGAAAAAAACCTGAAATCCTAGCTCACTCTGTCTCCTGCAGGAAAGGCAGGCATGAAAATCAGACTGAAAATTCAAGTTTCCATAATTTTTCAAGTGCCCCTTTAAGAAATTCACAAGTAATCACATTGTTCCTAGATCTGCTGGAACTTACTAAGAAACACCTCTGTAAGCAGAAACTAGACCTGTCTGCCGAGTGTTTTATCTCAATGGAGAATTTGTTGGGTATCAGTCCTAATTGGATTCTCCATAATTTAGTCCTGACACCAGTTGCATATATGGAGAGATCTCCAGAGCCAGGAAGACTCTACTTCTATTGCAAGCACAAAACAGCTTCTGGGGTTTACAAGACCAAGAGCAGTCAAAAGGGATTTAGACATCCAACCAAAACTGTATAGCAATGAAACAGCAGTAAGTGCAGGACCTTTAGGAAAAAAACTGGGTAGAAGTACAAGCATCTTCCATCCTGACATTCCTTACATGTATATCAGAATACATGGGTACAGCTTAGACACTAATATGATCCAGGTAGAAATCATAGCCAGATAGAATAAAAAAACCCCAACAAGTTGTTTTGGTTGCTCTGAGCTGATAAAGCATCTGTTTGGGCTTATTAAGTACTCAGTTGTGAGGCTGGAGAACTGGGCTCCCTACTACTGACCTCATGCCCTAAACCAAAAACATTAAGTAGACAATGTATTTCATTAGAATAGATATCATCATGGATACGGGTGTAGAAAGCCCCACTTGACTCTCAGCATGCAGCACAGTTGCTGGAAGACATATTTAGACGTAAGGATAATGGGGAAACACACAGAATTACAGCTCTACCACACAAGTGCATCCCTGACTGCCCAGGAGAAACCGGAGTACCAAACACTGCCCAGCTATCAGAAGAAAAAAACAATGTTCATTTTCTCTTACGTTTGCTCTGGCTGCTTGCCAAGAGTTTGCACACAATTTACACAAGTATTTCCAGACTTTCCAGTCTTCTTATTTTTTATATATATCTCAGTGTATTCAGTAAGGTGTTTGGAATGTGATCAACACAGACCTGAAGGAGTGCCAGCTTCCAGAGGTCACAATACATGCAGATGAGATCCAGGATGTTTAATGATGAAGTCCATCTACTTAATATAGAACTGCATTTAGTTGTAATTCTCCATTAGACTTTAATATATACTTAATATATCCACACATGTATGATGCATATATAAGATATATGCAGAAGAAAAGGTGTCTTATCAGCTGAATTCTTCCAGAGAAAAAATAAATATACTCAAAGGCATCCAAGGACCACTGAAATAATGAAAAATGTCAAAGTGGTAACAGAAGGAGGTGTATCAAGTGCTCAGTCCCCAGGAGGGAACAGCAGGTTTGGATCCTGTTTCATTGCTAGGGTACATGTGCATTGCCACACTCTTGACAGATGGCCAACAACCAGAAGCCGCTGTATGGACCCGTTCAGTCATGCTTTGGTTGTCTCTAAGCTAAGGGAAACAGCCATAAACATGCTATTACAATAAATCAACTACTGTTTTTTTGAGGGAATCTGTACATGGAAATCGTCTGAAGAACGATGCAGACAGGAAGTCACAGCACGAGAGCAACTTAGCTGAGGCAGTGCCATTTCCCATGCACCAAATGGTAGCTAATTTTTTTGGCCAACTCTCAGACACTTGGATAAGACACATTATTCTGTCTTGTGACATAAAGCCATTTCTAATCACCCACTAAAGTATGGTAAAACAAGCAATGCAATTAAGATTAATTATTCTGTTAGTGTGAAAAACAGCATCCCAGAATTTTATATCACATCATTAAGAACACCAAAGATAAAAAGCTACTCAAGAATCTGCTCAAGAGGACAAGAACTTCCCCTTTCTCATTCAGCAAAACAAAACAAACAAACAACAAAAAAACAAAACAAAACAAAAAAAAAAAAAAAAAGAAAGAAAGAAAGAAAAGAAAGAAAAGAAACCAGAAGTGGCCTTCCATACTGCCATTATTTAATCCTCAAGGTGACCCAATTTAAGCTGAAAGTACCAATAGATTACCAGAAGGAAGGAATAAAAATAGGACAAAAATAGTATGTGCCAGTCTCCTGAGACTCACAAACACAAAGAACAAGGACAAAATATTGCTGTCAGTTAACGGGGGAAAGAAAAAAAAAAGCCAGAATCCCACCCACCTCCACTCTCCAAAGTATAAACTACCGTCCTTTTAAAAAGTCAGGCCTTGAGAACAGATAGGCTTTGCTTTCTTTAACAGAAACTCTAGCAGTGTTCTAAATTAGCCTACAGATTTAAGAAAGTGTCACTTTCTATAGTTTCACTGAGGCATTGAAAGGAATTACAAATCATAAATCAAAAAGATTACTGTAGTCTCAATTTTCTGTATTTGGTTCAGGAAACAAACATAGTAAAAAAAAAATGCCCAATGTAATCCCTACCCCAGAAACCCTTTCTGTTTAACCTTGACATTTGTTCCTTTTAGAATATTCAGCACAGAGTTTGCACATAGCACATCTTTAATATATGTTATGAAGGTTTTTAATAATACATGTTAGTGAGGTGTGTCTCCCCCCCCACAACTCCACCCAAAGCATTTTGAATCATCTTAAGAAACAACACTCACAGTGGCTATCACTTGATGAAAGTCTCTTTTCTACCAGAACCACTGATGTCAATAAACAGCAACAACTGTGACTTCATCAGTAGCTTAATACCTAGCTTGTTTTTATTTCCAGAAGACTCCCCTTCCTCTAGTATCACAGAAAGGGAGAAGTCAGTATAGGAAGACCAAAATAGACAGTAGCTGGAAGCAGACCCCTCATGCAACTCACATATAAGGTGCTTTGTAGTCAAAGAATTTTTTTGCTGCTACACAGACAAAAAAGTAGGTCAGAGCACAAAGGCAATATAGTGAGATCTGGTTTTCACTTATTTTTCACAAGCAGGAGCTTACCTCACCCTCCTGTGCACAACAAGCTCCTGGAAAGGCATATGGTTCTCTTGATCTCTAGCAACAATAGAGTACATGTCTTAAGTTATTACTCCTACTGGTCACCTTAAATTATACAATGATCAGAGCAGAATTTGATGATGCCTATAGAATATCTGTGCACACAGAGTTCTCTAAGTGCTAGGGGTAGCCCTACGTAAATCCCCCCGGGAAAGTCCAATAGAGAATCACACAGGGCAAACAGCCCTACCTGAAGGAGATGGGCTTTGCCCTTCATCTTTAAACACCAGGAGACTCCTGACCATGTGGAACCTTGGGAAACTCATTCTCCTGCAAAACAAGTCTGAGCTGATGACACTCCAAACACCTTCCTGAGCACCTTACTCCACCCCACATCCAATGGTGTGCTGCGGTAGGGGACAGTACAGAAAAGGTATTGACAGATGGCAAGTTTCTGTATATGTCCAGTGCTCTGCCCACAAGTTGTTTGAACTTGATTAAAAAAAAAACAACACTTGCCATTAACAGCACCAACAAAACAGGACTTAAAAATTGCAGAAAAATCTGTGTACTCACCTGCATGTGATTACACTGAAAAGCACTTCAGTTAGTGTGTTCAATGCATTAAAAGATTACAGGCTTGCATTTAGGCATATTGCAGAACTTACTAACCAGCATAATCATTCAAGGAGAAGCCTGAAAGAAAATAGTAGGAAATTCCATCTTGGCTTCCTTTTTTTGAGTGATTTTACAAAACAGGAAACAACCCTTTGAGAACATCCTGAAATCCAGACATAGCTTCCCTAAGGATTAAACCAGCCTTTAGATATGTACACACTGTTCACTCTGACTGCTTTGCATAAATATCTAACAGGAGAACAGCCCTTAGTGAGGGGCTGTAACCATGTTTAGACTAGAGTTTGTAAAATAGAGTGCAAGTTCGGAATAAAACTTACTGTAAAACTTATACTCCAGATAGTGGGTTTAATTCCCATCTTATTTGCAGCAATAATTTCACAAAAGCCACTTTGCTTCACTGATTTGTGAAACAAGCTCAGAGGCTTCAGAACAGGTTTTTAAATCGATGAACATGAATCCTGCACACTGACCTCATGTTGACGTTGAGTGGAGGATTTCTCCACTAATTGCAAGAAAGCTTGGTAAGTCAAAGCAGATGAAAGTTACGTTACTAAGGAAATTACATTTACGTGAAGCTTTTGCATTTGTTTCTGGACTTTCACAGCTATTCAGATCACTGAGATTTTTAATACAGACAGATATACACAACGAGAGTAAGAAGGATGAACCTTGAAAATGTGTTCATAGCTGGCACACACTCACACTTCCATCCTGCTGTGGTTTTCTACCCTACTTGCTTAAATCATCAACGTTAGAAGACAAACAAGCCATGTACAAAATGGAACCCTTCCAAAATGACACTTCTTTAAGAACGACCACTGTTGATGAAGCCTGATCCAAGGGACCATTTAAAATTAAAATCTAAGTTGAGTATAAACAGATGAACCTCATCTTACTACAGGAAAAATACATGTATGAGCCTTTCACTTTTTCATTTATTACGTACTCCTCCAGTTTACCATTAAAAACATGAAAAAAACCCAACCAACACAGCATGTGTCACCAGCATGTTCTCATTAATAAAAATAAGTACATACTTAGAGAGAAAAATGTGTGAAATGACAGACTTTGGAAAGCGAACACTACTGTTTCGGGTCAAGTTGCTGGAGCTCTAGCCACCCCACGTGCTGTGGTGCTTCCAAGGAAGAGGACATGCAGGCCTTTTCACAGGGCAGAGCTCATGCTTATCTCCAATGAAGCAATTCACATTGAAATGCAGGACTATGACCTAGAACACGTCTGTTGCAAGAGTCAATAGGATTTTTAAGATTCATGACTTCTTAGCCACTCTATTACCCAATGTGAACTATATCTTCTACTTTTACTTGCAAGTTTCTTCGTAGAAGGAAGGAAATTTGGTCTTAAAAACAACCTACTTAGGAATTTCTGCTCTTTGGTATGTAGCTGAGTCCCTGAGTATCATAAAGAAATAGCTAGGAGAGAAATTCAACCATGATTCTGTTATTTCATGGAGTTACATACACACAATTTCTCAGCAGCTTCAAAAGTTTATATTTTAACTGGAAGAACAACAACATTCAGAACAGTTTCTTTAAAATATCACCATTGGTGTTCACTGAATCAGGGCGGGGAGCGATAAATCTATAGTGAAATAGCCATTTTGATCCAGGCAATATCTGCTGTGTTTCTTTTTTCTTAAACACACAGAAACAAAAATAAATGGCCCCACTGGCCAGTAATTTTCCTCTTTTCTAAGGAACTCCAAGACTAATATGTCACCTTCAGACAAAAGAGACATGGGCTGCAGCCTTTTTCAAGGCACAGAAAATGATTCTGTTCCTTCTGGGGTTTTACTAAGGCAGCAAGCAGCCGGTCTCTATTTCTCTTTGCATTTTGTTGTTTCAAAACACTCCAACAAGCAAACAATTAGCTCAATGGGCTATACTGATTACAGGCTCTTTGAAAGGAGTGAAGCATGAGCTCTTCAGTTGGAAAGTGACAGACTTGAAATCTCCAATAAATACCAAAAAGGAAAGGGGAATACCAATTCAGCATCCCCAGCCCTCTCCTGAGGTCTTCCTGTAGCTAATGTTCTACCTCCAAAAGGCTGACAAACACAAAACCCTGCTGGCACGTCTCTCCTTCACAGATAAGTATTTCTAACCACTGTGAAACTAAACAGCAAAATGCCTTTTTGCCTCTACCACCATGCCCACCTCTCAGCACTTTTTGTGCTAATTTTAACTAGCTAGCAAAAAGGGTTTCAAAGCTTTCTTTTTTATAATGACTATCACTGCTATTGGAAAAATTACTCTTGCCAGATTGCTCTGCTGCTTCAGGGCTCTCCTCTCCTGTTTGACAGCAGCCTGAGGCTATAGACGGAGTGCTTGTTCTCTGCCTCTGGCTTCAGGACCCAACACGTTTTTGGTGACCACAGTGTGACCGCAGATGTAGCCAGTGCCGTGCTCCTTCTGAATGTCATTTGGAAAATAAGAGTCTCAACACAAAGATTTTATCCACTGTCTCTTAGTTCTCCTGTGAAAACAGACTGAGAGAGTTTAGTCTGTCCAGCCTAGAGAAGGCTCCAGGAAGACCTTATAGCAACTTTTTGGTACCTCAAGGGGGCCCACAAGAAAGCTGGAGAGGGACTTTTTACAATGACATATAGTAATAGAACAAGGTATAATGGCTTTACACTGAAAGAGGGTAGAATTAGATGAGAAATTAGAAAGAAGACCTTCACTGTGAGGGTAGTGAGACAGTGAAACAGGTTGCTTCATCCCTGGAAGTGTTCAACAGCCTGGCTGGATGGGGTTTTGAGCCACTTGGTCTAGTGGGAGATGTCCCTGCCCATGGCAGGAGGGTTGGAACTAGATGATCTTTAAGGTCCCTTCCAAAAATTCTGATTAGACAATGATGATTCTAACAGCAACCTATAGATCCAGCAGCAAAAGCATTTTCATAGAACAGCAACTATGAAACACATCACATGTCACGGAGAAGATTAGTTTTCCTAGATGGAACTAGTATAGATCCCAAATCTATCTATACATAAAAAAAAAAAAGACTGAAAGACCTTCTGTATTGCCCAAGAAACACGCAACATCCAAGTTCTTATTTTTCTACTTCAGATGAAGAAAAAATGTAAGCTGGATTTTATGGTGCTTAAGAATTTAGGGATTAATTTATACTGTGAAGAAATTCAGTCATCTCAAAGCTTAAAACTGAGGAAGGTTCCATCTTCTCCAGAGGAAGTTTATGCCAAAACATTTAAAATCTTAAACTGAGAACACCAGGTTTTGCTGGGGATTATTACAGTGAAAAACGCTGAAGTAAAGATGCCCACTTCCAGTGCTTTATTCTCTTTTGCAAACTGCTATTCCCTACACATGACTAATCCTTCTATCCCTACACCTGCCCAATACCCTCCCACCTGCCCCAGTTCTGTATAGACTGGTGGGAGAGTGTGCATGGGGAGCAGTTCACTCCATCTTTGCACACTAAATGGAGTCCTTACTTATCAAATTAACACTTGGCCAGTTTATCTAATGGGAAAGCTGCAGATGTTACAAAGTGAAAAAGAATGACTCTAGTGCACCTACTTGATGAGAGGTCACAGCAAATTCAATTTCAGTAACAGCAAGAGTATTTAGGCTTAGATTAAGAGGCTTTCATAGCCTCTATATTTACAGCACAGAACATGAGGTGAGTTGATTAATCTTCATCAAACAGTAAGTAGTGCAATGAACAAAAGAACAGATAACCTCAATTTTCAAGCTGACTGTTTTTCCTAGCTTTATTATAAACTAGTAACTCCTAACCTGGAAAAATCCTGAGATCATTTGATGTCAAACTTTAAGAAGAATGCCTTAGAGTACTCACGCATTTAAAAATTTAATAAAGTTTAATTAAAATCTGTCCAACTGTTATCTGCACACATGCTCCTGCAGAGGAAGCATTTGGGTGTCCATTCACTTGCATAAGATAGGAAAATGAGCTTTGAAAAGGATGACTATGGGACTGCATCTACCACCATTCCAAATAAATTCCAAGTTTGTGAGTAACTGGAGTTTGCTATCTTCCAGATTCACTGGACAGAAACTTCACAGTGTGAGTTGTACCTTTATTCTGAAAAACATCCAACTTTGCTATTCTTGTTAACCCTTGATATTCTGATACAACACTGACTGTACTGGCTTTATGTACCATATTCTCTGTTCATGAGTACTGATCCAAGAGAAGATTAAAGGCACTTCACCATGGAGAAGCTTGGGTTTGTTACTCATATTGCAACAAAACGAGAATTGTACTCTATAAGCAATAGTCTCATGAGTGTGACTGTACACTTCTATCAGTTTAGTACCTTAATTCCTGCATCCATCACTGCAAGGTTTTCATTTTCTCAAACATGTGAGTGCTGACAGCTGTCAAACTCAGATACTCTGTTGTAATTTTATTTTGTGTACACAGCTCTTCAGGGTACAGTGTTCCTAAACCCAGGCAAACACATTACATAAACAAGAGGGGAGCTTTGCAGCACACATGCTATTCTTTGGTAGCACTCAATATCTTTAGTCCACTACATGGAAAGCACTTATTTCTCTACCAGGTCAAGGAAAAGCATCCTGAAGGCTATTAGCACTATATTTCTAAAGTTCAAGTATCCTATCACTGGCAAACACAGAAGCTAAACAGTAATCACAATGCAATGCAATAACCAGTAACATTCATAAGAACCCAACTAAACATTTAATTCCTTCTCAAACGAGAGGAGGAAGGCAGGTGATTATTTTCGGATTCAGAACAAAAGCTGCTGAACTCTTTCTGGAAATTCTCAAAAGGTGATTCAGACAGGATTCAAGCAGGAGATAAGTTGTTAGCACTTCTAGAAGTTACTCTCAACTTTACAGAATCAGATCCTAAAGCAAAACCCCAAAGTGAGGGCTAAGAGACTTCTTCCTCCACTCTAAGTAAGTCTGTATTGTCACATTTTCAGGAAGCCCCTCCAAGGTAATCCTTATTTATTAGAAATTATCAGAATTACATCTAATGCGATGGAGCTGCCTTGCATGGCACAGGTGAAAATTCTCTAGTTTCCTCTGGTCTGCTTTCTGATTAAACCTTTATACAATATTTACAGAATAATATTATAGTATTATCTTCAGCATATGGCATGAGTAAAAGCATAGAGATAAGTTGTCTTTTACGCAGTTTCTTTGAACCTTTTCTACCAAAGTCTAGGACTAGGAGGAGGAAAAATTTATTTATTCCTCTCAGAATTCACTTTTTTGTTTTCCCAAGACAGAGTCAAAGTACCAAAACTTTCAACAGTAGTTTCCAAAACCACTATGATATGGCAAAAACAGAAGGGGAAAAAAGTTGCACAGTGCAGCCCTGTAAGATTTTGCTTCATTACAAATAAAGGAAAATAGTGGCTGTTGAGAAAAATGCCAGGTGAACCAATGTTTAATTAAGGCAAAAAATTCCAGTGCCACAAAAGACTAATTCAGGTCTCAACACACCACATATTCACTGTTTACTATTATCATAGATAAATGTTAAATATGTCCCCAGTCTGGTGGTCTCTCTATATATTTATTAAACCTAAGGCAGCTACTTTGGAATGTCAGTGTCCTTTAGAAAATAACTACAACAAAATATTGCTCTATTTTGAAACAAAGCTACTTAAAAGACAAGAAGCACAATAAATAACATTCTTCTTAGTCTATAATCTAGACCTAAAGACAAGTCATTTTGGAAATTAAATACATTTACCTCTTGAATATTTTCCTGAATAGAGAACATTGTTGATTATGTATTTTGGTTTACCTACAATATATTTTTGCACTGTTTGAAAGACTCTGGAAAATGGAATAGTGGTTTCAGAAGAAGAAACCAAACCTAAGAATGGAAAAAAGGCATGGGATAGGATAAAAGATTATTTTACACAACTCTAATTTCAGGCTACAGGATATCATAAATAAATGTTGAAGGGAGTATTTTAAAATTGTTAAAACCAACAGCTATAGCTTTCTTTGACCTGTTAGCAGGATGCTCAGTACAGTCCATTCATTATTTATGAAGCCAGTCACCTTCTCCTCCAGTTTAATAAAGGTTTACAGGACAATTTATGGATTTCCATGAAAGCTTTGTTTCAGTAGTGTTTCTAGTTGTATCTAGAAGCTTCCAGGATAAGAACTCTCTTACAGAGCCATGATGAGACCTTTTGATCTCATGGATTTATGTATTTGGTTGGTAAACTGTTAACACTAAACTACTATTATAGCAATCAGCAAAGATATCACTGAGTTTTGAAAAATAAACCATAAAAAAGAAAATCAAGTAAACTGCACTGTGCTAGGAAGATATGGTATATGGTAAGATGTATCTCATACACAGAGCATTTCAAGTTGTTTCCCTATGTAGTCCATACTACTTCCACTACAGTTTTCAAGTTTCTTCTCAAAACAGAGTTTGGCATTAGGATCAAGACTTCCATGAGAAATACGCTCATAAAACAGAAACAATTAATATGAGAAGAGAAAGCGTGAAATTAAAATCTGTAGTCATCTCACATCTTGATAGCTCACCTCTCAATTTTCTAAGTCCTACTTCCTCAGTAAAGGGACTTTTAACACCCTTGTCTATACATAAATTATACATATATTATGCATGTAATTATGCACATAAATTATAATTAAATAATTTTAATTGCTCTGCTTCAAGAAGACAGATACTCTATTAAGTATGCATGCTCTCCCTCCTTGTAAGCAAATTATTTCTCTGCTCTGTAATTAGCTATAAACAGCTTCAAATCGTATAGTAAGCGCATGAGAAGAATTGAATGTGTTTGAAGCTGATTTCACCCGATTTCCCTTCATTTTATGTTTGACACATTTTACCTTTTATAATGCTACCCCTTATATCATGACTACTTTTGGCAAGCAGTATTGTTATAACCGGTAGGATTTATGCAGGCCCATAAGCTGGTAAGCACAAGAAAAAGTTGGTTTTCCAAAGATAAGTTGAAAGAATCTTAACATTTTATTCCATATTGATCTTCTGTAGAGAACAAATCATTCCTTGAATTGCTTTCAGCCTCACAAACACCTTAGAAATACCCCTTTATATTTCAAGAAACACACAAGACTTTTTTTAAAAGTCATTTTTGTTACAAGATCACAAACGAAGACTGCCATTTTTATAAATCAGTAATTGCTGACAAGAGACATTTAAGCTGTCACACATGCTAATAAATAGCCATGCACTCTGCAGGTATTTGCGGAAGAAGAAAAAAAAAAAAGAAATTAAAAAAAAAAAATTGCTTTTAAGCTATAGAAGTGGCTAAGATGCATAAATGGGAATAGCTAGTTTCCAAGAGCAGGGCAGTGCTCTAAATAAATGTCCTTCCAGCCCACAAACACAGTGGGACAATTACATACTGCAGTGAAAGTGAGGAGTTCAAAGTTGGTATTGAGCTCTCAAGGACAACTGGAACTCTGCTGATGAGACTTTCTTAGCTTTAAAGCCTATTCTGAACAACTGACCTACAAGAGTTCTTGAAGCAGCTACTGGTACTGAAAATTTCTATCCATTTGTATTGTCTGCTGCTGCCAAGGAGTGCATCAACTCCAAATAAAAGTGCTACACAATATGTCTGTCAGCACAAAACCAGTAATTGTTATTAGTAACAAGTACTCTTATTATTCACAGGAATTTTCTTTATGTTTTTAAACTGAAGAGTGTTAACTTGCCAAACAGTGTCCTCTGTTTCTTTTCTTAAATTTTGATTCTCAAAGCTCATTGTGTTTTCAGCTGATGAGAATCAGTAACAGTCTTCATTTTCAGAACCAACATTAGTTTGCTGCACCATTGGTTGAAATCCAAGCATTTAGTCAAGCTTGTTTCCCTCGCTGCCTGGCTTAGCACACGTAATGAGAATTATGTCTTTCACATTCATGCCAGCTAGAATACATTAGATGCAAGAATAACAGAGTCAGCAGTATATCAAGATAGACAGCACTGCAGAAAATAATCCAATGTATTCTTACCCAGGTAGCATTCCAATTCCAAATGTTAAAACTAATGAACCATAAAGAGCTAATGATAGAATAGAGTTTGCTTCTACAGTCTAACCTTGTTTCATTTAAGTTGTTGCTGGATGAATTTTAAGAAGCATTACCTTGAGAAAGTATCCTCTTCCATATAGGTTAGGTATTGTTACATTGCTTAAGGAGTCTTTATCACCTTGCACTCAGATTGCAAAAACGAAAACAAACATCCACAATTTAACTTCAACATAAACCCCTATCTTTTTGCTAATTTTCACTAGAGACTGCATTCAAGTATCTCCTTTGTGTACATTATTTTGCTAGCATTTTCACATCTGAAAATGACAAAACAGGTCAATTTTGCACATGAATGTATGTAAGTATATGTAAGTTTCACATTGTGTTACCAGTTAATACAGTAAGCACAAATAATGATTTTTTAAAATATTTTTTTCCTGTTATCAAATAATTCTATTTCAGTTTAACCTTTCTAGTTTTCCTTGTTTGCTTGGTTTTGTGGGGGACTTGGGGTGGCTTTTTGTGTGGTATTTATTTATTTGTATGTGTTTTGGGGGTTTTTTCCAGCAAGGCATTGATGCATAAGGCAAGCTATAGATTTCCTGTGAAGCTTACATTTAAGTCAGCATTAATTGAACATGTCTTCTAGATAGAGCATATCCCTGAATAATTTGCTAAATGGGGATATGATAAGAACTTACACATTCCTTCTTTAAACTGGGACTCTCATTCTCAAACTGGCTGAACGTGAACCTGAGATGATCGTTGCCAAGAAACTGTATTATCCAGGACTGTTGTCAGGCTGTACTACAGCATATGTTTCCACAAGAAATAAATAGTTGAGCAATACTCAATGGTTCATTTCAATTGTATTAAAGTATAAAATACCTGCATGATTTTATTTATTAATACAAGAATACATATGCAAAGAAAACACCCAGTGAAATTACAAGGCAAGACACAAGAACACTACATTTTAATAACAGAAAACATTTGGTGGAAATAACCAAAACAGTGCTAGGTGGTCAGTTTGCTATGACCCTGTGACAGCCTTCCTCAGGAATCATAACTGTCCCAGTGCCATCTGCCTCCTCCCTTTTGGTAACCTTTTTCTCTTCTATTTGCTTTGGTTTTTTTCCTCTAAGTTTTTCTTTGGACATAAAGTAGGGCACAAACACCTACGTGTGGATGAATGACAAATTTGTACTATAAATAGATATGGAATATATGTATGTTATGTAAGACATAAAAGATTACTTACCTTACCCATGTGGTTAGTTTTCTATTACACAGGGTAGGAAGCAACTGGGATAAATCAAACCTAGACACTTCACTGCTCAAGAGGACTGGAGGCCTCTGTGCCTTTCTCCTCTTCTTACCCAGTTCCAGGACACCTTACTAGTTTCAGCACAGTGTGAACCTGTGAAGCCAGCACTGTCCCTGAGCTCCCTTAGCACAATGAGATACTAGAACTAGTCATCCCTGGTGGAAAAGTTACCCTCACAAAACTAGCCCAATACAATATCTACAAACCAGTTAAACCAGACATGAGATAGCAGAACAGAAACCATATTTTGAATTATAGGTTTAGTATTTTCTTGAACGTAAAAACTTTAGACTTTAATAAATTAACACTTTGTGATAAACTTACCTTGTATTTCCATGACTAGGAGGATTGTCTTTCCAGCACTAAAACAATAGCCAATTAAGGAACGAGCTGTTCAGCTGCATTATGTGACATGGGACAACATGGGACTTAAGGATTTTTTCTTTTAGGCCATTTTTCTCCAATAAGACTGGCCGGTAGGGAAAGATTTACAAGTGGAAATTATAATAAATTATAAATTAATCAAATACCTGGCGTCTGATTTGGACCAAAAGAAAATTCCCCATTTTAAGACACCTTTGGTTTTTTTTTTTTCCCCAAACACTAGTAATACTGTGAAAGTTTTCTTGATTTTGCTAATATAAATTAAAGTTAGACTATCATCATAAGACAAGACCACCAAAACAAACTGACTCTTCTGTTCTCTTAAGTCCACTTGACACAGAATTTGTAAACCAACACTGTCTGGTTTAATCCCTCTGCTTTAGTGTTTTTGTTTGGTTGGTTTTGTTTACTTTAACAGCCTCACCCAAGGACTGATCCCATGAAAGTACTCAGTCCATGGAAGATCGAACTTCCTTGTACCCTCATGGTGATGCAGAAGCAAAACAAGAGCTTACACTGCCACCATCCGATGAAAGAAAATATAAGTCTAAGAAGCAAGACCAATGTGTCTGACCAGAAAATGCCAAAGGGGAAACACGCAAATGTAGGCAACTCCGTTGGTAAAACTACCCCAAACAGCACTGGTGCCTCAAGCCCAGTGTCCTTTTTATATTTCACAAAGCTTTCTCATCCTAGGAATCTTTTGCAGAGATCTTTGTTCAAAACCAAGTTGCCAATAGAAAGGCTCCAGGAAATCTAGCAAAAAATCTTAACTGCATTAGCCACTTTTGAGATCTGAATTGGACACATTTGGATCAATACCTGAGACAGTCTGTTGCCCTGATTCAAAATGCCAGGTCATGAGCTCATTACTTTTGCAATCACCTCTGCCAACTTTCAAACCCATGTGGCTTCTCCAGAGGCCAACACCTGCAAAGCCTTTGATACGCAGACGTACTTGGCTGTTGTACAGGCTCTACAGGAGATAATTCTTTCCTACAGCCAAGATGCTATTTTTAAGCTTATATTTCTTATCTTTGGGAAAAAAAAAATACACAGTAATTCATACAGATTATTAAACACAGAGGAAAACAGGAAGAATGCCAAATTTGATGTATCACTTCTATTTGTCACTGAAATGTCAATCCACAAAAAACATTCCTACCAAACTTATGCTTCCAAAACATGAATAAATCTTTTATGCAAATAGTGAGACATAAATCAATTTTGTAGTGTAGCTTGGGCATTTAAATCTCCATCTCATAGGACATCTGTTGGAAAGAAAAAGAATAAACTTTTCCCTCACAGCTGTACTATGCAGCTAATCCTTCAGATATGGGAGTATTTTTTACCTTTGTGCAACACAAGATTTCTTTGTTCTCTTTTGAAAGATTTCTGTTGTTTCTGCATAAGAGAAGAGCTTAACCTTTGTGTACATAAGATTTGCTACTGCTCTGTGACACACCAGCCCCTCTTTGCTATTTCTATTCTCTTCTCTGTTATTATTCCACACAAGCAGTTGCACTGCAGTGACAACACTTGTGTACTGCTCTTGATTTTCAGCTGATAAGCAATGCTATAGCATTTTAAGATAGGGTAAAAAGTAGCATGAGAGCATTATTTCCACCCCTCTCAGGGCAGAAGCAAAAAGTGAAGAATTCTATTACAGTGCTAAACCAGACTCTAGTCTCTGTGTGTTCTGCTGCTCCAGATCTACCCTGCAATCCTGGAATCAGTCATTTAACCTTTCAGTTCACTGACTTCCCTATCTATAAAATGAAGACCCCAGTTTCCATCAGTCTCATAGTTCCAGGTTGTACGTTCCACAGGACAATACCTACTTCTTTCAAAGTGTTTATACAGTGCTTACTAAAGACACTATAACAAGAATGGAAGTTTAAACAAGTACAAGAGCACAGGCACCAGGCATAGTTCTGTGTTCCAGGTGGTCTCAAACATCCATGCAGAACCTGAGAAATTTAAGTTATAAGAAGAGTATTTCTCCTCGGCACAACCTTCAGCAAATAAGAGGGGTGACCCCTGGATTATAGACAGAGATTCTCCTGCAAGAGCAAGATCCTTTCCACATCATAGTGAAACTCTAGAAACATCTAGGCCATCATCTTTTGCATCATTTCCTATTTTCATACTTTTTCTCCTCACATGGTAAAGATCACACACTTTTTCCCCTGTCTTGAAACTTTGCAGCTGAAATGTATAAAAAGAATTCACCAGTTTATCATATGAATTACCATGTATTGGTGTTTCTTTATACTGAGGAAGGTTTTTCCTGCTGTACCAAGGTCAGCCTGAGATCAAATGAGAACAGATGTGATCAGTGAATCTTTGAACACTGACACAACACAAAAGGAAAAGGCTTCATGCACCCACTGAAGTACCCTTAAGAAAGGGATAAAGGCAGTGCAATTTCCACCGTAGAACATTTATTTGCACACCACGGAAAGCAAAACGATTTTATTTGAACTTGAGCATGCAATTAATTGGAAAGAAAACTGTTGAATAAAAATAATGGATAGAAAATTGTCATCAAGAGGGACTCATAATCAACCATTCAGAACAGCAGCATTCAGGTTAATAACTGATCCTCTTCTATTTTGCAGCTACATTTAAGAAATGATGTTCATATTTAATCCAAATATATGTAAAACTCTAGGTCCTGTCTAGGCCAACACTCTCACCAAATACACCACATCAGGTTACTGCTTGAATTTGTTGCATTAAGGCACATTAGTTTATTTTTCTTTTAAATTGGCTGCTTTTATATTCCCCATGTATTACTGAATGCAATGAAAGTGCACACCATTAGATCTAACAGTGCTGGACTGCTGTTGAAAACAAAAAAAACCAAACCCACAAACCACCAAACAAAACAAAAAAAAAAAAACCAAAACACCAAACCAAAACACACACACCACCAACAAAAAGCTTTTCACGTGAAGGTTAGATATCTTAAGAGGCAGCGCAGAAAACTTGAGGCCTTCTTCCATTAGCTTGTGAACTGCCTACAAGTTTACCCTGCTTTTACAGAATATTCTTTTATGTCATCCGTACATTTGTTGTATTGCATTAAAATAAGTGTACCAAGGATTCATTTAGCACAGTTAAATTCACCAACTCTAAGTCCTGTCACTACATAGCTGGAAATTTCAATTTTAAAATTCCCATTGATTTTAAGAGGCAAAACTCAGACACAACATTCTTATGATTAAAACAACAAAATGTGGAATATTGTAAGACTTCAGAAAAGAACAGTTAGCTTTACAGTTGAAGTAAAATGATTTTTTGACTCTCAGTGGTTTCAACTACAGCATACTCTGCAACTGTAATTTCAAAAGCAGTTAATATTAAATGATCTAGTCCTACCAAAAAAATCAGAGTCTATATACACTACTCACAATAAATAAGTTCAGGGATTTGTTCTGATTATTGTTATTCTTAGCAGTCTTCTACTCCTATCAACTAACTTTTGTAGTAGTGTTCCTGAGGTTTTTCATAACATATCTTCAGGAATTCCTTCCTGCCATCACACCACATCTTCAGGGTTCTTTACCTTGTGTGCATTATAAAAAAATATTAAATTATGTCCAGAAATTATTGTAGAAGTTTACCACAATACAGCATATATATATATATTTAACAAGAGGAAAACCACATAATCTTATGGGGAACATCATTCATGTTCAGTAAATACCTGGAGCTAATACAGTGGCTGACAGTTTTTGGCTGTTAGCTCATTTCATCAGCAAGCACTGGCACAGCAGTACTGCTGCAAGCAAGCTTGTAGAGCTTGGGTGTACCTTTCTCTTTAGGAGAGAAAGAGTGGGTTTATGGCTGAACAGCAGCTGGGATGAACTCGTTTCTTTCAGTTCGATAACAAAACTGGCACATTTCAGTGGAACCAACTTCTCCCAATTCGCAATGAAGATTTTTTTGAGAGAGGAGACAGAAAAAAATCTAACAGAACCTAACACAGAGATTGTTGAATCAAATCCCTACACAATTTTTTTCCAGACCAAAGAGTTCATACAAACTACATGAGTAGTTGTTCCCAGCCCATCCTACAGGGGCTCAAATGTCAGCAATTCCAGATGGTCAGAGAATGATACCCACAAAACCACTTCTAGTTGTTAAAAGGAATTCTTTCACCCAGCAAATAAAGACCTGGCACAGAATGCCAATCAAAAACCTGCTATGTAGAAAAAACACAATGCATTTCTTTCATTACAAGCATTGCTATGTCAACCGTATTCCATATGTTTCCCGCTTAACACAGTGCAGAGATGGCAGTTTTTAACCATGCTACTTTAATTGCACAAAAAAGGGCAGTAGAAGTACTAAACCATGTCTTACTCTTCATCTTGTAATAGATCTGAAAGCAAATGACAAACTTATGTAAGCTCATTTTTTGGATTCAAGGTGTTACGGTTTAGAGATAAGTGCAGCGTTACATTCATGTCAAAGCTAAATTTAAGTCAGTATTAAACTTTTCAACCACATCTGATATCTTCTGCTATTTCAGAACACACGCTTCCAATACTTGTATTTTACAGTAGTTTGGTGATAAATTTGTACAGTAGAAAAGTTTCCCAATCGTTGTCAGGCTATTCTTCATGCCTTACAAATTTAGCTACTCATTTTTGAATAAATAATTATATTTGACCTGGTCTTTGTCACATTATGCATTCTACCGATGACACTGAACATCTGGTATACGCACATAACACTTCTCAAGGTTCATTATATGCCTATCTAGAATCAGGTGCCACAAAAGTCTTCTAGAAATACAGAAGCTATGCAGCTGTTCCTGTATCACATTTTGATACGCCATTACAGCTTTAATTCATCCCAATAACTTGTTTTCACCTCCTGAGGCACAGGATACCAGCTGCCACCACTGTACTGCAATTAGGAATAAGTTATAATGTGTACTAGTGCCACAGTTGTAGTGCCCAAGTTGGACTCCAAGATCCTTATGGGTCCCTTCCAACTCAAGATACTCTATGACTCTCATATCTTTCAGGATCTTTTCCAATGACAACTCTATATAGAACTGGAAAAAAACCCAAAACATTTCAGGTGTCAACTAGTAATATGCTCAGCAAGGACAAAATGGCCAAAGCTGAAAAGACCATCATGAACACCACCTACTCCACTAAAATACTAATATTGCAGTTAATCACCGTACATCTATTACACTAATTGTCTTCATAACAAAATTAAGAGCATATTTTAAATTCATAATTATCAAAGTGGCAAGTGAACAACATTAGCTTCATTTTTAGAAAGTTGCTTTAAGCCTTTAAGATACACATTCATCCTATCCCATTCCCACAATTTACCTGACCTGAAAGGTGTTTGATACTCATTCTAAAGAGCCACTGCATTTCCTAGAAAATGGAAAGCTGGCATGTCTCATAAATGCATAGGAATAACAACATCTTTTTTTTAATTTACCATTAGCAAGAACATGATCTATATTATTCAATACATATGCAAGCTTCATTGGTAATGCAGTCATCCAGAAAAAAATAATTTAATTAATACCAGACTGTTCTCTAGCCTGTATATACGGCCGACCTCTCTGTACTTTTTAATTTATGACCTTCATTTTGCTAATGAACATTTTCATATATTCATGAGCACAATTCAAAGACAGAGAAACTGTGGCACCTAAAAATCAACAGCCCATTATAGTATCCTATGATGGACAATTGTAACTGTACTTATACTGAAATGTGATACCTACATGCTGTTGTATCGCATGCTCAGAAAATATTGCAGCCCTTTGCTTAATTTCACTGAAGTCAGCAGCACAATCCCATCCACCAGTGCGATCCTACACATCAACAACAAATCAAATCTGCAAACTCTAAGAGCTAAGAGTACTCAGTGAGAAAGCCCAGTAAGATGAATTACTTGCCAGCTGAGAAAGCATGCTGTGCAAGAAACTTGGGCACTTTGCAGCAAAGACTTTTTTCTTAAATGAAGAGGAAGTTTCATTACAGTTTTTTGACTTCATAACGGCAAGGTCTGGCTACTGGTATAGTCTGGATTGCTGAGCATTTTTGAGCAATAGTCCGGAAGCTGACACTAGTTGAATTAATATATGTTATTAATTTATCAAGAGATCTAAACATCTTAGATTCTTTTTACAGTGCTTTGTGTTATGACAGACAGCGTTGCGACCATGATTCTTTTGTGCCAGCTATCCGTTTCCTTGCCAGGAAGAAACAGGAGTTTTGGCATATGAACAACCAACCCAGTTATTCCAGCACTCAAAAAACCTCCCCCAGTCTAGGTTCCTACTAAAATATTCAGCTACAGCATGTCATCTGATAACCAATTTTGGACTACCTTCAGGTTTCAAAACAAATAGTCTATTAATAAAAATTGGCTAATTCACACTAGAGAACTATCACTTCCAAGATCTCCACATACATCCATTTGTCAGGTTATCCTTGCTTCATGTGTTCAGGGTTACCTTCTTGACACCATGGGGTTGGAAAGCTCCTCGAAAAAGAAAACATTTTTGTTGAACATAATTCCACAAGGGGCAGATTCTCACAGAACACATTGGGCTCCAAAGACAGCTAAACAAGATGCTAATTAGGTGACTGACACACACCATAGAAATGAAAAAATAGTAATTGAAGAAATCTTTATTTTTCATACTGAAAACTCAGTTCTTCCCTACAATGAAGGATATGTTCATAAACTGATTTCTGCAGTAAACTATCAAAATCTGATGCAATAAAAAAAAAAATTGAGCAAAAGAACACAGTGACTGTTCAGAGCAATTCCCAACTCTTCTTGTTTCTCATCAGAAGAGTGTCCCAACTTCACAGATGAAAAGGCTATAACGAACAGAAATCCAGCACTTAATCTACAGAGGTCAGAATTATGAGGTCACTTTAGCTGCATCTACAATAAGCTTTATTTAAGCTTACAGTTCACTTACAAAACTGATGAACTTGGAGAATCAAGATATCTGATGACATTATGTAGGACACATGAATTCACAGCTTCTTGGACATGCTCTTTATTTCACGTGAGTTTTCCTTGCAGAAAAGTGGAAAATATGACTTTGGTAGAAGTTTCCATGCATTACACAAAAACACCCTTGGGTCAAAGGGTTTCTTAATAGAAGGCAAAAAATATTTTACAAAGTTAAGAATTATGTATTTTTTAAAGGAAATGCCACCAACTGAACTCTATAAACACTAACATAAGTTTGACAGCCAGTACTGTTTGCACTCTGATACTTACTGAGAGACATGCCACAATAACAGAACACCTTTTTTTTTCCCATTAAAATAAGGCATCACCACAAAGGCAGGAAGTTGCCCAAGGACTGATGATTTTACTAGAGATCTAGAACATTTATTGCAGAGACTGCTCACCTGCAGTCTGAAATTCATTAAACCAACTCCTAATTCCAAATTGTTTGTAAGCCATCTTAGTTAAGTGATTGAAAACAAAATAAGAAGTTTACTATTTGTAAACATATTTAAGTAGTACATTTTTGCAGACTCATCTGTGGTCTAAATCTACAGTGAAATGAAAGAAAACTGATGCGGATCTTGTGTTTTTATACACGTACTCAGACTATTTCAAAAAGGGTAATTATGTTCATACAAAAGGGATATTGTGGTATATTCTGCTAAAACAGCATTTGGTCAATTTATCCTTATCAAAATGGAGGTCAGTGAATAACTGGTAAGATATTAAATAAAGATTAAGAACTACTTCATTGAAGCAACAGTTAGAACCCTGAACTTAAGTAAACTCATCTTTGTCCTTTCTTTTATTACGAAAACGCTTCAACTAAGACATCCAAGCACTGCTATTTTCTCACAGTACTGTTCATATACTTCCTAACAGAATTAAGATACCATATTCCATTTGATATCAGTTAAACCTCTCATTAAAGTTCTGAACAAGTGCCACATGGTGGAGGTAGATGCCTACAGCTTGAAATGAGGCAGGCACCACATTTCATCTTCATTTTATGTTAGTGTACATGGACTACCCAAAAAAATATCACTCACAGTTAATAGAAAGCTAAATTGAGGAAGGATGGAGGAAAAAATACAAATAAACACTATCTCCAAACTATAAGAATCTTTACCAAAAAAAAAAATCTGTTAAAATTGCAGTGAAATTACCATTGAAACAATACAATAAATCCTAGAAGTCAAAACCGTGCAGATCTTTATACTAAGTGAATTAGGTACCTGAATAACATTCTTGTGATGGAGACAGACAACAGAAAACAGGTACTCATGAGCTTTATTTTTAATTAAAGCCATAATTCTATGAAAAATGTAGTCCACTCTAAGAAGAAAGCTGATACAACTGAAACCATAACTGAGTTTCATCAGTACATTACACATCACTAGTTGCAGTCCATATCTTTGGTTTTAACACATCTAGCAACAGTTAGATAAGAATCCTTCCTTAAGTGCAAAGCAGCAGGTACACAGTTGGCCAACAGGAAGAAATGGATTTTTAAATGCAGTGCTACCTAACAACAGTAGTAGCTAGCCTTGAAAAGGTTTATTTTAAGATCTTTCAGAAATTCTTCACACATGTACATCTCCATATCCTCTGCACTTTCACCCACGGCCCCTGTACACTCAGATGAACAGTTATATTATTAGGAACATTGCAACAAAGCTGTGCAGGGGTTTGTGCAGTGTGGGGCTGTTCTCATACTTTGTAAGCCCAAATCATTGATACCAGGGTTTAACTAGTGCTCAATACTAAGACAACGTATTGTCCTACCAGCAGACAGCATAGGAAGATGATTTCTTAATAGTAATGGAAAGAAGTACTGATTTATATATTCTAATCTTTCTTCTCCCTCTTTTTATTATCTCAAGAGCAAAGTAAACAACATCTGCTAGTCCCAACTGTTTTTACTCTACAGGAAGCTGCAATGACAGATTAGTAAAATCATTCCTAAAGCTGAGAAACCAGATAAAGGTAAACAATTGGGGGGGAAAGAAAAAAGAAACCAAAACCCACCCCACAACTTCGTACAGTTCAAAATCTGGTATTTGTTGGTAAAATAGGTCTGACAAACTACCGACTTAAGCTCCAACTCCTTTCTTATATATTTAGCTTAATACTTGATGCAAGTTCAATCTCATTCTTCATCACTTCACTAAAATAAATCCTATACACATCATTACAAGTCTGAAGCATACCAGAAGTGTGTTTTGCAAAGCAACCAGCAAACCAAGAACTTAATGTGAAAGACATTATTTTTCACCAAGAAAAAGCCAGATGTATTCTGAGAAAACTTTCAGATATTAGTTAGGTTTGAGCAGCTACCTTCAATCAAAAGCAAATGGATGATTAGTAGACAATGGTCCAAAATATATAATACAGTAAAATGCATCTCAAAAATCTCTGAATCTGCCTGCACATACGTTACTTCTAAAGCGTACAATGAAACACAAAGTGCCCTCAGGTTAAGCCTGATTTCTCACTAAGTGCTTCAGAGATTTTACTCAGAACTATCTCCAGCTTAATCCTGCACACTGGATGCCCATTAGCATCTGAGGGACACTAAGCATGCCCCTGGACTAACCTTTCAGTCTAATTTCATCAGAGAAGTGCAGCTGAAGAACTTTGACACCACATTGCAGTGTGAAGCAAATCACAGGAATGCAAAAGACTGGATCTTCACCTGACCAATGTACTACTGACCCCAACTAAAATGCTGATGTTGACCCATGCTAACATGACCTCAAAAGTAAGAGTTGCATGTTGTTTCCCAAATATTAGAGAAAAAAAAATTTGCTCTCTTCCCAGATAAAAGAGGCCTTTATCTCAAAAGACTGGGGGCTTACATGACACACATTTCTTGAGAGGCTCACCTACAAAAGAAAACTTCAAGGTGTGGGGGGCAGGCAGTTCCAATTTCAAGTTTTTTCTTAATCATCATTCAGCCAAAACCTTCAGGAAAATTTCTTAGGAGAGTCTTGAAATGAAAGCAGCTCTGATCACTGACACATTGTATTTTTTAATTCAGCTTTTGCACTAAAAAATACCTATGGAGATGACATTTCAGCATCAACTAGTTTTAATGCTGGTTGGTACTACTTCAGTAAAAATCAGCATCTTCTCTGCTGATAACATTTTAATAAACATTAGGCAGCATCATACTTACCAGTTAAGAGTACTGCAAACAGTTTTCCCTAACAGAACTCATACTTGTTAAAAAACAATCAAAAAACCAGAAACACAAACACAAAAGAAAAACTTAATTCATTTAGCTTTATTAACAAAACAGAGTTAAAAGTTTGCTATAATATTTTGAACATATAGAGAAATATAAAACGGCAACAAATCCTAATACGGAATTGAAAATAACATATACTAAGAACAGTCCCTGTCCCTGGGAGCCAGCTGTGCGTAGTGTTCTTCCTGCAAGTAGCCCCTCATCTCTCCAGGAGAACACAAAACGTTAAAAGGCATCAGTAAATGAAGTTGCCATTAAAAACATTTCCAACTTACAGGGAAGTAACTCACAGAAAAGTAATTACAGAGGACAAGTCAGTGCCGGTATTTTTTCTGCAATCATGCAATCAGAGCACAAATGGGGAAAAAAAGCATTTGTATTTACAATTACTCAGTTTTTAAAACCATGTGTACATTGTGATCATTTAAAGTGCAAGCTACATATCTGCTGAATTAACTGAAGGCATAACAGGTGAGATATAAGTTAAAATACTGCCACCAGCAGTTATACAACTAACCACAGATGCCAGTAGCATTTTTCAAACCCTGAACAACTTAGAATGTTAATTCCTCTTGGGCATTACCAGCCAAACACATACTCCATTGCTTTAGATACAATACTTTCATCTTTCCTAGGAGTTTGTCTGTCAGAAACCACCTAGAATGCAGAGAGAGAGAAAAATAGAATCAGTCAATATATGGTAAATTCTTTTTATACTAAGCAGGTATTTTTTACTTTATTTCCATATGTGTTACTATATTTTGACAAAATATTTTAAAAATATTTTTCCAAAACAAGCCCTTAACCTCTGGAAAGTTTACAAGACATTAATTTATTATTTTTTATCATTATTTTAGATACTAGACAGAATTGAGTTGGTACTTGAAGCACATCTTTAAAGAAATGTTGGGATAAGATAAAGGCTACAGTCACATACAGCTAAGGTGAGATAGCAAAGAAACACAAGCCTCTGTTTCCCTTAAAATACCTGATAATCACTAGAGGAAGCTTTATATGCTGTTGCAAGAGGTCTCATTGTAGAGATTCTTGTAGTATTATTTGCAGGTTGTACTGGTGTGCCGACAGCTTTTGTAGGTGGAGTGAAAACCGAAGATGGTGAGGACGCAGAGCTCCTTTCAAAGTTTTCCATCACACTCTTAAAAAGAAGGTTAATATCATGTAAAGAAATATTAAAAAAACAGTTTTTCAACCTTTATTATTTTGAATTATCCCTTATCTAGAATCATTTGATAAAGTATGTTCCCATCTCAAAGCAAGCAAAGACCTCAGGTAAATTACCTGTCAGTACAGAGCACACAAGTACACACCATCACCTGCAAGCATTTATAGGCTGGATTGTGGCACTGCATAGTAGAAAAAGCCTGTAATCCTTCATTGTATGTACTAAATGCCAGACAAGTTTGAAACAGTATAGAGAAATATGTTGTAAGACTTGAAACAAACTTACATTTTTCAGGACCAGATGAACTAACTAGCATAACATCCTCATTCTAAAGACTTCTAAAATATTCTACCGTATCCATACAGGACAGTTTCCAAGCCTTTACCAACTTGCAGCTTTTTGCTCAGATTGAACTTGACAAGAGTTTCACTCAGTACCCATGGCAAATGCCAGAAAATGAGTCTCAGGTTCCACTGTGTGAGCTTATGTTTAGGAAGCAGTGCATGTAGAATGGAAGAGGTAGCAAGTGACTTCACTGGAATCACAAGTTCCACAAGAGCCCAGAGAAAATAAGATCAGAAATGACAAACAGTATGGGGAGACCCCATTTGCTACATTTCTACTCAGTGGAGCACAGCATTCAACCAGCCTAAAGACAGCAGACATTCAGAAGTACATCCAGCAGAAGACAGCTATCCAAAATACAGGATAGGACTAACGACCTTTATACCACTGTCCAGCATGAGTGGCAGCTGACTCTGCTCAGCACAAGGGGAACCCCTGGAAGTAATCGCTACTTTAAATCAGAAGCCTAAGTACTAATGTCAAATCCATCATATCTAGTCCTCAATTGCAAGGAAAAGATTTACAGGCTAATGCCAAACCCTCTATGGATTAGTCTCCAGAAATCTCTCTTGCCTCCAAAAATACAGTTTAATGACTAGGGGTTTATTTTTTGATAATTTAAAGTGGACACTATCCACGAAAGACATAATGAGGATTCAAAAGCCATGAAGATCAGATGCCTGACAATAAAATGCCTTTGATCATTACTTCTAGAGTTTCAGCTTATTGTCAATTTAGTCATTAATAAAAACTGGACACCAAAATAATAAATAAGGCAAGAAGAGACTGGAAGCCCTACCAGCAGAAGCCAGCAGAGGAAAGGGGCACTGAAGTGCATTTGTTTCTGGATTTTAATCAGTGTAAGAAATGTTCTGAACTAACAAAAACTGAATTTAACTTCTAGGGATGCCTTATCACAATGGTTTACCTCTGAAAGCTTACATTACTGTTTATCATCTCTTATCCTTAGAGGAGACCGAAAAAAAAGATACCTAATAATCTCTGAACTATAAAAGAAAGACTGTCATTTACCTAAGTTAACATACAGTGCCCAGTGCAAAGTACTGCAAGAATTAACAGTCAGGGCATTGTCAACACCTAGAAACTAATAACTCATGATAAAATTAGACTGAAACAGAGCCATGCCTACACCCTGTCACTACTTACAAGAAAGGGACATGTTTTTGTGGGGCCAGGTGGAAGAACAGAATCAGGACTGTCTTGCTACCAAATTTTCAGTCTGATGTACTAAGATAAACTGAGAAGCCAGAATCAGATAAACAGTGATATTAAATAAGTAAAAAAAATAAATAAAGAGGGACCATTAGGAGCAATAACAATCTTACTCTGACTTCACACATCTATTGAAGACCTTCCATGACACAAATGCCAGTCTGGGGAATTCCACTATCTTGTGTTACAGTTTCACATCTCGTACAGCAACATAATTCTGCACATTGTAACTTGCAAAGATCCAGAGTTTTCCCATAATGATCCTTCTCAGCAGGAAATTTTGTCAAATACTTAAGAAAAACTCATTTAAGGTGTAACAGACTATACCTGTGTAACTGAACTACTTACACTTTGCAATTCAAAATGAAAAAAATTAAAGGCATCAGGTAAAAAAAGAGGAAGCTCAAAAGCAGCTGTTAACTTACTTTTTCTATACATGGCTTGACACCAACCATGATAGAGTCACCAAAAATTCTTCCATCTTTGCTTAAGGCTTTCCGGGCTTGAAGCTTAGACTGGTATCGAATATGCATCCAGTTTCCTGTGCTGGACATCTGTATGAGATGAAGTGAAAACTGTGAAACTTAGCCTTTTAAAGAATGAACCAGAATGTGTTCAGAAAGTCTTAAACTAAGCCATACCACATGCTTTAATATGTTTCCATATTGAGCAAATTGTAGAAGAATATATGAAGCTGATGCTTGAGGAAATCTGAAAGACAGAAAAAAACTCAAAAGATTATCATGGGTAGTTTAAGAATTCTAGTGCTAAAATACAACCTCACAAAGGGTTTTTAGAAATCCAAAAGACACCGGTTTAACCACAGTTAAATGCCAGACAACAGTAAAGCCCACGTACTTCTTTCCATATGTTGCAAAGACTTCACCTGTGACTTTCCTAATACTTTAGAAATCAACTTACCCAAATACAGTTACCCATGTGTCATCAAGCTGATCTTCTGAAGTAAGGGAATCACCCTGAGTATAAAAAGGATCTAGCTGAGCAGGAGAGAGAGGAATCTTCCTAGGCTGCCCAATACTTCCAGGACTGAATATACTTGAAGCTGTTAAATTGAAATGTCATTGCTTAACAAATTACTTTGGTAAGACAGATAAGATTAAGAGGCTATAGTAAAATAATACATTCAACATCAAGCATTTCACTTGCATGTGGAAGAGTTTGATAGAAACCTGTTTGCAGACACAAACAGTAAGTCAGTAAAATTTCACATCTGCAAGCATGCCAGTAAGTTTTATGACTAGCAGCTTAGCTTTGGCCTTGACCTCTAAACACCAGCAGCTTAATACAGAAGCCAAATAAGAACGAGAGAACAGAATTAAGCTTAGCAAAAAGCTATGGATTCATACACAAGATAGAAAACCGTATGAGACGGAAGGTGACTGACTGAATCTCAGCTGCTTCACTCAAGTACAACCACCTCTGTGCACAGTTCAAAGTTTGAACAAGGAATAATTAAGTTGAAATTCAGTCAGCAAGTATTTCCTATTCACATACACATACCTTTGTAAGAGCTAGTAAATAAAGATGCAACCCCTTTGCAAATTAGCAAGGAGTTGATATAGCTTGAACTGTGACAATATTTATGTATAAAGGAAAGCAGTAAGAAAATAGATTATATATCTTGACAGGAATCTACCTGTTCCAGGACTTGATGGCATAGTTCCAACCAATGGGCTCTGTGTCAGAGAATAGCTGGTCTGCATTAAAAAACAAAGTAAAAAAATCATTCTTGAAGGTATGCTTCTTAGATAAAAAGACAGTATTTTCAGGTAACAAACATCAAGCAAGAATATTAACTGTTTGCCTTAAGTTACTCCTAAATTTAAGAGTAAGAACAGACATTTACATGTATATTTAATACAAGACTATTCAAAGTTATCAATGAAAAGTTATTCGACAATGTTTTTACTTCGTAGCACACAGCTTAGCAGATGGCCTAGACATGGAGTAGGCCTTAACTACTACATTCCGGAATTTCCAGCTGACTACTATGACTCAGAAGAGAATGACATCAACTTTCCTAATCAGAGGTTTAAACGCAAGCATCAGAGATAGTATGGGAGTGCAGAGCAAACTACGGAAGGGAAGCACCACAAGTGACAGGATTCAGGGTCTGTCTACAATGTTTTATCACCTAACCAAAAAAAGCTACTGGTATACCAGAAGAAAGCTTATTTAGGCTTAGGGTGAAGTTTAGGTAATAGGAACTGAAAAGTCCATTAGTTAACACAAACCACATGTTTTGTGGAACAAAGTAGCTTTAGATACCAATACTCAGAAACCTTCAAGTTTACTTTTTTCAAAACAGGCATCTCGCTATTGCTCTAGTATAGTAAGTCACATATTTGTGTGCATGCTGATAGAAAGTTTGCCAGTATCACATTACCAGCATCTGATTTTCACTGGCTAAAGGGCTTAGAAGTCAAGGGAGCACCCTTTTTTTTAAATACAGTCATTTAAGACAATATTGGATTCTGTCCTTCACAGAGAACTTGAGCTTTGAGGATAAACTTCTTGGAAGGCAACACTCAGTAAAAAGATTGCTCATTCACGGAAAGGCCTTCTCCTTGCACCAAAAGAATCATGTTCACTGAAAAAGAACCTACTAATGCTTGACTGCTCATTTGAAGTAAGCAGCAGAGCTTATTATTAGAATGACCTTCTAGAAATTTTAGTGTCACTCTTTCAAAATTAACCCCACCTCCTTGCCCAAATTCTGATATTTTACTCAGAACAAAATTCCTTCTATTTCAGCAGAAAAAATGCCCACTAAAAAAATCCCAAAAAACGAACAAACACCTACTTGGACCCTTCAAGCAATCAGCAGCTCAATAAATTTACAAAAAGGTGAAAAGCTCCAGCAAGTCTGCCTTTGTCATGTACAAAGCACAGCAGAGGCATGATTTGCCTTTTTCATTTTTTACACTATCAAAAATCAGTACAGACAGGAAAGAGCCCCAAGAATGCAGTTCTCATTTAGACTACACAGGAACAGGCACACCAAACACCCAGACTAAGCAACAGTACTATCTGAAGACTCACCAGTCACTTTGCTACACCCGTTCACACAATTGAGTTAATCAATTCACCAAACATTAAGATGCTTCACATCTTCTGCTAAGAACAGGACAGTACACTTAAGCCACTTACTGGTCTTCTTGAGGCTAGAGGACTTGATCCAAGTCCAGGACTAGATAATTCATCATATATGCTTCTAACTGGTGGAGCACCACCTTTATCTTTATGTGCAGGGACTACTGGTTGTGGGGGAGATCCTCCTGCAATTTAGGGGAACAAATGAAGAGCATGAGAAAACTTGTAATTTTACTCGCTGCTTGTTCTTGAAATATCAACAGTCAATTTGGGGGGGGGAGTAATTTGACTTAACAGTTTTTTTACTTGCAAGACATTTGGGAATTCAGCATTTCCAAAGTACTTTTCAATTCTAAATTCTGAGCTTCAAGACTTGTCTCCAAACTGTTTAACGAATCTGAGCAGAACTGTTACAATGTATTGTACAAAGCACACCCCCATCAAGATGTTCAGTTTATGTGATGATACTTCACCACTCATTTTGGGAGGCCTGTGTTAGTACCCTACTGGATCTCCCTTTTCTAGAATGAATACTCTTGAGGCTGTAATAAACGTTTTTAAAAACAATTAGGTGAAATTCACATGACTATTTTGAATTTCATAAATATTTTCCCTAGAAATTTGTTGGGGGGCAGGGGGGAGATGGGAACAACAACAATTCTACTTGAAAGAAAAGAGTATCGAAAATTATCTTGCAGCACTTTAATCCTTAACTTCTCCTTTAAAATGGATAGCAGACTAACACCATGAGACATTCAGATTACATCACTTTATTTAATACAAAAGACAAGATAACACACATTAAATAAATCACTGAAGCTGTTAACTACTCACATTTCTCAGAGAAGAAGACAGACGTATAATACCACTACCTTAGAAACACAGGTAAGGACTTAACCACTAGGTACTAACTAGGAAATATTTTTGATTTTTTCTCTATACAGTTTTTAGAAGTCTAACAATCTGTAAATGACTTTTTACAAGTCATTGTAAAGAAATCTGTTTGCCAGCAGACTTCTGTTTTAACCAATGAGAAAACATTGATGGCTGTACATGCAATTGAGCCATAAAGAGATGTATACATTGACTTTGATAAACTGATTAGGAGAGGTTATTACCTTCGCTGTAAAAGCAACCTTTCCTGGTACAAAATTAACATGTTCAAAACATTTATTAAACTTTAGTCTGCCTGGAAGAATTTAGCCAAAATCCATTGAATACACTTGAGTTTGCTGTTCTTTCATTGAGTTGAGATCATTTATACCAAGTAATAAACCTACAAGAATTCAAGTCTGCAACAGTCATGTAGAGCAACAAGACAAACCAAATGTTTAGTTTCAGGACAATTTTTCAGTATTTAACAAATTCTGACCTGCAAGCAGTGGAGACCTCATTTCCATGAAGCTGACTGAAATGCTGCCTAAAGCACGTGGTTGTGGAGTAGCAACTGCAGGCGCAGGTAAATCACCCATCAAGAATCCAGGAAGAAATCCAGGAGGAAACTGAGCACTAGCTCCTGATTTTGGAGATGTCGGGGAACCAAGAGTCATTGGCTCAGCTGCTGAGTTAATGAAAACAAATTTTAAAAGCACAGAAGAAACCAAGTGATCTAGCCTTTTCCATTGCTTAAATAGTGGTTCTATTAAAAAAGAAAAACCAAACCACCAACAACAAAAAAAACCATGTAAAATAATATACAGTAAATGCCTAAGACACTTCTAATCACTTATTTTCCAAGTAATCAAAGTTTAACACAACCTTGCAACTTTTGCAACTATGAACTGCCACACTGAGACTTTGGTCTTGAAATGTACTACCCCTGTTACAGCTGGATTTCTGGTTTGAAGGAAAATCACAGGGTTTGTGTCACTTTAGAGATGTTTCTTATGTAGAAGTATTCACGCCAAGGCTGGAATCTCTGCTCCCCTGCCCAGGGAACCATGGTCCGATGGAGCCCCGTGGCCTCACTCCACCCACACCGCCGCCTCCCTACGGCCCTGCCGGCACAGCTGAACTCACCGTAGGAAGCAACCACCTTCCACCTTAGGAGTGATTTAAATTGGGCTCGTACACGAGGGCGCAACAGGGAGCCGGGTGGTAAATCGTCTAACCCCAGGCCCCATCTCGCACTTGCCCAAGACAAGAAGTTCTTCCTGGGGGTGAACGGCCTGGTGCCCTTCCTCAGCCTGGAGTTGACCATCCCCGTCCCCCGTGTTCTCATTAGGGCTAAGATGTGCGACCAGCGGCTACGAGCAAAAGCCGAGCAGCCGCGACCTCAGAGGCTCCTCGCTTCACCCAAGGGTTCCGCGCGCTCTCCGCAACGGCTCCCCACGCGACTCCCCAAGGGCTCCCCACGCGACCCTCCCTCCCTCCCTCCCTCCCTCCAACGGCCCCCCACGCGACCCTCTCTCCAACGGCTCCCCACGCGGGCGGTCGCGGCGCGGAACGACGCGCAGAGAACGAAGCGGCGGCGCCCGCCAAAACCGAAGCCAAAGGGGACACGACACCGAGAAGAAAGCGGGGAACACCTTCCCACTGCAGTCCGGCTCACCTGCGGGCGGCGGCTCCATGGCGAAGGCGGCCGTGTCGGCCCGTCCGGCGGGAAAAGGCCACCGGCACCTCCGCCGGGCGCTTTCAAACGGGACGGAACTTCCGCCCGCCGTCACTTCCGACCCTCCCTCCGGGCATCGGGGGTAGGAGGGGACAGGGGTAGGACGTCGCTGAGAGGCGGGGCCTGACTCCAGGGAGGGAGGGAGCGCTCCCAACTCTCTGTCTCCAACCGCCTACCCTTAGCGGCGGGCGGGCTGCCGCGGGGTCGCAGCGAGCTCCGCAGCTTTGCTGCCTTTCGTCGTTGCGGCCGAGCCCACGGGCCCGCCGGCCTGGCTCATCCTGCGTGTCTAGTGTTGTGAACTGCGATCGTTACACGCATGGCCTTTTGTTGGGTTAAAATGCTTCTGATAGGCTATTTCTACGGGAAAAGCGCTCAAAAATTCTCCCCTGAGGCTACTCTGCTGGGAAAAGACTGTCAGTCGTTTCCAAGGTTGACAGCACACACAGCCACCCACATCTGAAATGGAAATGCAATGACCAGCTCCCCCATGGAAGTGGGGAAATGATGACCACAGAACAGCAATCAGATGTAGGGGCGTGTGGTGGTCTTAACCTAAACCTTGCATTGACATTTACCATGAGCAATTAATACTGAGAACCGAGTGTAGTTCATACCCAGTGACAAGCTACAGTTCAAACTAGTGCTATCAGAGAAAACTACCAGTACTTGAAATCAAATCTTTCAAATCACTTTAGTACAGAATTTATCCAAACACAGCGTTTTCATTTTATTGTATGTATCAAGCCATTTAGAACTGGCATGAAGGCCACAAAAAATACTATTAAAATCTTTTACAGGGCTTTTTGTTGTTGTTGTTTTTTCAAACATGCCACCTTAAGACAGTAATTCCAGCCCAAGACCTGTCAGGAGGATCAAAAGTTATGTATGATGTCTGGTCTTTATAGATGATGTGGACTGGAGTGAGGGGACAGCAAATGAAGGCTGGATGCAAAGGAAAGGCAGTAGTAGTGAGTCAGAGACAGGTGGTTATTAACATTTTTCGTATCTTCACCAAAATGATCTACAAAAAAACCTCGATAGCCTGGTTCCAGCACTTGGAAAATATCACTTCAGTGCACTTCAATTCATTACTTGATGAGAAACAGTAGAAAGAAATGAAGCATTAAAGCATCCTACACATTTTAAGCATCCTCAAAAGACCACCTGTTTTAATTTCCAAAAATATTTAATGTCTGGCTATGCCACAAAATTCAATAAAATCATCTTCAGTAGCAATATAAATTTTAAAGGTACTTTATTATATGAACATTTTATTATCTAGATTTTACAACCAGCTAAATTGCATAGGTTTGATGCAATATTAAACAGGGCAACTTATCTCAGTTATTTTATTTCTTTTCTCTGTTGCCTGCATTTTCTGATAGTTCAGTAAAAAAAAAAAAAACAAAACACAACATATTCTGGGGTTTTTCTGTAATATTTCAGGGAAAACTGAATTTTATCTTTTTATTAGTGCTCCAGAAAGAGCTTGCTCTTGGGCAAAATCATCTCTGAAGTCAGTGGAATAGCATTTGGCCTTTAGATTGCATGCTGAAAAAAGAGGGGCAAAGGGGAGGAAGGTAAAAATAAATAAAGACTTTTAAATGCACGTGTGAAAGGGGACAGATTAAAGTAAATCCCACATCTGTTGCTGTATAGTCAAAAAAGATTGTTTAACTTCTCTGTCTTGATCAGTCGTGATCATTTATGCTTCCATTTGCCTTCATGTTCTGTTCTTGGTACTTGTGAAGCTGGTCCATGAAGCCAGGGTTTGGACATGCCGCAGGCCTTGCATTTTTCACCATGTCAAAGGCTCTAGCGAAACTCAGTCTTTCTGAATGCATTAGAAAACCAGTGACTACTGCCGCCGCACGGGAGACTCCTGCATTACAATGGACCAGTACCACTCCATCCTTCAAGAAAAAAAATTCACTGTAAATTGGGATATTCATTAATTGGAAACTTCATATTGTTAAGATGTATTAAGAGCTCCTTTCTGAGCTCAAAGCAAATATTTACATGTTTAAGGAACTCCAGACACAGATATACAAGACCCAAATTAAATATTTTCCTAACTAAAATCACTTTATCAAATACTTCAAAACTAATTAATGATTTACAAGTAAAAAACCCACTCCTCTGTCCCTTTCCCCAAGTCCCTGCAGCAGTTCCCTCATGTAAAAACCAAATCACAGATGTCTGGGATACTAAGATATCTGATCTAATTGGGTGCCAATTTTAAAATACATATGGAAAGGATCTTGACTGTATCTTATTAGCATGTTAAAACACAGCAAAGCAGCAAACAGCTGGGCACACAGAGGCAGATTTTAGAACATCTTGTAGTTTGTAGTTGCATGTTTCTTGCATGTACTCCGGAGTTCTCCAGTATTTTGGGTAGGTGGGATCATGCATAGGAACATAAAAATCAGAAAAGATTTCATGTGATTTGCAACAAATCTCTTCTTCCCAGTCACACCGCTGGTACAACTGTGGTGGCTGGTACAGCTGGTACAACTAAGGTCCCTTAACTGGGGACAAAGGTGCAAAATCCAAAACTACTGAAAATCCCACAGACTCACAAATGTTTTTCCTGGGGTTTACATTCAGGTTTATCCTGAATTGTCTATAAAACTAATGGTTTTATCCTACTTAAACATTTCCCACACAATCTTTGAGACACCTGAATGACTCTTTGAGAAGACACTGCAAGTTTCATTAAGAAATAACGGGCAAGAGTTAACATGAAGACAATTAAACAATGTACTGTGGCTTAGGTGGCACGTGCAAGGCCTAGGCTTTGTGGTGTTGTCATGTTTGTATGTCAGCCTATGACCTGGAAAAGGCTCAGTCCAAACTCTCCACCAAATGCCACTGTCAAAAAAACCCACAACAAACAACAAACCAACAACAACAACAAAAAAACCCAACCAAACAACAACCAAGAATTCCCAAACCTCTAGTGTCTCTATATTCCGAATAAAGATACCGAAACATGACACAATTTGTTCAGATGCTCAAAGCCTAACAAATATATTATAGATATAAATAGCCTGCTCTGTCTGCCCTTAACAGGCACAAATTATTCAATGGTTATTTTACCCCGAAGGGAAAAAGGTTCCTATAACCACCCAGGTTCCTTTCCAGAAATTTGATGGCTTCTGCTGCAGACCCAGGAGTGGCAATTATTTGCTATATTAATAAATACGCAGAGCAGAAAATGGTTCCTACTCCAAAAATCTTCCAGTTTAAGTAAAATAAGACAAAGACACATGCAATTGAGTGTTATTACCCTTGCTGAAGAAATGCCAAGCTGAGACTGGAAGAATGACTTGCTCAAGTTAACACAACAAGATTATAGCAGAGCTAGGAACTGAATATAATTTCCAGCATCCCAGCACAATCCATCACAATAGGATCCTTTTTTTGTGATGGAAATCACATCCCCTTCGCATTGCCTGCTGAAAATCATGATCTTCACTCCCATTCTCAAATTCACAGTGGCACACTTCCTGATCACACAGACTATAGCAGTGCTGAGCAGACTTGTACATGTATTTCAATGTCAGAAGTGCCAGCTGTGATCTGTAAATCCATTATCTCATTTATAATAATGACATTAAAATGATGACATTAAAAATTAAATTTATGCCACTGCTACTGAAGTAATTGCTGAAGCTTATCCACTACAGGTCTGGAATAGTTTTCACTGATTTAATGGGAGTTGTTTTAGACATAACACACCATAATCCAGATCACTACCTAGCAGTGGCACTGAGGGTAGAACAACCAAGCACTGAAAGTGATCTTTTCTTTTTTTTTCCTTTGTACAGCTCATACTTTATTTCCCTCTTTCACATTTCTTTAAAGTTTGGTGGGGTGGGGGGTTTAATGAGTGTTCTCTTGTACGTTGACAAAAATTATATACTGATAGCCATGGAAGAGACCTGAAAATTACTTAACATGAATGATCATGGGCAATAGCACTGAATCAAATACTGAGAACATGAATCATTCCTTGCTAAATCCCATTGTTTCTTTATATATATTTTTGGCATGTAATTCTTAACTTATCTTGTATTAGAGATTAATACGGACTAAAAGTGAGAAACAGATTTCAGATATGAAATCAGTATCTCCTTACCAAGAACTCCTTGCTCTGATCCTGATAGTCTAACCTTTGCTTACCCAGAAATGGTCCATGGTCTTGCAAGAACCTCTTAAGAATCAAGACCAAGCTATTTTAAAAAAAAATTTATACAAAGCAAAGGAAAATCACCTTCCACGAAGAGAAAAAGTGATTCAAGTACTAACAAAATCCTGAGAAAGATGTGACATACGAAATAAATAAGGTGAATGGACTTATTCTGGGGTTGCTTGGCAGCCCTGTCTGTAACTCAGACCATCCCTGACTCCTGTTTGTTCAATTCAGGCTTAGTGTGTCATTTTTGACAACCGTCACTATGACACAGCGGACAAAAAGCCTCACCAAGGAAAGAAATGAAAAAGAGGTATCAAAGTTTTTGTGATGAGCCATAGGTTAATTAGCTCCTTAGGGATCCACTCCACTTTGCAGCGATGCCAGGGCTTTTGCTTTAGGAGGGGCAGGGGGAACAATCAGGAGAGATGTTTCTGAAGGGGCTAAGACATCCTCCCTGGAAAGACAAGATTTTAGAAGTTTATATGTACTAAACAGAAAGAGAAAAAATATATCCCTCATTCACAGGGCTATGATCTCACATGGGTCACCTCGTATATCATGGAAAATCTGCCTGACAATTTGAAGCCTAGAAGAAAAGGTGAGCTCTGATCAGTATCAGAATTTGTAACATGGTGTCCACAGTATTGAGCCGTTACAGTTTTAGAAAAGTCTAGCCTGTAACAAGTACCAGCAGGCAGTGACTTAGTGAACAGTGGAAGCTTTACTTGCATTCTCAAACTCAAGTGCTCTTGTACTCCTTAATTAAATTAACCATGTTCTAGTAATAATTTCTCATATATCAAGATCTTTCACCAGTGAAGATCTCTCCATTCCCCATGTTAAGAGAAGAAACAGTAGCATCTTCTTGTGATTACACAGACCAGCACTTCACAATACATTTTATCAGAGGCTCTTTTAACATTATTTAGACAAAGCAAATAAAGTGATTCAAGCCATCCAGAGATTGGTCGCCACATAGTACTATCATGAACTGATGCTGCAGACCATCTATTCCACCAACTACCTGCTGTTTCACTCAACTCTCCCATTAGAAAACTATCTATATTGCTGTAAAAGTTTTCAGGAAAACCCCTTAGCTTACAAAACATCAACTGGAACATAAACACCAGAGGCAGAAAGCAACACTATGCAGTTATGAATGGCAAGTCTCATGTGAAATTGCAGTGGAAACCGTAACCAGAAACTTTGAAAAGGTCATTAAGTGACAATGTGTATCACATAGCTTGTAAATGATAAATGAGAGAAGGAAAGAACACGGTGTGACACAAAGAAAGCTGGGGCAAGATCATCGTCTTTTGTCCCAATCTACATAAATAATGAACACAGTAGATATGGTGGAATAACGTGCAATAAGGTTTGGTTGTCAAGTCATCATGCTAAGACCAAAGCGATGGTTGTCAAAAATGGCACATTAAGCCTGAATTGAACAAATAGGAGTTAGGGATGGTCTGACTTACAGACAGGGCTGCCAAGCAACCCCAGAAGAAGTCCCTTCACCTTATTTATTTCGTATGTCACATCTTTCTCAGGATTATGTTAGAACTTAAATCACTGGCTTGCTCCAAGACTACTAACACCCTCTCCAACAGTGTTGGTATGTAAGTGTGTGTGGATTCATAGCTCAGTGTGCTGAATCCTCTAGGAATGCTTAGAAATTGCCTGAATTCTCTATATCAAATTTTAAAAGGCAATGGCAAAACGTCCTGTTTGGTACCATGCTTTCTTTTGACAAAGGATAGCACTTAGATTTTAAATAGGGTAATAAAAAACCTAAATGGGCTAACTAGTAGCATTAATTATTGATATACTGTACCTGGATCTTGGCTTTCTCGATAAATTCAAAACATTCTGGGAAATAGGAGATAATATCAGTTTCTGGGAGATCCAGAATAGAAATGGTCTTATATATAAAGTCATCGAGGAAGGCATTTTGGACTCCATGTGCCACATTTAGAACATGAGTAACCTGTCAAAAACAAAACAAAACAAAACAAAAAAGAGGGAGGGGGGATTTTAAAAAAAGGCATTTTCTGAAGACAGCAAGCAAAATGAGCAGTATCAAAGGTGGATTGTTCTCTAGCCATACACAGATTATAACTTACACAACTGTATTGTTCATTTTTACATACATATGCCGTCTATGGTGTGCTTTTCTCCAAGCAAAGTTTTATACTTGTGTTAAAATATATTGTGATAAAACTCCTTTCTCTTCTTTTGTTTTTTTGACATTTTTGTTTAAGAAATAATGAAAAGATCTCTGCTCAACCAAACACAGGTAAGGATTTTTAACAGAAAAGAGAGTTGTCAGTACACAGATAGAAAATAAAAGAGACAGCAATAGGAGTGAGAGCACAGATCACTCAACAATCCCCCATATTTGAAGCTTGCTATATCCATCATATCCATCAGCTTAATGTTCCTTCTACTGAGTTACCATTTATTGGAGCAGAAGGATTTCAGAGTAAACTATACCTGCACTTGGCAGGCGAGACCACCTCCGGCCTCCTGCCATCTTTGCTCTGTTCAGGCTATGGCCAGGTTGTGGGTTATTTTAACTTACAGTGAAGTGACATTTAGATGGCACCAGATGCCAGCCTGGTGCACTCCCTGTCCTGCAGAAGCACCACTGTCCGAAGGCCTTATCACCCCATTACTGTAACAGAGAAGAGTAAAAAGACCAAAGTTCGGGACAGACTTAGAGCTGCTGCTTTGTTTTTCTCGTTTCATCCATCCCCACATGGCATGGACACCCAATGCTGCTTAACGTCTGAAACTGAAATGCATAAGGCAACGAGGTCGACGTTCCAGAAGACATCTCTAAATAGTCTTTAGTCTTGCAGCAAAGTATTTCAGCTTCCAAGGAAGCTCTCAGGCAGCCCTCCATCCCACTGCAAACAGAGCAGCCTTTCAAATGTGCAAATATGATACAAATTTTCATAAAGGTGCTTGAGAATATTTCAGGGTTTTTTAACTTAAAAAATGAAATCCACCTGCAAGCACCATGCAAGAAGTATTTTTATTTCCCTGTAACGTTACCTTATACTTTTTCATCGTCTCCAGGTCGTGAGCAGCATCCTGCGACCCTGAAGGGAAAGTGAACCGGTTGCCACGCTGAACCCCTTCCCGGCGGGCAGCACCGCGTCCTCAGCCCCGCCGCCTCGGAACGCTGCCGGCCCCGCTACCGCCAGCAAGCGCTTGCCCGGCGGCAGGGGCCGCGGCCTTTCGGGCAGCTGCCGACCCCCGGGGAAGCGGGGCGAGACGCGCAGCCACCGCCGCCGCCGGGGCCTGCCGCCGCCCCCCGGCCCCACTCACCCAGCAGCAGCCAGGGCTTCACGACGCCGACCTGGAGGTCGGCGCTGAGGTCCTGCACGTAGCCGCTGCCACCGGGCACGGCCTCCGCCTCCTCCACCTGCAGGCAGGCGCCGCGCCACGTCTCGATGATCCTCCGGCCGCTCAGCGTCGTCACGCGGGTGCGCTGCTTCCGCAGGTTGGCCCTGGAGAAGCTGCGGATCTCCTGGGTGAGGGAGTGCATGGCCCGGTCACCGCCGCTCGCCCCGCCACTGACAGCGAGACACACCGACACACAGCCCGCCCTCCCTCCGCCCCGGCCCCCACCGTCTTCCGTGAAGGCCGCGATTGGCCGAGCGCGGACGGCCCGCGTTGGCTGCCGGCCCCTCGGGGACGGTGCCTCAGTGCGCAGACGCGGGGCGGCCGAAAAAGGGTTTCGGTCCAGGTCCGGGGGAGGTTGTGGGCGTGAGGCGGATTTGTTGCGGGACGGGGTGCGCAGGCTGCCTTAGGTTGCCGGGGTTGGCTACTGTGGCCTCTCTCTGTATCGAGTTCTCGGAGCGATATGTGTGAGAAGCAACTCCCTGTGAGGCGTTCAGGTGTCCCTAGAGAGCAGACAGTAGTCTGGTCTTTGGTGGGGTCAGTCACAGAAGACTGTGCCCATGTTGTCTCTGTAGTGCTGGCAAGCCTTGCAGTAACTTTTGGGTTCACTTAGGCTTTTAGGGGTTTTCATTTTTTTGTCACGTTATGTGTGGGGTTTTGGTCCGCCAGCCTTTAAAGCCATTTTGTGAATTAGTGCTGCTGTTTTGAGAAACAAATGATGCAGCAATGTTTATTTGATGGTAATTGTATTTACTCCATGGGGGGTGAGGGAAAACACCGTAAGTAGTTAAATAGAAAATACTAGAACTAAATACTTTTTTGCCCTCCTCTTCAGAGTCATTGAGTTGCTCAACAAAGACTAAACAGAGCTAGTCGATTATGTTTACCAGGGGCAGAATAGGAAGAAAAGGGAGGTAAGGTGAGGCTGTTTTCCCCCTTATTCCCAAGCCACTTAATAGCCATGTTTTTATGTATTCTCTATAGAGTATGATTTATAGTGTTATATAGCCAGTGCTGTATGTATGTGAGGTTTCTGCTTATGAAGTGAAATGATAATGCTATTAAATTGTGCTAAAAATACTTTTCAGGTTTTTAAACAATCCCCCATGATGTTTTATAGAATAAGGATCTATTACTACAGCACTTTTCTTCTGGTGTTACAATATTCCTCAGACCTGTGCTGGCAGGATATGATGACTCTGAAAAGATCTTTCTGATAGTTCCCTAGAATTCAGTACAGAACAAATGCCATGTAAAAAGGCCTACAAATGCCTTGTCAATTCAAGAAGCAGAGAACACAGTGTTGGGAATTGCAAGAGCATTAAGTTATTTCTAGGAATGGCAGAGGCAATCTTCTGACAGGAGTTAAATGCAGGATCAAGTTCATCTGAAAAAAGCAGAATAGCTTTATAAAATTAAAGAATTGTGATGCATTTGACCAGAAGAAAGCAATGGAGAGCTTTAGGCCTGTGGGCTAAGCCAGTAATTGAATGGTATTCAATGGCTAGTTTTCAAGCTGCATTAGCTTGCTACAGCTGCCCCTGTGAAGGAGCAAGAACAGTAGAGTATTCTGCAAGAATATGCAGAGCCTCATGTGTCAGGAATTTGGCAAGGCCCGAGCAAAATTTTTTTGCAGTTCAGATGCAGAATCCTGCCATTTAGAATAGCAAGGCTGTGGGATGTGCTTTGTAACCAACTTCTCCCTTGTACAAGTACATAACAGGCTGTGTAAGTGGTTGCAAGGCGAAGCTGTGATAGATCTGTAAGATGCTTCTAATTTAACTTAATAGAACTACATGCTGTTCCTTAATCTCTGAGGAAGAGCCTGTAGTATGTGTTGACAGAGAAAGGCAGCTGTTTCCAAAGTAATTGGTTAATTTTCTGCTAGGAATTTTGTCGTTGTTACAACTACCTTAAACACCAGGGGTCTCTACTGGACATAGAATCTTTACTAGTGTTGTTCTGAAATCCAAATATTCTGCAGATGTTTATATGTGGAATTAGTATATGATTATGCTCATATTGTAAGCAGTAGTTCTATCCTGAATTTTCACAGACACTCATTTTTGTGGTGCAGGCATTTACATGATGCGCTCAAATTGTTTATACTTTCCATTACAAGATAAAGGAGAAGATAATTCTGAGATTATAGAGTTGAAAATTCAGATTTCAGTTCACAGATGAACAATTCCTTATGTGTGCTTTGCTGAGAGTAGAAGACTTCTGTTTAAGATATGTCAGGAACTGAATGCTGTCTCCACTTCACTGGTTGAATGCATTTATAGTATTGCCAGATCTTCAGGTTTTGAATAAGCTACTCATCAATGCAAATGCAGTAAAGTTTTAAGTAATTTTTACATTCATGGTTCTTCTGTTTTGTCTGTCAAAACTTCAGCAGAGACTGTTGTAGTGGGTATAAATGGAGAAATGTGTAACAAAGTAATTATTACAGAAAGCAGCTTGTACATAGAAATCTCATACGACAATAACATCATGTCTTTAGTGTATATGTTTCCTTCCAGTATTCATTTTGGACTAGGTAATGCCTGTACTTATCAATGCAGAAGAGCTTACTTCTATCAATGAAATTATAACCAGACTTTCCAGATAGCTGACTTGGAGAAACCGTCTTCGTGCTTTTCAGAGCATGCATGTTAGAGGGCTGAACTTGATTGTAAAATCCACCAAAATTTGAGTCAATTGCTTCTGTCAGTAATTTAACTTAAGTGAATAATCAAACCCTAATTAGTACACTAATTACATCATGTTTCAAACTGTAATGACTAGATAACTTTAAGGTGTAATAGATAAAGGGTAAAACGCAAAATCAGATAGTATCTTTAATAATACAAACCTCTGCTGCAGACTGTATGTTCCTTAGTTGGAAATAACTGTGTGCATCATTTGGCCACAGAATGACTGTGAATCATGAATGTAGTGTGATGATGAGAAAGGCAAGTGTGACTGTAGAATGCATCAGGAATAGAATGTTCAGGGTAGGGAGAGAGAAATACTGCTGTTGTATAAAACTTGAATAAGCCTTTTCCAAAGCACGTTGTGCTGTTTGTGGATGACCCTATTCAAGAAAGATGATCCTGAACATGAAATAAGTGCTAAGAGTAGCTTGAAGCTTAAACTGCACTATGTATGTTAGTCTGTCATCAAAGTGCAGTGCTCCATGGTACTTGGACCCCTTGAGACAGGCATCTCCTGTTCATACTGACTGGAGTGTGGGTAGCCCCCTGGCATAGTAACTATTTCACCAATACATATACGGTCACTTCTGGCAGTCCCTCATCTGCCTCATACACCCCACATATACACATGTGGTATGGCCCATGCAGTGTGGAGGCCCTTACCTGATCCAAAGTCTCAGTTTCATCTTTGAAAAGTTGTCAAGATGTGATACCTACTCGTGCTCCTGTTTCTGAAGAAGTGAAGAAGTTTGGAGGCACAAGCTCAGGATCATTCATGTCCTGAGTGATATGGGAAACCATCTGGAGCAGGATGTGCTGGGGGGGAAATCCCATTTCCCTTCAGAGGCATTTGTTTTGGTGCATGTCTGTTCTCTGTGCCATTTCCCTCGGGTAGACAGGTTTGGGCTGGAAGACAACCACTCATTTCTTCTCATCCAGTTATTTTCCATCCTTTGGACTTGTCTACATCTGGTAGGCATATTTTGAAGAAGACTAGAGCCCCAGCAAAGTGAGAGCGAGGTTAGTAGGGAACGATTGTCTTCTTCTGCAGCTTGGTTGAGTACCTTTGTCTCATGGCCTGAATGAGGATGCAGATAGTAACCTTTTTGTCCTGGTATCTGGTAACATGCCTGGAATATCTGTCTGAAGTGGGATCCTGACTGGGAAGTGAAACATAAAACTTAAACTACTGAAGTGTAGATAATCTTGAAATGTCATTTTATGGTGAAGAATGAATTTGTAGAAAGGCCTCTTCTGGAACCGAATAAAGTGAAGAGTGACAAGTCCTCAAGGATTCTCAGTTTTGTGTACTGAGATCTCTATGTTGCTGAGGTGAGCCACATAAGCCTAAGAAACTGTAAGTCTGCCAATTATTGTAGGTTTTTTCCTTCTAGGATGGATGTCAGGAAAAAGAAGTGAGAGCATGGGTGGATTAAGTGTGGCATTTTAAAAGTGTCGCTGTATCAGTTGGCCCAATCAAAGGGGGAATGTAATGAGAAGCAGGACCACACTGAAGGCTGCACAGAGGAAGTTATCAAAGCAACAAGTTGATGGGGCATTCCTGCACATATTGCTGCAGTTACATGTACTGTGACTGGGTTGTTAGTGAGCCAAGCTGCAGTGTACGGTGTTGGTTTGTTTCTGGATTTCTGGCTCTGCCAGGTTGTAATAAATTAGAAACCCTAAACCCTATTGGCTAAACAGTGTGGAGTTTATCTGTTAGTGGGAATGGGGTGAGGACAGAGGTCACGGGGAGTCATCTTGTCATTTTTTTTGTGTGCTTTGGTTCTGGCTAATTGTGGTGTTCGTTTACTGCTGCAGAGGGTTTCCCATCGTAAGGGGTAGTATATATGGCACACACATTGTCTCTTCTTATACCCCTTTAACGTACAAATCAAAACATACATTAAAGCAATCCTTCTAATGTATGTTACATTATTCTTGGCCAGCTTTACCTATGTAGTGTTTCTTTAGGTGAAAGCACAGGATGTGTGTTGGTTAAGCCTGGAAATAGAGCCAGTTCCTCAAGTCTTTGAGGCTGTAGCTTGGAAGATCGAGTTGGTGATCTGACTCTGACAGTATGCATATGAAATCACAGTTCACACTGCAAAAGACTGTGAACAATCAGAGGTCCTGTGGTTGCTCCTAGTAACATTGGTAAGTCTGTGAACCTCCTCCAAATGCTGCCTTCTGTCCCTGGCCTGAAGGCTAGGCAGCTTCTCTTTATCTTACTGATTTCAGGCAGCATTGTTTGCTAGTTTTCACCTGAACCAGTGATGTTTCCATGGGCATATCTCCTGACATTGCTGAAGGGAAATTTCTCCAGAAGCAAAGCCATGCCTATAACCAAAGGCATGGCTCTACACTTCCCAGGGCATTCCTCTCTGCTCTCACCACACTTTGTGAGCAATCCATGCAAATGAGCAGGCTGATTCACTGATCTAAAGATGTATATTTTGATAGTGTGTCACAGATTATGTGGAGTGTTGAGGAACAGGGTAGAATGCAAAGTTGATATGTTCAGTAGCTGTAGGGAGTATCCCTGGGGATACGTTGGTGTGAGGAAGATCTAGCACAACTTGTGTCTGCGTTACACCAGAATTCCACTCCAGCTTGCACTCAAGTTTCTCTTCTCTAGGAGCACTTTGACTTGCTTCAGTGCAGTACTGTGTGAACACATGTGTTTGTGAACCTTGGTGTAAAACTGGGTTATGTCAGCTCAGAAGCAGAGACAGGGGCAAAGTTAATCGGGGAAAGGAACTGTTAAGAGACTACAAAAGCATCACCTGTTTTAACAGAAGCGTACACATGCAAACCACCTGCCATCCAGGCTAGATGCTTGGCAAAAGGGTGATGGTTAACTCTTCAGTTAGCACCATCAGTCAGTTGTTCTCAGCACCCAGGCAGTTGTTCTCCACCATTTGTGTGTTATTTCATGTTGAGAATACCTCCACTTCAGAAAAACTGACTGAAGTTGACTTTGCAGTAAGGCATGAAAAGAACCTGCAAGGGTTAGGGTATTCAGGAAGAAAACTGAAAAATCTGAGCTTTTCAAGATAAATGATGTTAACATAGGTGAGCTTCTGGAATGTTTTCAGCCCCTTTGAAACCTGAAGCATAGGGGTTTTTTCCTCCCATTTTAGGGAGTAGGGGTGAAATAAAAGGTAAAATTATTATTGTTTTGTTGTGTTTTTACAATAGTTGACCATCATGACTACTCCTGATTTGTTTTTTAGCAGAAAACTCAAAGCAATTTCCATTCTTTACTTGAGCTTCTAGCAGTCTACTTCTGCATAAATGCAATTAATCTGTCTCCCAAGCTTCCTGTTTCTCTAGAGGTTTATTTCAGTGGTCATTCAAATACGTGAGAGCTACTTCAGAGCAAAAGTCCCTAAAAGTTTCTCCTGCAACAAACACCAAACCTGGAAAGTTACAATTAAGAAGGTAAAGCTTATTTCAGAGTTCTTATAGCATCTTATATGTAGCTTTTGCTTATGTGTAACTTCCACAGGCATAATAAAATATTAACATTACAATTTGTACCAGGCTGCATAGCAAGTGTTCCTAGCTTCAAAGAGTTCAAGAAGGAAACCATTATAGCTTCCAGTCAGAATCATAAATCTGAATGCAGTAGAATTATTTTTGTAGATTAATAAGACATGGAAGTAGGACCTGTTCTTACTGTTTACCATGAAGAGATGCCTTCTGTAAGTAGGAGTTAAAATGAAGTGGAACATGCATAAGCATAGCATCTCACTTCTTTTGGTCTGACCAAGTTCTCATGTTTTTATTTTCTTTCTGGTCAAGTAAGCTTAGCATTATAAAGTTTTAAAATTCCATAAAATCACTTTGTATTTTAATTACATAAAACCCCTGACCCCAGAGTCTATATCTGTGAAATCTAAGATAATACAAATTACAGGTGACAGAGGAAAACCTTACTAGTCAATAGTGTTGATGAGATGCAAACTACCATCATAATTAAATTTGTAATGTGCTATTGAGTGTGTCAGCAAAGAAAGCAATACAACTAGGATTACGTTTTGCTGTGAGGACTGAGATAAATGCATCTGTCAATATTTGGGAGATAGATGAAACCATTTGAAAACCAGGCCTTTGAAAGAAGTGGAAAACTGCTAACTTAAAGCAAAGACATTTCTAGAAAAAGAGGTGACATCCTGCAATGTGTGCATACACACACTAAGGAAAAAAAACCCTAATAATTTTTGGTGTACTTCAGAGTCAAAAAATGACCCAGATTGACCTAAACTGTCTCTCAGTGTTTAATACTTTTCTTTGATTCTTCAAGAAGCAGACATAGTGAAAGGTCAGGGCTTTTTAACTGTCTTCTCTCTATTTCAATAAAGTACAGAATCATTTTGCTTCAACCGAAAAGTTACTCCTGATTTTGTCTTATTTAATCATTACTTTTAATATAGTCAAAAGCTTTCATTTTGTTTGCTGATTAAAATAATTATTTTATTATTTTATATGAAATTCATTTTTACAGGTAGACACATAATAAATGTGCAATAGCAATGTTTTCTGATTTACTTTAGAAAAACCATGTGATTCATTTAGACATAGACTAATGTTAGAAAATTACAAACTTGGATGTCAATATGAATACATTTGATGCAATTACTACTTTGATAACATCTTAATTAGGAAGATTTCTTACCTTTGCATCTATCTTGTCAAAACAAGTCATAACCAGCATTTCCTTTTCTTCCTTTTCTCCTGACATGTTTTAACCACACTTTTAAAACCATTAAAAGTTTACTGAATAACACTGTCCTTGAATGTGAAAGATTTCTCTTCAAGTTTTTCAGAACAAATATCCTACCAAAAAGCCTGATTAGTATTTAGAGTACCAGTCAATGACTTTTTGTAAGCCACACAGAGTTTTTGGCTTCACCTTAATTTTAAAACTTCACAGTTTTTCATGAGATGAAGCAGCTGTTTTCTGACCGACCTTCAACAGTGAGCATTAATTCAATTCTGATGCTATTTTGCTAATGGTATCCCTTGTTATTGGAACATAATTCAGTGAGATGATTTCTGATATGAGCACTGCCTATGAAGGAAAAAGATTTTCCTGGATTAGAGATGATTCTTCTTTTGTGAGTAGCACATATGAGTTTATTAATAGTTTCATTAACAACATAACAAAAAACTGCAGAGAACATATATATAATGATCCATACCTACAAGCCAAACTTTTTTCAAACATGTTAAAAGATATTTAGGGGAACATATTTTTTAAAAAACCCAAACAACAAAATATTAGAACAACAAAAATCCTGAAAATTTTATCACCAAGTAAGAAATATATGTGAAATTAGTAGTACTAATCTAAGAAGATCCACTAGGAATAATTGGCATAGATATTATGATTTATCATTTTATCACCTTTTAGACATCCTTAAAATTCTTTGTATTTCACATACTACTTTATAACTCTTAAGTATTATTCAATTGAAAAAAGCATTTAAAAATACACAAAACATTAGTTGTAGCAAGAGCATTATTATAGCAATCTTAATAACCAATGAACTTTAGTTCTGAGGTAGAATTACTTGAAGTATGAGCATTCCTCAGTGTTCCCAGCCTTATTCTGTTCTGCTTCCCTTCCCCACGTGGGGATTCATTTGCATTGCATACCAGAGTTAGACTTTTGTCATATCTACCACAGTATTGCTTCCATTTCTGGTTGGAGTTCTGTATTCCTGTGCTGTGTGAAACAAGTGTCTTTTTTTTTACTCTCAAAAGATTTGTATTTCTTTGTCAAATGGAGAGAACATTGCAGATGGAAATGTGGGAGACAACTGTGATAGAGATGTTTTTCAATTTTACACACACACACACCCCCCCATTTACCATAGCTCATGGATGTGACAGTTTGGGTGACACTTGTCATCCTTCTCCTCTAGCTCATTTTCTCCACGTGCATTTTACCTAAAAAAAAAAAAAAAAAAAAAAAAAAAAAAAAAAAACCTACAGTTAGACTGTTCTGTCATGTTTAAACCTCAAACTTTTAAAAGGAATATTTTAGCTTGTTTTTTGCTATAATCTGTATGCAGGATCCTCACTCACTGGTAAATGCAATTCCTAGAAACAGTGCAGGGAAAACTCTTCATTCTTTAGGTGTTCCTTGTCTAAGATTTCCTTCCTCTAAATGTAGGGTAAGTTTAAGGCAGGAGGGATTCTTTCTTAGTCTTTGCTGGCTGGACCATAGAGGCTATTGTGTTTAAAGAGGTATCTGCTATTCTCCTGGATTGTCATGAGAGAAAGGGAGACACAGAAACCTCTCAGAGGTTATTTCTGTACAATTATAATTGTATCCACACACTTGCCCCTGGTGCTACCCCATTTATCTAGGACAGGAGGAGTGTAACAGAGGCTAAAGAAAGTGGGTCAGAACACATGAGCTTCTATGTGCCTGACAAAGAAGGCTCTGTAGGTAGATAAAGATACTGAAAGAAGTGGGGACCACAGAAGCCCCACAGTTTTTCTGTTTGCGGGACCATCTTTATGGGTCCTGTTTGACTAGCTGGAATCTGTATTCCAGCATCAATGCACAACTTTCTGACCACATCTCAGTTTCATAGAGGACAGAGATCTTTCTTTGCAAACTGATGGCTCATGATTTATTCTGGTCAGTGAGCTGCTAGCCTAGGCTAACTCACCTTCATGACAAAGATTTGCAAGCCTATCAGGTGTTCTGCCTCTATTTAGTGGCCTCACAGATATATGAGATTGCTGTTGGTGGTTCTTGGCTCTTCAGCCAATAAAATGGTTTTTCTAATCTAGATGGACTCCTAATCTAGATGGACTCCTAATCTAGTGCCCTTTCTGAGCTCAGTGTTTACTGGGATGTTTTTAAAACTGGTGATATAACCTCTGCCTAGAAATCTATCTTAAGGTCTATATGCGTATCAGTTCAAGACCTTAATTTAGTTGTGTGACTCATTCTGACAGCCTTCCTCAGCTTCATTTCATATCCGGTGAGAAAACCCTTTAATCCATTTGCTCAGTGGTTTCTTCAAGAGTTAATTCTAATCCTAACTCTGAAACTATAGAATTGGATCTAACCTACCATGCTGATTCCACCTCTGCTCTAAAAGTAAGCAGTGCATCAGGCTGAAACAAGACAAATCTTAGCCCACCAATACTTTCTAAATTCATTCTGTTCAGTCACACTGATAGCTCTCATGTAACCTATTTTCTTCCTGCTGTCACAAACTTCCATAGCCACCAGGCTGACATTTGATTTGCCAGTTAAGTGTTACTGGTTAGTCATGGACCTGGGACACACAGAGAAAGCTAGCTTTCATGTGTTGATAACCTGCTTCTCTAGTGATTAAAGCTCATTTGCCTAGTGTCAGACTAGAAGTTCTCAAGCAGGCTTATCATACTTGTCTATCCAGTATGAGCAGAAGTGCTTGTGTATTCCCAAACTGGCAGGTTTCTGCAGCTTTGCACGCCTCTTTTACATCCTCCCTATCCGATGTTTGTGTTAAGTTCAAAGGCGTCGTATGTCTGAGCAACTGCTGTATGTCATATACAACCTCAGCAAGAAGGACTTAGATGCATGCACAAAAAAGAGCTGGCACGTGTATGAGCTTGCATGTTAATGAGAGAACAGATTAAAATAATGCCCAAATGCCTTTAAAGGGGGGGGGAGAAAGAGAACATGGGAAATTGCAGACATGTTGGCTTCATGACAGATTAATTAATGAAAAAATTTTGGATTCATCAAGAAAATGATAAATTAAAACGAATCTGTCAGCTTGGTTTAGCGAGGATGATAGGTCTTCAACTTTCTGCGTTCTTATCAGACAAAAGAGTCTGTCTGATAAAGGCAACTGTTTATTCAATGCTCTATTATTTTTATAGGTGATCTAAATAATAGTATGGAATTTGTATGGTAATGTTTTCAGCTTGTGGGCCTTTATGTGAAAGTTTAACAATGTAATAAATATGCATTATTAACAAAATATTATGGCATGACACAAATAATTAAGATTTTGATGACCATTTAAAATATCTGGTCTTTCCAAATAACATTTTGGCTTTGTGTTTTGAATCGTTTCTACCTGAAAAGGAAATAATGAACAAAATGAGTCTGTAAAAATTGTTTCTTGGCTAATGGTGGCCAAATGGGCAGAAGCCAGGCAGTGAATCGTGCTAGATCACTCATGGAAAGTGCAGCTCCTCTTGACTGCCATTTCACTGCAACTCCTGCTCATGGTGTTTTGAATAGTCCCCAGGTGAGAGGGAGTTAAACCAAGAAAAAAAATGTAGACATGAAATATATATATATAAATATTTCTACAGAAATGTAAGTTAGAAGCCTAGCAAAGACTTAGGTGGCAATATAGTCTACTCTGCTGCAGTAAATTGTCCATTACATGTTTTAAAATAGCAATTCTAGAGAGGTATATATACCATTTACATGCTGCACTGAACACCAGGTGGAGTTGATATATATGGAGCTACTTGATGATTATTCTTCTGAAGCTTCTCAAACAACATTTTTATTACTGTCTGAAAGCCCCACAGTCAACCTCACAACTAAACACTGAACAGAAAGTTGACTTTAAAGGGACCAGAGCTGATTTCAAGCCAAATCTAAAGTGCTGTTTAAAACTTGTCCTCAAGTTGTACTTTTGAAATAAATATAGAGAGCTGTTTAAATGTGTTTTAAAAAGAGTTGTTAGTCTTATTCTTACCTTCATTTAGTTTTGCCACGCCTGTGAGAGCTATGCTGCTACTGCCAAAGCTTGTATTTCCACTTTCTTGTTACACTTGCTGCTAGACTGGTGAACCCAGGTTGTATAATGCAGAATTTCTTAATTAATCTAATAAGCAATAAATCTTCCTGCTGAAAAGCTATACACATTCCTGCAGTTTCTGCATAAAATTGCAGCAAAAATAATATGCCAACATGCCACGATTAAAGGTAATGACAAACCTGTTGATAGCTGAAGTACATCCATTCATGTTAACCAAGTTAGATCTCAGTGACAGATACTTTCTGCTACTGTGATTTATCTGTTCACGTAGAGCAAACGTTTCTAAGAGTTTTTTTATGTGATTTCTGTGAAACCTAACTTTTTGGCTATACCCTATCTTCCCTAGATGTGCACGTCATCTTGTTCTAATGAGCAGTACATGTTTAAAAGCAAGAGGAAAAAATGCATGCTTTGTAGTTCCAAACTTGACATGAGTCCTGACACTCAGATTAGCAAGATGCTGCCAATTATGTGACTGGTGCCATTTTGCATCTGTGTGGGCAGTAACATCTTCTGTTGCTGAGTTTTGAACTTGCCTTTCTCCGAGTTGAGGCACAGTTCACCTCCTTTCCCTCATTGGGTCTTGCCACCTCAGTGATACTTTGGCTGAAGTCCACCTCATTTTGCAGGGGTGGTAAGGGACACTGTGTACTTGAAAACTCAGGCTCTGCTTAAAGAGGAGATTATTTTTGTTTTTAATATATCTGCTTAAGAGGAGATTATTTTTCTTTTTAATGTATCTGCTTACATGGTAGAAGAATATTGTTAAGAGTCTGTGAATAACCACATTCAAGTGGTAATTCAGATAACCTATTTTGTATCAGGGCTGCATGGTAGTAACAATTCCTTGTATCAGAAATTCTTGATTACTGATTTCCATCCTTTCCCTCTTCTGATACTCAGCAAGCTTTCAAGAAATGCAGCTAACTCAGCATCATTTACATTGAAAAGAATTATAACAACCAGAGGTGCCCCTTATAATAGGATCTTGTAAACAGCCACACAAATAGCGTGGGAGTTTAAAAACAGGATGCTCTGCCATTACTAGCAAGGAGAGAGTCAGTCATTTCTCCCTTCTGTGCCTCAACCTGTTATCTGTGCAGTGTGGAGAGCGACTCTGATTGCTTTCCTAGTGAAAACTACATTAGTAGTTACAGAGAGCTTGAAAGTTCTCTGGCAAGCTCTGTAAGCACAAATTTTATCAAAACCAAGTGATGTTGACTCTGTTGTAATGCATGTTTTTTTCTACTAATTCCAGAGGGAGAAAGATTGGGGTATTAAGTCATAGATGATTCAATATGACGCACAAAACCTCTTAACGAACTGTCGCAATGTTGGTATCGTTCCACTTGCTTTGCTCCATATAAATTACAAATTCTGTGGTTGTTAATGTCTGCAACTTCCAGAAGACTGAATATGTCTCCAAAATAATTGAATATGGAATTAAAAATTGGCTGCTGTTTTACCCGTGAGACACAAAAAATTGCTCTTATTTTATAGTGCAGCTACACAGGAAACATCTTTATTGCAACTGGAAATATTAAATTTGATATTAAAAAAAAATACAGAAGGAAGATGCTTTGTTTAAAAAGATTACTATAGGTATTATTAATTAAATACTTTGAAATTACATATCATTTTATGTCTATAAATTTAAATACTGATTTGAATGTTTCTGATGTGTTTTCCATAAACTCCAGTAGTGAAAGGTCAGGTCTAACCTAATTAATCATTACAACATCGTTGCTAGGTATTCCCAACTCTTGGACACAATGCTGAGGCAGAAAATCATCTGATAAAGGCCAAAAAATGAGTCAATAGCAGACAAGATCAGAACTCTAAGTTCTTGCTTCCTGGTTTCATTCTGAACCATAAATTATCTTGTAATTGCTATGGCAAAGAAGGAGGTCAGTAACAATTTAATTACACTTGGGCTTTTCACATGCATTTCTATGCTTTCTAAAATCTATTAGTTTAAAACCACTAAAAGACTAAGATCATCCAATTCTGATTTCTAATGCAAACTGAAAATTAACTAGAAGTATGAATATGCAGAAAAGGCACAGATGGTGGTACCATTATAAAAACAAAAGAGATTAGAAAGTTAATTCTTAAGTCTATCTACCATTAACTGGACTAGGGAGCCCTACATCCCAGCTGGTTGTGCTGGCCACTCAGCAGGTTGCAGTAAGGGATAGCTCTTGTGGAAGCCTCTCATTGATGTTCACAGTATGGAAAACACACTATTCCTTAAAAATACATGCTGTTAATTCCCATGGCTTGGAGAGAAAAATAGCAATGATGTGACTCATCTAATTGGCAAAATGGTATTTCTCTGAATTTACTGTACATGGGTCTAGAGCAATAGCTCAGGGGAATGGCAAGAGCCTCGTAGGTGGCAAGGGGTCACTGGCTTCCTTGCTGCCCCCACTCTGTGGGTGTCCCTGGATTCCTCCTGCTTCCTGGATCCCATTTCAGGGGTTGTTCTGTGGTGGCCTCAGAAAAATCAGAGTCATTGGCAACAAGGGTGTCAATATACTGTGTAAAGCTTTTCTGTGCTTCAGTTCTTGATTTCATTCAATTAAATAAAAAAAAACTTTTGTTATAAACCTTGAAGAAAAATGAATGTTCTTTATGGTTTTGAAGCACATGGAGGGATTCTACCTAAAATACAGCCTAATGGGTCTGCTATTCAGCACAGTGAGACATGCACCTGCTTGAGTGGGTTGAGATGAGGGCCACAAATACAAACAGAGGTCTGGAGCACCTCGGAGAGAGTTCGGGTTGTTGTGGGGAGAAGGCTCCAGGGAGACCTTATTGTGGCAGTCTTGCAGTTCTTAAAAGGGCCTATCAGAAAGATGGGGACAGACTTTCCAGCAGGGCCTGTTGTGACAGGACAAGGAGTGATGGTTTTAAACTAGAAGAGGGGGGATTTAAACTAGAGAGAAGGAAGGAATTTTTGATGCTGAGGGTGGTGAGACCGTGTTCCAGGTTGCCCAATAGAGGTGGTCGATGCCCTGTCCATGGAACAATTCCAGGTGAGGTTGGACAGGGCTCTGAGCAACCTGCTGTAGTTGCAGATGTCCCTGCTCACTGCAGGGGGGTTGGACTAGAGGAGCTTTAAGGGCCCCTTCCCACCCAATCCATTCCGTGACTCTATGATTCTATTAAGAACAGCGAAAGAAACTATCAAGGAAGACCCGCCACCACATGCACGCAGACCGAACGTGTACAGCTGGCGTTTTCCAGCGGGACGGCCGTGGCGGAGCCGCTGCCCTTCAGCCCCCGCAAGCGGTGCGAAGCCGGCCGGGGAGCGAGGGCTCGGCCCGGGGCAGCCCGAAGCCGCCCGCTCGCCCGCCCGCCCGCGGGGGGCGCAAGAGCGCCGCGCCACGTGACGCGCGCGGCGCCGCCGTGGCCACGCCCCGCGGAGGCAGCAGCATCAGCAGCAGCGAGCGAGG
>JANVCC010000022.1:11363042-11433327 GCA_025345505.1 Todiramphus chloris collaris
CGGGCGCTCCGGCCCGGCCCGCCGCTGCGCCGCCTGTGGGCCCAGGGGAGGTGGCGGGGCGGGGGGGGCCCGGGGCTTCCCGAGCGACCGCCGCCTCGCTGCCTGACGGGAGGGAGGGAGGCCCGGTGCTGCGCACAGCCTGCAGGCCCGGCGCCCCCCGCCGCGGGGCCTAGGCCCGTCGCGGCCCCCGCGCCCGCCGCAGCCGGTGCCGCCCGGAGCCGCTCCCGCCCCGCCGTGCGTGAGTCACGGGAGCTGGGAGGGGGCTGCTCAGCCCGGGCTTTCCCACGCTGAGTTGCGAAACCTGTCGCTACCGAAGGGAAGGGTTTGGGGTAAAATTAGTAAGTTTAATTTCAATAAGTTCGAGGCGCGCGGTTGCTTAGCAGCTCCCAGCGTGAGAGGGAGCAGATGTTTGAAGCTGTCGTGGGTGGCAGAACCGCTCCCTGCCTTCCTGACTTGAAATCCATCGGTGTTTGCAGAGGTGAGGTGGTTCGGCGGTGCAGGGTGCTACCAGCCTCGGTGTTGAGGGAGAGGACGGGTAACGCCTCCGACCTTGGCTCATTTCTCTTCGAGAGGAAATCTTTGTGCTTTCCTATAGGGAAGAACGTAGTTCCTGGCCATCCCCTGCTCCGGGTGCTTCATGCATCCTTACCACTTAATTTTCCTAATGTGCAATACACTATCTGAACGCCTACAGTTGCTCGATCCACTTCCAGTAATGAACATTAGTTAGGATTTTATTGCTTTGACTTGAACACAGTTATTTCTGAGATGTTTCTCAATTTCAAAGGAAGCATTAGTTGCTACATTCAAGCAGCAAGCATAACCTTTTCAGGTTTAGCATGTTGTAATGTCTGTACCATTCACATGCAGGGTTAGCTGGCCTGTGCTGCAGCGAGAGCAGTGGGAGTTTTAGGGGATGACTTGCTTGCTCTAACTTCTGAACTCACATTTCCTGTCTGGAGTGATCCCCCCCTAACAGATCTGAGCTAAAAGATGTGTTTTGTCAAGTTGTTTTGCTCATGTGGGAGACCTCTGCTCCAGAAGTAGTAAGGGCTACTTGGCTATACCAGGGGCGCTGTTGATTATAATTAAGATGATTTTTCCAGGAAGAAAACCCCAAACAATTGAAATCTTTTGAAGTCAGTGTTGATCCAGAGGAGGGTCAGTAGTTGATGTGCACTGTAGTGTTTCTGTAGATCTTCACTAACATAAAGAAAGCGTTGGAACTAAACTATTGCAAATTCTTATCTTTCCGAAACAGAAGTGAGGCTCCTTTCAGTTTGGAGTTTTGTATGTTAGAAAATGGCTTCAGCTTAACAATTGTAACAATATAAGCACACTTTTAACACAGAACAGAAATTACCTATTTATTGGGGAAAAGCATCAAAATTTGTGTGTGCACTTGTTATGCTTTGAGAGAAATATACCTGCCGAAAAATGGGAGGGTAATTTTGCCTGAGCATAACCATGCTTTGGGGGAGGAGGCAGGAAACCAGCCAGGAACAATTAACTGTTGTCTGGACATCCAGCTCTTCCTTACCCATTGTAAGCACGGACTCTGTTTTCATTGCCAGTGGTCTGGTTTGGGGACGTTTACCCACGTTAAGTGGTCCAGTGCCTGCAGACACACTTCTGCTGGCATGTTTATATGTCAGAGTTCTGAGCATGTTTGCCCATATGGTGGTAGCTTCTGTCCCTACTCTGTCAGTGCAGTGATGCAAGCAGATAGGTTCTCAGTAGGGGAGCATCATCTCTGGAGGTAACACCAAGTTCTCCGGCAAATGCCATGAGCAGAGTCCAAAATTGCGTCAGTCTTGCATACAGAGGGAGGGGAGGCATGACCACGTGGCTTGATGATTATATGATGTATAGTTTTGCAAATCTGGAGCTGTCCCAGACAAAACTCTATATTCATACAGTGATTTGTGAGTCAAATAGTTGTTTTCTTAAGCTGCAGTCAGTACTGCTTGACAGTAGTAACTGTCTAGCTCTGATGGTGGTGATGGTGAGCCCCAGAAGTCTTAGGATTGATTACTGTGTTTTATTGTGGCTCTTTCTTCAGCCCAGCTGCAGCATAGCTGGCTGCTTGGAATGTGTTTGGTTTTTGTTGTGGTTTTTTTGTTGGGTTTGTGTGTGTGTGTGTGGTTTTTATTTTGCTTGTTTGTTTGTTTTGTTTTTACTTTGCTCCCCCTCTGAAAACAGTTCCAAAACTGATGTTTAAGATTCTCATAGCTTCCTCTGCTGAAGATGATATCGAAACTCAAGTTACTAGAGATAACCAGGCAATATGTGGTATTGCGGTTAAAGGAAATGGTTAAGGCTTTTTTTAATAAGAGGAAGTGAGAGGTGAAATATTTGTAGCTGCCTTACAGATTGCTGTAGATGCTGTCTAGGGAGAAGAGATTTTTTAAAGGATTAAGAATTTTCTCAACTGTTAGAAATAAAGCAGGAAAATTTTTACTTCCCAAGGAATTGCAGGAATTATTAAAAGCAGTTAGAAATGTGATATTTGTACTTCATCTTCCTATATAAATTTCACTTTGGATGTCATTTTGCTTATAGCTGTTAATTTTTCAATGTTTCCTGTTTACTGACCTCCTGTGCTGCTGTTGTCTTCTGAAATAGTTTATTGTTGGTTTTAAGATAAGTGTCTGAATGTGTATTTTTTTGCCTATGAGAGTGACATGGAAAATATGAAAAGTGGAGTTACTAAGGTAATAGTGGATAATGAGGCAAAACTTGCATTTGATCTGTATGGAGGTGGATTTTTTTTTTTTGTTAGTTTAAAGAATCACTTTTATCTTTCTGCTTTCAGCTGTCTTTTGTACTGGGTCCAGTATTAGTCTTGAACTTGGAAATCTTACTGTTGCAGTTTCTCTCCCTGTTGGCTTTTTAACAATTTATTCCCAATTATCTGGGCTAGAAATTGTATTATTGTTTTCTGTGTAGCTAATTTGTCATTACTTGCCTACAACTAAACCTCTATAAATCACAGGCAGCAGAGTTTTTTTCATGCTATCCTGGCTCAGATGAAGCTTGGATTTGTGGTTACCTTTCAGAGCAGACCAGGACTGTGTTGGTAAGCATTGCATAACGCTGCCAGTGCTGTCAAAGAAGAGTGTTGTTCAAGAGTGGTGGCAGAGAAATAATCTTGTTTTCTGTGGCCTCTATTTTGTTTGTTTATAAAGCCCTTGGATACTGGGAAGTATTTACAATAAGAGAATTCATCTTAAAATACCTGAAGTGTTGATTTAGCCAGAGCAAGTCAAGAGAGTGTGATTCTGATGAATGTCGAAGCAGTGCTACTGTCAACAGAACTGGTAGGGATAAAAGTTAAGGGTTTCAATTATTTAGTGTAGATGTTATTCAAACATGATGAGTCTGTTATTTGGCATTAATGCTTTGTTAGCAGTGTTCTATTGTTCTTCATGGTACAGGTTTTACCTTTGTGTGCAAATTTTCTTCTTAAAATGTCATTAACAAAACAAATTCTTTTGACTTTCACAACTCTGATGATTACATAGTATCTGAAAAATTAGAATCTTAAACCAATTCTTAGATATGAGCCTCATAACCACACCAAAGATAAGAAAGAGTAAATATCTGTAGGGGCTTTTAGCTGACTTTATCTTTACCATTCCATACTAAAAATGTGGTCCCAATCCTGCTGTGAGCACAGCATAACTTAGTATGAAACCAGTTTTAAAATCATGTAACAGGCGATTAATTGCAAGATAGTTCTTTAAAGATGCAACAGTGGGAATATTGCTTTTTTACCTATATTGAAGGTGTTACTCTTTAGCCATTTTGAAGACTGAGTACTTCTGTTTTCCCTATTTATCTTCTCTTCTGCTGTAGTTGAAGTACGTACTCTTTTGAAAAGAGCAAGAGAAGACCTATGGTGTGAGAAAAAGAGGACACCTGCATCAAGTCTCCTGTAGTAAAATGCTGACAAGTTGACCAGATCAGCCAAGACCTAACAGGGGTCAAATCTTAATTCACCAGCCTTTTATGCCGCTTGTGAGATTGGGGTGAAGGCAAGGATCTTCAAAGCTCTGAAACTGGGGTGGAGAGGACTTGACCAAGCCTAAACATTGCAGGGGACAGTGGAAAAGCCGAAATTGTTTAATTAATGGAATCAATGGATAAAAGTGAACTGGTTTACTCGGGCACTAGAGCAGTTCTTTCAGGAAAAAGGAGAGATTTTTAGGTGACTGGCAGAACATGGAGAAGTTTCCAATCTGCAGAGCTCTGAAGTTTGGAAGGGTATAGGTTTAGATCACCTTTTTGACACAGCTCTTGAGCTGAGTGGAAAAACTCACAAATAATCTAGCTTTGAATTGAGGATGGTATTGGAAAGAGCAAATGATGTCCTCAGGTCATCAGGAAGTGTCTTGGGGTGGGGCACTATTGCTTCCAGTGCTTGATAGATGTCAGCAGTTCTTAAAGCGTTAAGATGACAGTATATATTAATCTGTTTGTGTCTGATCTTGGAGGAATGGCTTAGAGTAAATAAGAGGAGGAAGCCGTGAACAAACTCGCAGTCAGTGCTGGCAATTAAAAAAAAAAAAGTAAAAAAATTCCTTTGCTCAGGAAGCAAACAGGAACTGATATCTCGTCACTATATATATATGTTAATGCAGAAAAGCAACTAATCTTGTAAAAAACCAAGAAAACTTTCCAATACAATATAAAAATATCTTCTGAAATATACAGAGAGAAAGCCAGGTGGATTTATCCTTTCACACCAAGTGTAGATGCCCAGAATTATGTTGCATTAATTCTTTGTTTACAAATACGAATTACCCCCCCCCCCCCCCCCCGCCTCCCTGCTGTTCATTTGCCCTGCCATGTGTTGACAGAAAAAACAAATGCAGTTTTAGCTGCAAGAGAGTTTAAAGATTGTGTGCATAAGAGATACAGCTAAACAGTCTTAACAGTTCCCATTTTAGATTCAGAATAGACAGGGCATTCCTATTGCCTTTCTTTTATTAAGATGTTACTTTATACGTTACATGTAGAGAAAGTTTGTGGCAGTTAAACAATTTTTTATTTTCTTTGTGTTTCACCTGCCCCACAGCTTGATTAATAGGACCAAAACCTTGCTTAAACAAGTGTTCCAAATGTAAGAGGACAATGTGAATTCATCACTGTACAGATAGTGTCAAACTTTCATCGATGAGGTGACAGGTCACTCTAGGATGGACAACTTAGTAGATATTTTACACATTGACCTTAGCAAAGCTGCTGACATTACCTCATCTGATTGTTCTCACAAACAATCTAAGGAAGTGCAATCTGAATGAAATCGTAATGGTGAAAGCAGATGAGTAACCATATTAGGGGACAGTTACAAAGGTCTCGTTGTCAGACTGCAGCTCAGCAGGGTCTTGTTGGGGTGTGTTTTGCTTCCGGTTCCAGTCGCTGCAATAACAACCCAGATGATGACTACAGCATGCTTAATAAATTTGTAGGTAGGATACTGGGAGAGGCTACAGAAATAACAAAGGACCTAACTGGAATGCCACTTGAGCATAAGAGGTTGTAGGTATGGTCTAACAAACTTTGAGGTGGCTGAGCAAGTGTGATTGTAAGCTGGTTTGTGCTTAGTGGAATTTAAAATACAGAACGGAAAACAATGAGATGGCAGGTCTGCAGAAAATAGCTGGGAAAGGTTAGGGGCATGCCAGGGCCACTGTGAGCCAAGTAAGTTTTGCTGCAAAAAATCAGGGACAGCATGAGTTTTTATAAATACTTGGGCAAGATAGTGTGAAAACGAAGTAATCTTTTTGCTCTTCTTTGTGTGCTTTGAGAATTCACTGAAATATGTCAGGTTTGACACACTTTTGAAGAAAGATGTGGACAAAAATGAAGAAAATCCAGGGCAGAAGAAGAAGAAAGACCAGTGATGCAGAAAACTTCGCCCATTAAGGAAACAGATTTTAAGTAAATTTATAAGTGATACAGGTTTTGAAATATTTAGGACTGTTGTAAAGTGGAGTGGTTTCTGCAATTCAGTATGGCCACAGAGATCAATAAGTGATGTATTAATCTGTAGTGAGAGAAGTTCTGTTTACATCTTAGAACTTTCTAGAGAAAAAGGTCATTAAATACTGGAAAGGACTGAGAAGATTTTTGAATGTAGCCTGTTGGAGACCTGTAAGTAAAGACTTGGCAGATGTCTCCCAGGAGCAATGTAGATACAGTTCATCCTGCTTTGAAACAGGACAGTAGGGTAGGCAAGTTCTTGAGGTCCTTTCTAGCCTTTTCTTCTGATTTCATATGAGTTAATGATGAACCTGTCTCTGTGAATGTTTCTTTGCCACATATTATTTAGTATAATTGATAGGGTGTGTAGCCAGAAACCAGGCGTTCAAACTTACAGATATGTTTTAGGGTAAATTATTTTAATGTCAGCAGCTATTACAAAGGAAGAACAGTTTTTCTTGACATGCCAGAAAGGCAGGCACAGTAAATGTGCTGTAGTAAACTGTAAATGGTATGTACAGTTTTTCCCATTTTATTTTAGCACAAGAAATCTTAATGCATTTCCATTTCATAATGGGAGTTGTGAAGTTCCATCAGTTTGTTTTTTTGGTGCAGATTCATTTGTCACTGAAACTTGAAGGTGAGGTCATTTTTTGACAGATTATGTCGATATATGTTGTCATAGTTCAGTGGAACTGTGCTCAGCAGTGTTTTATCTCAAGTCTTCACTAACAGTAAATCAAGACCTCTTGAAGTAATAAAAACATGTTAAATTGCTGCAAAATACGAGTTGTTTGATGATCTTCTGCTGATGGAGGAGGTTTGGGGAATGAAAATAGGAAATGATTGATTCAAATGGCCCTGCTTGTGTTTTATTGGGAAACAGCCCAGCTAATAATCATTTGGAACAGGTTGCAGTTAGCAACAGGAAGGATATAAAAAGTATTTCCATAATACATCAATGTATTTGGGCCTTTTTTAAACATCCTACACCATGTAACTTAGGTAACACTTGCCAGTGTTCTCACTGAAGGACATGTGGCAGGTTTGTGTAAAAGGCAAGTGAAGTTTAGGTGTTCTAAATGGAAGTTTGCACCCTGTGTGCTGTGGTGCTGACTTTTGACAATGCTTGTACCTGAACATAAAATTCCCTTTGTTCATGGCACATCAGCTGGATATATGTAGTAATTTTGTTGATGGATGTAAAAACACCTATATGTTCTCCTCCCACATCCTCTGCCCTCAAGTAGGAAGTAAAATGTTAGGCTTTATTTTTTTTTTTTGCAGTGATAGCTGTAAGTATATTGGAGCAAAAGGTCTCTTTACTGTCTCTCTTAAATTGTATTCTGGTGTTTTTTTGGACCAAAGCCAGTTGTACTGGATTCTATGCTCTTATTTAAAAGCTACCTATCTTAAATGAAGACCTTAAGCAGGTGTTTGTTGTTGGATGTTTTCTTGTCTACTGCTTCTGAATGAGTACAACCTAGAAAGTGAAGCTATGGAGTATTCTTCATTTCCAAAGTGGAAATAGTATAGACAAACCTAATAGACCACCAAGTGAACAATGTAGTCTAGAGGTTTTTTTTTAATAGTAATCCAATTATCCAGATTATTAGGATATGTAAGAGTATGCTGCTTCAATTCAAACATATGGCATGGTGAAGCATCTCTAAACAGCACATGTAGTCTGATGTCTCTGAAATATCATGACCTGTACATACGATAGCAAATGACTATTTTGAATAATTAATCTCTTAGCTACAGAAATCATATTGTTCTTGTTAAGAGTTGGATGCCCAGAATCAGATCAGGAAAAATATTCCTTTAGGTGAGAGCTTATCATAGCAGGGAGGACCATTCTAAAGTGCTGTGGAAAGAAATTCTATAGAACTGGAGTGCCCGAGTCCCTTTTTTTTTTTTTTTTAATTGCTTAAATTAGTCTCTAACAGTAGCTTTGCATAATCTTTTTCAGTATAACTGCTTGACAGCTGTCTGGTAGTGTGCGAAGGCATTTAGAGATGACTGCTGGGGGATTCTTTCAGTATAGCATTTTGGGGCTGAAGCAGCTGGAATGCCATAGCTTCAGAGCTGTATTCCATGAATGCTGTGCCAGTAAGAATGTTTTGGATTCTTGAATTTCTTCTTAATATTCAAAAAACGTAGCCATTCTGTTTGGTTTTCTTTTAAAAGCAACAACAACCACAAAAAAACCCAAAACCAAACAAACCAAAAAAACTCAAACAAAAACAACATAAGAAATCAAGCAAGGTTATCGGATGAGTTAGGGGAAGAAGTGGTATCTGGGGCTGATTGAGCAGGGACTGCTGCGTTTGTCTCTCACATTCTCAAAATTCTCTTCAAATGCTAGAGAGCTGTGTACAGCCAAGTGATTTTGGTATGTTGTACCACTGTGTTCCTGCCTATTACAGCACTGATGAGGGATTTTCTATGGACTAAAAAAACTATTAAAAGCAAAAGTTACTTTTCTTACCTATAAGCCTCTTGCCCCCAAATGTCGTGTCCCCCCCCCCCCAGTGCAAAATTGTGGTTATACACCTTATGACACATTTGTGCTTGTGGGAAAGTGCTAGGGTTGGGGTTTGTATTTTTGTTCTTTTGTGCTTTCTAGAGTAAACTGTAGCGAGCTCTAGCTTCATAGGTCTGCTTGCTGTTTTAGGAGAGATTTAGCTTATGTAGACTGTTCCACATATGATGCCAAATGCAGGTAACAGTACGGATGAGAAGTGTTGATGCAACAACAGCTAGCAATCGGATAATTCTTAGAAAGGAGCTGAGCTTCTGTGGAATACGGGAGAGGGACAGAAAAGGCATTGGCCCACTCATTTGGTGGTGCCTGTTGTCCTTTTTTCTATTCAGTCCATGTAGGTAGTCTCATCCAGCTTTTTAGAAGCTGGAATTTTGAAATGTATGAAGGATACTTTTAACCTTTTAAGTCTTGCAGCGATTCACTCTCTTATCTATGGGTCCATCCTGTGTAGTTGAGTAGTAGGAAGAATTAGAGTTGTTTTAAGTGTGGTGTTAAATAATGGGATGGGGCAAAGCTCTCTGCAAATTCAGATGCATTGAGGGGATTGCCAGTCAGACTGAGGATAATATTTGTCATCTCTGGGAACCGAGTTCCTGAAGCCATGTGAGGATGTGCACGTTAGTGCTTTCAGATGTCTGTTTCTGTGTGCATGATCTGTGTGTAAGGGCTTGAATCGAATGTAAGTTTTAGTAAATGTTACAGGGAGCTGATTTACAGGAGGAAAAACCATCTGTTGCTAGGAAAAATAAAGAGTGTTTGTGGAAGTATTGTTTGAATTCAGACTGAAAAATTTGGGAAGTTAACAGTGGCAGATTTCTTGTCTTGCTATGTAACAGCAGCCATATTGGAATTCAACAGGCCACAAATATATGTTCTCTATTAATCTGTTTTCTTAATTTGTAATTGTTCTTAGAGAGTTATATAATTAGAAAAAAGCTTGTAATTTAGAGAAAATTATATAATGTGTGTCAAGGACAGCAAATTGAATTAATCTGACACAGATTCTGACAAACCCATGATATCTAGTTAAGACTTGAAGTGTGCCTTGTTTAATTTTTTGATGTCTATTAACAGTATAATATTTGCTTCTGAAATTGTGTAAAGACTAAAGTGTGTACAGAATAGATCTTCTGTGGCATGTGTTTGCTGCTGTAAGAATATTGAAGCAACTATTTAATATCTACCATACTGAATGTTGCTGTATTTTTTCATTATAAGTTCCTCTTGTAGTATTATAGTTATGATATTTTAATAAAAGTTAGTAATTTTGTGGAAAAATTAGCCAATGTGAGCATTTTAATATTAGAGTAGTACATTAGTATACATCATGATGGTCATTGACTGCTGGTAGGAGTTCTAGAAACTTATAATAACAACTCTTTTGTTTTTTTTCTTGGCTACCGTTTCTTTTTCAGGTATGTAAAACTTCACTGAGTTTCTCTCCTTTTTTCCCTTGTAGTTGCATGTGATGTTTGTTAACTCCTCTTTTCTCTCCCTACCTGAACTTAGTTTGGAAATACTATTAGAAGTTACATGTCTCAGTGTATGTGCAGCACTTTGCACAACAGTATAATTCTAATAAGTACGTGTGAAGTTGTTTGTGAGTATTAGAATAATCACCATCCTGTAGAAAGTATGTTGCCTAGAGTAACAGATGGTTGTCGTATTCTCTTGAATGTAGGTAATAGTGTATATTAGTTCACTAAATGTAACATTTTTTAGAATCTAAGAGTAATTTGTTTATATGTAATTTTTCTCTCTTTTTATTACACTGCTTTCCCAGCAAGGACAAGTTTGGAAGGTTTGCAAAGCTTTTCACCTTCCCTTTGCCCGCTTGCCCGCTTTCAGAAACGGTCTCATACTCCATGACTTCTGTCTCTACAGTCCGCAACTCGGTCATAGAAATCAGTGTGGAAAAGTTTTTAAATGAGCTGTCATTTGAGTTCACTATGTTGCGTAGAAACGCCTAGCATGTAATTTAGTTTTGCATGAGACACGAAACTCCTTTGCAAACCCTTATGAGGACTATAAAACTAAATGAATATTTGAGAGAAAACACAATTTGAGCACAAATTTTGTCATGTAAGTAACGCTGCTTTTAGTATGTTTCTCCAAACTAAATGATCTAGCATGGCTTGCTAGTCAGAGTAGTTGAGTAGTAGTGTGTCTGACAGCATGCACTGTAGCTGGCAAAAGTAGGTGCTTCGTCAGTTGTTCGTCCACAGAAACTGTTCTGATACGTTTACGTAAGTTAAAGAGACCTAATGCTTAGTTGTGACTTCTGTTCAAATCAAAATTTAATGAAATTTCTCGATTGCTGCTTTTAAAGCACAGCCTATGCTACTGTAGGAGTAAAGAAAGTGAGCAAAACTGGAGTTCTTAATCTAAGGAAATAGGCTGCTTTAGGCAAGTACTGGTGGTTTTGTTGTGGGATGGAAAATTGTCTTGTAGTTAACAATTTAAAGGAAAATTAAATGCAGGTTGGTGGTGGGGCTTTTAGTTTTGTTTCAAAAAGGATAGTTTAATCGTTTAATGTGCCCAGCACTGTCCTCCACAGATGATGATACGATTGAATTTTCTAACAGTTTATTAACTTCAGATGAATACAACACTACCTCAAACCAGGAATAGCATTACAAGGAAACCTTTTTTTTTTTCCTCCTCCTTTTAGGATTGAGTTTTTTTCCCTCACTGCTGTTCTGCACTAACTGCTTTGATACTTCCATGCATCTTTTTCAGTAGAAGAGCATCTCTGTACTGTTTCCCATTGCATATTTCAGCTGTGACAGTCCCTGCACTTTGCCTTTCATTTTATCACCTGCTCACTAAAAAAAAAAAACCAAAACCCAGACAAAAAAAAAAAAAAGAATCTTTCTAGTTTGTCTTCCGATTCGCAACTATCATGTAGCTTTAGATGGATGATTGTGTGTTTACTTCATTTTTTTTATTATATTTTTTCATAGGCATGCGGTGACCCCAAAGCCAAACCATCCTATCTTATTGACAAAAACCTGGAATCCGCTGTCAAATTCATAGTCAGGAAGTTTCCAGCAGTAGAAACACGCAACAACAATGTAAGTAACCAAATGGCTATACGAGTATTTTTCTCAATACCCTTCAGCACTCATTGCTCAAATCTGTGAGGTTTTATGTGTTCTTATAAAGCATCTGATGCTGACAGTTGCAGTTGGAATATAGTTGTTGATTCAAATGTCTTAATGGGATACTTTAGAAAAAAATATCTCTAAAGAGAGAATATTATACTGTAATTCTGGATTGGTTTTGTTAGGGTAGGACAAGTTCTGGTTTTCTTTTTGCCTGTTGTCTTCTGCTCGATTTGAAAGAATTGTCCGTGGGAAGTCATCCTCAAAAAACTCTTGCATCACTTTGATAGTAGAAATTCTTGGTTAAAAGACTGATTGCTGAAGATGGAAGTTGTGTAACTTTATTAGTGATGAGACCTGACCAGAAGATCAGTAAAAGGCACCTGACTGCAAAGTGGGAAAATGTCTTGGGTTTTTGGTTTTTTTTTTTGATTTTTATTTTACAGGTTCTTATACCTTACAAGTGCCCTTGCCTATAGGGTCAGTCTCTGTGGGAGTAAAGAATGCTTTAGTTTGTAAGGAGAAACCTTGGGAAGTATACAAATACCAAAATATAATCGTTTCCTCTTTAGATATAGTGAGTTTTGTTGCAGTAGGAAGTTATTTGTTATCCTTCTGAGTGATCCAGTATTACTGAATTTAACTTTGTAGCCTTTTAGTGATAATTAAGATTATTGAATTTCAGGTAGGCATTTTGGCAGGTGATGTACACTCGTTTCTTTGTTTTCATTTGAAAGTCAAGGGAAAGATATTTATTTCACCTGCTTATATTTCTTTCCAAAGGTGGAATGTGGAGGTAGGTATTGGGTTTGCATGTTCCCTGCATGCAACTACATGCATGTGTGCTTGAGAGGCTTAGGCTTGCCTTAAGCATTCAGATTTCTGCAGAATGGTAGTGGTAATAGCAGTGGGAGTAATTAGTTTCTTTTACAGTACAATCTAGAATTTCTATGTAATGTCTCAAGTACTACCAGCTGGGGGGTGGGGGAAGAGAGAAAAGCTTTCCCTTATGGAGGAAACAATTTCAGTAACAATGTGCTTTCTCACTTTAAAACTTGTACATGTTTTGTGCTGTTTAATATTGCTTATTTTCATATTGAATTTGATTGTGTTAGTTACAGATATGGTAAATTCTTTATCAAATTTATGTAAAAATAGTAAACTCTTTAAGTCGTGTTTGGTAAATGCTTCCTTATTCTCTGAACTTCAGCGCAGATCTACTATTAAAAGATCATGTACATTGAATTTGTTTAATGTGATTGCATGTACGCTCTATGTCTTCTGGTTGTTGACTATGAATTTGGAGCTTAGGTATTTAAGGATTTGATACTGTGAAGCTTGTGGAAAGAGATCCAAACTAACTTGATAGATTTTGACAATCAGTTTCTAAAATAGCACACACTTATAAATGTTTTTTCATTGCCTTGTGTTTATTTACCATGCGCCAGACAGGCCTGTGTTTAAGCACAGTTACCAAAAGTCTACCCTTATTATGGATCAGCGCAGCTTAAAGTAAGGATTTTGAGGTCTAGCAATAGGCAGCTGGGGTTTCCCTCCCTGCAGCCAGAGCTGACAGCAGTTTACTTGTCTTTGTTATTTACAGATGTTTTCCTGTGAAATCGTGTATCTCCCAGAACAAACCTTTGCCCATAAGATACCTAATGAGACAAAAGCCATGTCGTGTGTAGAGAAAGTTCTGGTTTGATGTAAGATTAAATTTTGTTTGTAAACCTTAGCCTCAAAAAGGCATAAGTGTCTACCTTCTGGTTCAGGATGATGTTCCCTGCCTTGTTCTTCCGTTGTCTCCCTCCTCCTGGCCACCAACCAGCTCACCATGTATTAGGAGAGCATACCAATGAGTTCCTTCAGTACAGAAACAAGTGAGCAGAAGATGAAAAGGGCAGGAAGCTGATTTGAGCAGGGATACTTCAATTAAGGGAATATTGTGAAGGATTATTGCGGCGAAAATGGTTGAGAAATTGTAACCTGTGCTTCCTCATTACAGTAAAAATTCCAGGACAGCTTTTTAGAGAGGGCTTTTGAATGTTGGACGTTCAGCTGCAGTGGTTGATGTTGCTTAGCATTGTGCATCTTTATGGTTAGTAGTACCTATTGACACATCAGTAGGTCATGTTGCCAAGCAGGCTTGCATTGAGTTAGAGAATAGATAGTGCCTGCCTTCCCTGATGCTTTGATGATTGTATTTTTTTTTTAACCTATTTTTAGTTGTTGGTTTGGCCCTTCTCGGGTACTATCGTTTACAGTGGTTTGTGAACAACATTTCCTTGGAGAATGTGAGCACTGTCTACTGTGATCAGATGATCTCAAAAAGCCTGCATTTTTGCTCTTTTGAAACAAGTGATTTTTATGATTGCTATTGATAGCTTTTACATCTTTATTCACAATACAGAAAAATACAGCTTCTGCTTTTGTTCCTCCTTCAGCATTTGACATGCAGAGTCAGACTAGAGTGGAGTCTGACAGTTGCTGATATTCAATGTTGTACCAAGAGGGAAAGTTTATGAGCAGTTCAAACAATGAAGTGCCTGATGAATTCTCTCTCACCAGGCAGTAGTTCATTTTCCAAAGGATTGATTATAGATAACTCTGGACCTCCTCAGTTCATAATTCACTTTCTCCTGTTGTCTGAGGGCAGTCCCTGTCATCTCTTACACTTGCCCTTTCTTCTCCAGTCACCCATTGTGAATCATGTAGCCTTGAGAAAGTGCAATTTGAAGACTGAGCTCTTCAATCAACTGTTAATGATGTTGGCCAGCAATGTACTACCGCTTAATAATGCGGAGGAGGGGAATGTCTGTAAGCAAAAAAAGAATTGGAGTGTCAAAGTGAGAAACAAACATTTTACTTGGAAATGGTATAATAAAAAAAAGTATCCATCTTCTGTGTTTGGGAAACCTTGGTGTTTATTAATTTTTAAATTGACTACAGCTTCATTTTTGAAAAAGCCCTCTTAGCTTGAGAAGCATTTAAAAAAAAAATTTATAGCACCATTGTTCTTGGTCAGATCAGTGATCTGATTGTGCTACTCGTAACTCAGGTTAATATTTATTTCTACTGAATTTTCTTGACTAGCTTCAGAAGAAAAGGTCCAAAGTAAAGGGTACAGAAGCAGCCTGTTTGGTTTTGGGGGTTTGGTTGGTTGGTTTTGGTGGGTTTTTTTGGTGTTTGGTTTTGGTTGTTGTTTTGTTGGGGGGGAGGGGGGCAGGTATTTGTTTGGTTTTTTGTTTGTTTTTTTTAGACCTCATTCTCTTAGATGCTGTGTAGGCAAGGTTCTCACCACAGGGAAATTGAAAGAGAAAAATGTAGTAAGAACTAAAAATTACGCTTTTCAGTCAACACTAACTTGTAATGCCATTGTAAAACCAGAATAAAATGCTTCACGGTGGAGAGCTGGAAATGCAGAGAGAAAAGACTTAGATTTTCCATGGATTGTGAGTAAGATCTGAAACATCTTCCGCCTGCACAAGTCAAGCTCGGTCTCCTTGTGTGATGGAGCTAGCCTCCTTCCTGCTTCCCAAAACACCTTGTATGAGAAGGAGTGAGAATAACTGCCTGCTTTCTTGAACATATGTTTTTCTTTTACGCAGATTGCTCCTCAGCAATTTCCCTGTAGAAAAACTTCCTATATTTTTAAATGCCTTCTTGAGATGTTAAGGCTTAGTCATTGCTTAGTGGGAAGCAGACCAGTGAAGTGTGACAGCAGGGACTGGAAATACGATCATACGAGAGTAGAGTACAAGCAGTGTGAGCATTTCCAGTCTGCCTCGGTTAGGATCTGTAGATATGAATTAGTTCACCTCACATTTCATGTACTTTTTCTTCATGGGTGTTCATGTTCATTATGTGGTTATTAACACCCATGGGAGCTGTTTTCTTAAGAGTAACTTAAGTAAAGTAACTTAAATCCCCCAATCAGTAAACTTTAAAAATTTTCTCCACCTTTCTGGAGTGCTAAATTTCTTGTATGAGAGACTTGATTTTTCAGATAACTTTCTGCTTTCATAAGCAATAAAAACCCAACTCTTCATATTCCACCATAAAACTAACTGACTGAAAACTAAAATCCTTTCCAAGTAAGAGGATGCTGTGCTTTTCTTGCATGGCTGCCTGTTCAACTCTGCTGCTGCTCAAAGAACTTAGAGTGCTGAAGGGACCACAAATGAGATTGATTTTCCAAAAATGACTAAGGCAGTAATTCAGTTTTCAAGAGTTTCCTCTGCATGAGTAAAGCTAGCCGATGAGTAACTGGTCTTTGTTCAGCTTTGTACCAGCAGATGAGGCTTCTTATGCTTGAGAATAGGATGTATTCATGACAGTTTATTTCAGAAGATACTACAAAATCTGCAACAAATAAAATTTTATCTGTGTTTACTAAAAAATCATTCAGAATGGAATTTGCTCCCCTAATGCCTTGCTCTGATACAATCACACCTATTGTTCTGATTTTGTGTGCAGTAGCATGTCTGATGGCTTCAGCTGTTACCTGTGTAAGACTGACTTTGTAACTTAAAATGACTCATGCTATAATATAATCAGAGAACAGTATGGAAAAAATTTCAGCCTAACAGTCATTTGAAAGTGAACATTTTTTCATAGTGATTCCCAAAGGTAGTGTGAAATCCTGAAATCTCTTAAAAATGTTTCACCAGACAGAGCTGTCATAATTTAACTTGGATTTTTTTTAAATTCTAAGCAGTGTCAGCAGTGATGCTTGTATTTATGGCTTAACCCTTGATTATGCATGAATTTGAGACTGAGTAGCATCCAAATCCAATTTAATTTTTATCATTATTTGTAATAAATCATTGTAGTACACTGCTGTAAGTCACGTCAGTCTTTATGAGTCAGCTTGCCAAGGTAAACCAAGCTAGTCATGTGCTCACTTGTGTACAATAATGTGTAATGAGCCTAATATAGGAACTACTGTATGAATTTATGTATAAGTAAGTGAGAGAACAGGAAAATTGTTCCTTTTGACAGGTAGATCTGTTCTGAAAGAGGAGCAGTGCTGCTCCCATTGTCTGCCACTATTTATAACATGGTTAACCTGGGGGTAGTAAGTTGTGGAGGGTCATGGGCGGCTACCTTCTTTTCAAAACAGTTAACTTAGCACTAGAAAATTGAAAACAAAACAAAAATGGATCTTGCAGTAGAAATACATTAGTTAGTAAACATTATAAATATTCTATTATATCTTTTTATATGCAGCGTGTTACTTCAGAGTCTGCTTTTAATTGGAAATAAGAGAACAGAGGACACATCCATCATTCTACAGTTTATTTAAGACTCTTTTTTCCGTTTGATTAGATCCTTCTTTCTCTACCCACCATCCTTCTGTGGGTTTTGTAGACACAGAACTTTGTTCAAATGAGTTGAATTTTTGAAATCTTCATCTGAAGACTCTTAGAGGTAATAAGCATAGTGAGTGTAATAAATAATAGTAAGAATACTGGCAGTGATTATTTATCCTCATCCCCAGAATTTTAACAGTTGGAATTTGTAATACGGATTTTGAGGGCTTAGATTCCAGCTAGTAAAATTAAGTTGATGGTGTTTTTCCGTCAGGATGCTGTAATATCTATGGTATCAGTTTGTAAAAAAGAAATAAGTGTTTAATGATCATACTCGCAGGAAAAATACCACACTGATAAGGAGGAGAAAATTCCCCTATGTACTGTCTGTTCCTGGGTCATTAAATAAAGACATTTATTCCCATACTACTGCTACCAATAAAATACGATAAAATAGTTACAGAACCAGAGTTATCCTCTAGTTTTTCACACATAAAACTCTCGTCTCATATTTTTCCTGTGATTTCATGTTAAATTCATATTTGCTCACGTTGTTAATATGCCAGCATCTGTGTCATTATTCTTGTCTCTGAGGCATTGTGTTCATGCAAGCTTTAAAGTGAGGATGTCTGTCGCTTTCTGATTTGTTCTTCACTTTTTTTAATGTGCTTTTTCTGTGTACATCATCAGTTGTGTAAAGATTTGAAGGGTTTAATATGAAGAAGGAAAGGTACAAGACAACTTGGTGAAGACCAGTTCCTTCTCTTGTAGATAAGGTACTTGACAAAGTGTCAGCTTCACTCTCTGGTATTTAAAATCCCATTTTGTAGATAATATTCAAGTATGATTTGAGATATGGTATTTTGGTAAAAGACAAAACAAATGAGTTCAGATAAATTATTTCAGTTGTTTCCATCTTGCTAAAGTTTGTACAGCTTTTTGTATGTTTTAAACCAAAGTCACCTCATTAAACAAAAACACTTGCCCTTGTTGGTATAATTTGTATTTCAAATTCTTTAAGAATAAACAAAGCATTTATGTCTAATTGATCAACAACGCATGGTTAGCTATAGAGGAAAAAAAAATTTATGCTAGTAATGTTTTAAGAGGTATTTCTTCAGCTTATCCTATTTTATAACTCTTGTTGAGTGTTGGAAAAAGGATTGTTTGCTGATAAATGGAATAACAAGCTAAGGAAAAAAGCCTCAAACCAAATAGAAACTGATATAGTACCAGATATTTCTAAACAGCTGTTAGGAAATTAGTAATGGAAAGCTTTGTTGCAGTGGGTGTGGAAAGAGCTACACCCACATTCCTGAGTGATAAAAGTGCAAATAAACATCCAAGACCCTACATGCTGTAAGCTGTACTTCAAACGTCACTGATCAGGCTGCACTGTCTCATTTGAACTGTTGGTATCATGCTGATTACAACTGATACATTGTTTTACTCTGATACCAATATTTTAAATAAAAGTTTGCTGACACCTTGAACACTCAGAGTTTAAAGACTGATCACCTGAACTCTGTATGAAACAACATTTAAGGATAAGTATTTCTGGGAATACAGGTAACTAATTAACGGGGCACAGTGGTGACTCCTTAGTTCTTGCCTGAGTGTAATGAATACCTCCCAATATTCTCTTATTTAATGTACAGCTTCACAGAATTTCTGGAAAAAAATGTTACTACATTCCCAGCATCATCTCCCTTTTTGCCATATCTCTCTACTTTGTACATCATGGCTTTGAAATTGTCACGTCCTCCAGAGGTGGACACTCAGTTGCTATTTGCTATACCAAACATAGGTGTCATGTACAACAACCTGTCATCTTTAGTAGTCTCCTGTAGCATTGCACCTTGTTTAGTGTGAGTTAGGATTGCAGTAAGAAAAAAGTGGTTAAGGCGTATGTGCAGCTGTAATGCGAGTTTTGGTTTTGTCTTCTTTCTGCACTAGACTTAGGGATTTTTTTCCAAATAATACCATGCGGTCCATTCCCAGAAAATCATGAAATGACTTCTTAAATTCATTGGATTTATGCTTCTCTTAGTTGCACAGAAACAAACCCCCTTTCTGCTTAGCGTTCTAAAAACAAACCACTAGCGAGAAATACTTTAAGCAGTAGGGCCAGGCTGAAGATGAAAACTGAGCATCTTACCTGATGAATGCTCATCATATAAAATCTGTTGACTGATGAAGCAGCCCTGAAAGTACAAATCACTCTTTCCTCTGGGGCGGTCCTGAGAGTGGATGCAAGTTGGCCCAAAGGTGTACTGGAGCTGTGTGGACCTGCAAGAGCTCCCAACATGATGGATGTTGCTGGATGCTTGGTTGTCTGAAAGCAAGGCAGTTAAAGTTTAAGGAATACACTGGGAAAGATAATAGCAAATTCATACATCAAATCATAGGACTTAACATTTGTCAACAGATTCTTGTACAGCAGAAGTTTAAATGGAAATAACCATTGGCTAGTGCAAATTATCAGGAGAAGTTATGAAATAAACACATGTACATGCACCCATTTTTCAGTCCCAGATGATGACTATGTGAAAGAAGTGAAACTATTATCTAAGGCAGACCTTCAAAGTTAAATTCATTTGTGCTGGTTTAAGAGTACGTAGGAGTACTTTATAACGTAACCGTTCCAGTTTGCTCATAACTCTGTATATGCCTGTCTGCCTTGGCTACAAAGGAGGTCTTGTGGCTCAAGGCTTCTAAAAATTATAATTGACTCTAAAAATTCAGAACAAAAAAAGGAAAATTTATCTATTTATGATATGCAGTAGTGGTCCAGACAGTCTGTTTTGAATTTAGAGAAATTTTAGTGCTGTACCTAAAGCTGAGAACATAGAGCACATCTCTATAAAGAGAGCAAGATGAAAAAGCATATTCACTTCTAACCTCTCATATGAAAATAAGCTAACCAATTTGAAACAATTTATTTAATTTTTCTTATAATTGATCATGCTTAGTGAGAAGAAAACCCTATTTAACTTGATCAGTGAAGTCAAGGCTTTTTGAGGGCACTTTTTCATGTAACTGCTTTAAATTATTTAGTTTCGCATATCGAGAGATTTAATGTGTATCTGGATATTGCAAGTTTAATAACTGGATTCTTGCAGTGCTGTGAGACTAATACATAGATAAACAGAATGACTGTTCAGTAGCAGCTGATTTTTCTTTTTTTTTGTCTTCTTAATTGTCATTAAGTGATCTGTCTGGAATCGCCAGAAAATTTAGAAAAATATGGAAATTAAATGGTATTTCATTGTCTGTTAAAAAAATATCTATGTGAACTATTTTATGGCTTTGTATTCACATTTGCCTCTTCCATTTTATCCACCAGTGTCTAAAGCTAGTGTTTTGCTTCTTTTTTTTTGTTTCTTTATTTTGTTGCTTTTGTTTGAATGTATTATTGTGTTTATATGGAACTGGTCAAAGAACCGTTACTGTATTTTATGTTTGTATCTACATTTTATTTTGCATGCTTAACGTGGCTTTGCCTGGATATTCTTTTTGGTAAGTTCAGAATTTAAAAGCATAATGTTTTTTCCGTAGTAAAGTTTGTAACCTGTCACCTTCTTTTCTCCCACCTCAAGTAATGTCGTTATTTTTTTTTTTTTTGGTCATACTGATTTGTGCTCATGTACTGTTCTGCTTTTGCTAATTACACATATGATAACACTGTTCTCCTAACTACCTATTTTCATCTCTAGCTGAGCTAAACAATATGGCTTGGGTACTAATGTGTACTAATTTGACTTTTATCTTCAAAATATAGTTGGCAGCTGTTAAAATGATCTGTTCTGAGGACTTTGTGTTTATTTGAGACACACGGAACCTCAGGCTTAGAAAACCATGTTAAGGCTTCTTTGCATAGGCTGGTGGTTACTCTGCACTTCACAGGTATTATTTTTCAGTGGTCTTCTCAAGATCTTCTAAGAAGCATGCATGTTTATGTTTCTATTTTAGCAACAGCTTGCTCAGCTCCAGAAAGAAAAATCAGAAATTCTGAAGAACCTGGCGTTATACTACTTCACGTTTGTTGATGTTATGGAATTTAAGGTAAGGTATTACAAATAACATCGGTTTTTCTGTCATGTCAGGTTTTTGTCTTTGTGAATTAACACTATATAATAGCTGAAGTTGTAGCTCTGTTCTTAAAAAAAAAAAAGGAAGTCAGTCTCCATCACGAAGCACTATAAGTACATTTTTAACTGAAGTTATTCCTTTATTTTTCAAGGACCATGTGTGTGAGCTGCTGAACACTATTGATGTTTGCCAAGTCTTCTTTGATATTGTAAGTTTCTCAGTTTAAACTTTCCAATGCCACTTCAGAACGTTTTAAATCAGAGTCTTGTGTGGAGAATTAGGAGGGTTTGTTTATGTTAGCCCAAGAAACATGACATCTCTAATTGTAAATACAAGAGAAATAAAAACACTGTAATCTGCAGATCTCAAACTCTTATAATGGCTTAAAATCAGAAGATAGACCAGGCTACTTACGGATAGTAGTAACAACATTGTCTGTTACTAAGGATCATACTTTAATTTTGGCTTTATTGCATCTGCAAGTTAATTCTTGGGATTTACTGTTATCTGTATACTTAAGCCATGAGACTCACAAAGGCAGGAATATTGCTGATGTCCACCTAAGCTGTGTGAGGAGGTCACTTATTGTGTTGGCTGAAACAAGTACAAAAGCAGTGTTATATTAAAAACAAAACTGAATAAAAAAATGAACCAACTAACAACAAACCAACAACTAAACTCAAAAGTCCACAACCACACATTGAAAAACCCCAACCCGAAGTCTCAGATGCCTTTTTGTCTTGGTTTCAGTTCACGGTTTGTTTGTTTCTGTTAGTTTTATAATGATGATTTACTATTGTTTTTTTTTTCTTATCTCTAGACTGTAAATTTTGATTTAACAAAGAACTACCTAGATTTGATTATAACCTACACAACTCTAATGATACTGCTGTCTCGAATTGAAGAAAGGAAGGCTATCATTGGATTGTATAACTATGCCCATGAAATGACCCATGGAGCAAGGTAAAAATCTGTTGTATAAGAAATGTGTATAATAATAATAACAGTAACAGCTACACCTAAGTAAATTGTTTGTTGTTGCTTTTAGTGACAGAGAATATCCACGCCTTGGCCAGATGATTGTGGATTATGAAAATCCTTTAAAGAAAATGATGGAGGAATTTGTACCTCACAGTAAAGTATGTAACTTTTCACAGGCACACACAGTAACCTTGACTGAGAGAAGCAAAAATAAAAAAGTAAATATGCAAGAGTTTTTGTCAAAGGCTCTTAAGTATAAATTTTACAGGAGATTTTACTTTTATAGTGCATGTCTGGGGCTGGGGATTGAGATCTTAATAAATAACAGAACCTACAGAAATACAGGAACGCTGAGACCCATTGGTAATGTTCCGTTTTATTTGCTAAGGATTAGAAATTGTTTACAAATCAGTTGTGGAATAGCTACATCTGTTTTGGTTTGTAGCTTGAAATGAAGGAGATTCCTAATGTCTCTATGAAACCAGTTTTGGGTGGTTTACCATCCTAGATGAATGTAGTTTATCTATTTTGTAACCTGAGGGTTTTTCCTCTGGATTGACTTTTTGAACTGGGGATCCTGGAGGTCTGCCTGACCACTGCCTCTTTAAGAAGAGCTCCTGTACTCAAAAGCTGACATTGTGTATTCTGCTCAGCTGGCTTCACTAAGTTAAATGAACCCAATTCCTTTAGCCTTTTCTGTACAAATACTTTCAATTTTGTGTTCTTACGCAGCTGGTTGTGCTTCAGTTCTCTGATGATTTATCTTGTCTGTATTTTTGTATGAGAATACCTTGGAAAAGTGACAGAAGCTTTCCCAAAGTCAGTGTTAAATCCTGTTTATTGCTTCCTGTTTGTCCACTAGATTTGCCACCTTGTCAAAGGAAGCTACATTGTTCTGCTCAGCACTGACTTTTTTTATAAAGGTGTTATTTTCTAGGTGCTTGGAAATAGACTGCCTAAGAACTTATTCTGGAATCTTTGGCAGCAGTTTAAGTTCAATACAAAGTTATTGCCTAAAGTTTGGGGTGGCTTTTTTTCCTGTTTTGGAGTCTACGTACTGGTTGTGTTTTCCTTCTCTAGTTCTTGTGAGATTTTTCTTGATTTCCGTAAGTTTTTTCAAGATAGTCACAAGTTGAAAGTTTTCCGGCTACTTCTCTATGTGCTCTGAAGAGAAATGGTTTTGAGTAATTCTTATTTGTGTAAATAATCTGTAATCTTATTTTTGTTTTACTTTCCTCTGTACAGTTCTGATCTTAAGACTTACTTAGCTAAGGATCTCATTTGCAATTCATCTTTTCTTGTGCACATTCTATCAAAGATGCTTCACTTTTCAGTATTATCTTTGTTTATGCTCTTGTATTTAATAGTGGACCAGTCCTTTCCCTTGTTATGTTTTATAAAACCATTTTTTCAGTCCAGTTTTTGTTCTGCTTTTTCTGTGCTAGAGGTATAAATTGGGGTCAGGGATCCCTTCAGGCACTGTGCTATAGAAACACATACTTACTGTGCAGTTCTGTGAGAACGCAACCTGAAGTTCTCCTTTCATCATTATCACTACTTTGTAGTAAACCTGACAGTTGTTTAGTCCTTGAAATTAACTTCAGCAGGTTAATTTTTTTTTTTTTACTTCCTGACTGACCATCTCTGCTGGCATAATGCTTAGACCTGTCTCCCTGAGGACTCATACAAGCACCAGTATTGATGCAAAAGACAGGGACAAGGCATAGAACCACACTTACTCAGATAAGCTTAATCTGCTATGATGATGCTCTTGTAGACAGTATGTGCTCAAAATGATTACAATTTGCTAGCAAATAGGGAAGGACATACTAAATGAAGTGGCAGAGAAGGGAATAACACAGTAATTGGCATGCTTGAATAAGTAATGAACAACTTCCAGTTGTACTTGACAGATTTATTGTCCCTATTTTTTTTTTTTCATGGCCTCTGATTCTGAACTCCTTTATAACTCTGATTAGAAAAAAAATAAAATCAACCCCTCTTGCTTATCCTCATCCTTCCCTTAGCCTGGAATAGGCTTCTGTATGTGAAATAAACTAGATGGGTTTTAACCTCAAATTTCATTTTGGAGCTAGTTCAATAAAATGCTTTAATTATTGTTTGTAATAATGCTGCGAAAACAGCATTACTGAAATAGAACTTAGTGCCTCGTGCCTAGAGTATGGTAGTGGCAATAAACAGCTCACAAAATGAGGTAAAGAACCTGAATATTTTTCCAAGACTGACCCTTGAGGACATCATCAAACAAATCATTGGTCTTGTCTTTAGTCTCTTTCAGATGCTCTGATTTCACTCCAGATGGTCTATCCTCGAAGAAATCTTTCAGCTGACCAGTGGAGAAACGCACAACTACTGAGCCTCATCAGTGCCCCCAGTACAATGCTTAATCCTGCACAGTCTGACACAGTATGGCCTTTTAATTTGCATTATATGATAAAGTTAAGCAAGGTTTTCTGTAAAATAATGTGGGCATGTTTCATTTTCTGTTTGGTTACCTTCATGTGGCTTTTAATCGGAAAAGTAAATAGACTGGTTGGGAGTGCTGAATACTTCAGCACAGGGGAAAGATTCTCTCACGTTAATTAAAGCTTCTGTGGTGTTAGCTCATGCCTTCATTTCAAGTATTTGATAATCAAAAGGTGAAGGAGAGCAGTGTTAAATTCTGCAGCGTAGAAGGAAGGCTTCCTATGCACTGTCTCAGGTGTTTGTGGGCCAAAATGAAAATCTGTCTGAAATTCAGAACTGATACTTCCTTTGAAATGTTTAGTTAGCATTTGCTGCCTCAATTGTGATATTGAATGGTTATCTTTCTGGAAAAAATTAAGCCTTAACAGCTGTCGGGTTGTGGTTAGTGTACATCAAAAGCCTTTCGTTCTTAAATATTCCTGGTTTTTTCAACAGATGCCATGTGAATACCTCTCTCTGGATGCAATGGAAAAATGGATCATTTGTGAGTAAAATGCTCTGAAAGAGCTCATGGTTGTATTAAAACTAGTTAAAATTTGAACGACTACTTGTTTTTCTGTACTGTGCAAAAGCTGTTGTATTCAAGTTAGATTCTAGGGAACTTGATTAAATCTCACTTGTATGTGTCATACTCCTACATGCAGTGAAGTTAGTGTTCAGCATGTGCTGCTGGAATGGACTTTGTCATCAATGTATTCCAGACTGACTATAACTGAGGGGTTTAGTAATTCTGATGGAAATATTGCTGAGTATTATCAGCATTAAGTAATTTATGATACAAATATCTTACAAAAATACCTCCATGAGAGCAGAGGGGCATCTTTTTTGCATATAAAATATGTAATAAACAGTTTATCAATGACCTATTTGAACTATTTAAGAGAAAATGCATAATAACCTCACTGTTCTCTTACTGTCTTTGTGCACCTGGTTCATGACGTACATCAATGTGAACTTCTGAAGTTGGATTTATTTTGTGCCACGGAATCCTAAATAGTGACGCTACAGCTTTGAATCTTTGGAAACTTGCACTTCAAAGCAGCTCTTGCTTGGCTCTGTTTAGAGATGAAGTATTCCATATTCACAAAGCTGCAGAAGACTTATTTGTAAACATACGAGGGTAAGTTTTCATTCTCTTTCTCTTCTGTCAGAACCTCGTAATTTTTCTTGAACTGTTTTGAAAACATTACTTCTACTTCATTTAAGTTCTGCTTAAGGATAGTCAGTAGGCAAACTTTTGCTTAGTTATCTTGTCTGTTTCTTTAATGCATAACCTTCAGAGCCTGATTTCATAACCATCGTGCCTTTTTTTATCTCCGTTCTGAAAAAGTCTGGTGAATCAGTCTGTAAAATGGCAAAAGTTAAAATCAATGATCTCGCCCACATCTTCATCTAGTGAAGACAAATGACGTCATGAATGTAGAGTTTGCTTGAAAAATTGTACGCCTGTACCACTGTTTCTGCAACGTACCATACGAAAACTTGGAAACAAAATTGAGGCCTCTGCCAGTGAACAGCAGGAGTACTTTAGCAGGGCATATTTTTGTTCCAGGTGTCCATTTTTGGCATTTAGCGCTGATCGGGGAAATAAGTCTTGTGTGAGCATTTTTCTGTATCCTGCTTGCTATGGCACTGCAGGTTCTCTGAAGTCCTGCTCAGCTCTTGCTAAATTGTGCTACTGATCCTTATTACCATATTGTTGTTTGTTTGTTTGTTCATTTGTAGCTACAACAAGCGCATTAATGACATCAGAGAGTGTAAAGAAGCTGCAGTTTCACATGCGTAAGTGTCTTGCAAGGTTCTCCTGACAGATTTTGGTGTTTGGCTTTCTGAACAAAGTTGCAAAGAATGTATGAACAGGATTTGTTCAATGCTGAAGTAGTTGTGAATTTTCAACTGAAATCTCTTAGATACTGTTCTTTTATATCTGGATATGCTTAATGCCATTACTGATTTAACTTCCCAAGTTTTTATTTTTCAAATTATCAATATGGCAGTATTTAGTTTGTTCTTGAGTTTTTGGCTAATTACTTAATGTGGATGTAAAATAAATAGAAACGTTTTGTGGAGTCAAATGTGAATCACAGAGCATGGGCAGAGAACTCAGGTTTTGAATTTGACCATAGTTCAGGAACATAGTGTTGGTGATGGGGATGCCAGTTTTAATTGAACCGCATTCTTTGAAATACTGAACTTTGCAAGTTGTTATGATATGAGCTGCCTGTGCTTGGGCTTAAATGTTTGGAAATATCCAGTGTTCTGTGGTTAGCACAGTGGATGATGTCTTGGTTTGTTCTTTTGATGCAGCGGTTCAATGCATAGAGAAAGACGCAAGTTTCTACGTTCTGCCCTTAAAGAGCTGGCTACTGTTCTGTCTGATCAGCCAGGCCTGTTGGGTCCCAAGGTAATTGCAGTTATTATGTTTTGCATTTTTGCAGTCTTACAGTGTGTTTTATGGTGATAGCATGGCACTGAGTTTGTTTGTGGGGGGGGAACCCATATGCCTAACTGTGAGAGGAAAGCCTACTTGGATTTTTAAATTCTTATTTTAGAGACTACTTGCTTCTTAGTGTGCACAACCTGTCCAACTGCTGTATATATCTATATATATAAGCTTGTGAACAATTTTTCTTTTTCAGGCACTTTTTGTATTTATGGCATTATCCTTTGCTCGTGATGAAATTATTTGGCTTCTTCGTCATGCAGATAATATGCCCAAGAAGAGCGCAGATGATTTCATAGATAAGTATGTTAATTTTAAGTCTGATACATTTTGTCTGTGAAGTTCTCATAAGCTTTTACCGGGTTTTAGGGCAAGGAAATTTCAGAAAAGGATGGCTATGTGGGAGTGTTGGGGCTGTTCAGAAAATCTTTACCTAGGAATGCTAAGCTTCCCATCAAAACAGAAAACTGGAAGCATTGTATTAGAAACTGGAGCACATCAGTGTAAATTTATTTTCTGCATAAAATCTATTTATAAAATAAAAATATTTTATAAAAAGTTTCACACATTTTTTTTTTCTTTGAATAATAAAAATAAAGCTTTATCATGTGTCTTCAGTGTTACTGACTTAGCATTGAGCAAATCAATGATGAGGGAAGGAAACTGTCAAAAAGCTTGATTCACTGATTTGTAGAATATCTCCTATATTGTGGTGAACTGTCTTTTAAATCAGGTAAGATTTATGTATGCAATATAGCATTGGTGTCCTCATAAACAGAAGGTAAAAGTGAGAAATGGGATTGGGAGATTTTTACAAATGTGGATGTGTCGGAGTTGTTCTCAGGATTATAACATGAGACTGAAGTTCCGTGTATTGACAGCAGGAATGTAAACAAGTGACAATCCCAAGGCCATTTGTGGAGCTGGAGTGGGAAGACCTTGGGTTTTCTTCACTAGATTTAGGTGCTAGGGAGGAGATGGAGGTCCCAGAGCATCTCTGAGGCAATCTGTGCAAGTATTTAACCATCTTCATGGTTTACAAAAAAAAAAAGGGAAGGGGGGGAGAGAAAAAAGAAAAGCAGTTATTACAATTGTATTTTTCAGATTTAACCACATTGTGAGGAAAAAAACTTCTTTTTTTTCAAATTGAGCATTATAAAAAGGCTTCTTATTAAAAAAAATAAGACAATAGTTACACATACCTTTGAGGAATATTGTGATGGTATCCTGCTAACTTACCTCCTGTTGAGTAGACTTTACCTTGCAGAGAAAATTACCCACGTGATCTCATTTTACAATGTGAACAGACTTCTGTACAAGAGTTACTGTTTAATAATAGCATTAAAAGCAAAATACAGGCGGAAATCGCCTTAAAGCTTTCCACTGATGGAAATTGTTTTTAGTATTTTGGGTGTTTCATATTTGTAAGCTTTTCCTTGTTTTCTTGCCTAGACACATAGCTGAGCTAATCTTCTACATGGAGGAGCTCAGAGCACATGTGCGAAAATATGGACCAGTGATGCAGAGATACTACGTACAGTATCTCTCTGGCTTTGATGCAGTGGTCTTAAATGAGCTGGTTCAGGTATGGTAAGACTTGCATTTTGGCTTCTCAAATGCAAACTTTAAAAAGGGCTTTTTGTCCAGAATAACTCTGTGAAACACATCCTGGTTTGTGGATTTGATGAGACATGGAGGAAGATTAATTAACCACTTAATTTTGGGATTTAGAGTTGTAGTTTTAGTTGCTATGTGAATGCTTGAATGTTATTAATCAGTGTCATATTTAGCGGCAATGAAATGGGTACTGCCACTGAAGGAGCATTGTGGAAACTCGTTTTTACTTAGAAACTGAACTGGCTCCGTTGGATTCCTGAGTGACCGCTAGATGGAGCCCAGATTTTGTGACTTGGTCAAACTTTACTCAAGTTGGTACTGTAAGCTTTTCTGTTGTGTTCAGAAATGATTACCACGCTTCGAACACTACATCACTTGCCAGAAGGTGGAATTAAGTACTCTGCTGTTTATTTAAAGGAACCATTTAAACAGTTTAAATACTGTTTCACTGTTTAAATTAATAAATGTAACTGAATCCTTGGGTTTACTTTCAATATAGAAATAACTGTATTGGATGCTTTTTTGCTTATAACTTTATATACTTACATGTGAACAGATTCTTGTTTGGTTTGGGTTTTTTTTTTAGACTGACAGAAGTAAATATTTTTTTACATTTGTCATTGATAGTGAATGACTTGTGAATGCTGTACAAATGGCACAAGCGTTCTGTGTTTAGACAGGGTAATCGTTGGGATCATACTGAAGTGAAGTGAGGAGAAAAAAAAATGGCTTGAAGTTTAGTTGTAACTAATTCATAACAGGTATCAAGCACAAGACTAGACAAATGATTGAGTTAGAATTTGGATTTTTTTCAGTCTAGGTTAAACTGTCACAGCTTTCCATCTATGACTGACATTTATAAGAAACTTCTGTATTATTTAATTATTTCATAGAAATAGGGTCTTACCGGTTGCTGAAACTGCTTTTTACTGAACTGTTACATTTGTGAAATTTGAAAACTTGATAGCCCATCTGTCAGGTGGTGTCAATCATTGAAGTAATTGTTAGTAAAATGTTGAGAGAGGGTTTTGTGGGAAGCAAAGTGAAGCTCTGTTACATCCTGTAATGGCCTTATTTCCTTTGCAGACAGATCAAGTGCTTGTAGAGGTCAGAAGAATGTTTGGTGTCTGATGTGTAACAGGAAAATGTTTGGTGTCCATTTTGTAAATGACTACAGTCTGAAAATTTGTGGGCACATTTACTGACAGGTTTTTCCCATTTGAACAGATGTTGGTTTGGAAGCAAGCTTTTCTAGGTGTTTGTCATCACCCAATGAAAGTGAAAGCTGTTAAATAGCACTATTTGAAATATTCCATCAATTAAGTGACCTTGTGTGAAATTTTTATACATTTTGGAGTATTGCTGATCATTTGTGCATGAGTATTTGCATTGTGTCGTAAACAAAGTTTGAAATAATAATAACAGCAACAACGTTTATTTTAGAATCTTTCAGTGTGCCCAGAGGATGAGTCAATCATCATGTCCTCTTTTGTAAACACAATGACTTCACTAAGTGTGAAACAAGGTAAGTTTAAATGAGCTTGTGAAAATGGGAACAAGATGGTGGATTCCTATGGAAAGCTTGATCGTTTTTTGGTTCGTTTTTTTTTTTAATTCATGCAATCAGTAGAAGCAGATAACTTGTGCAAACTGAATTTGTTCCCTTGTTTCTCTTCCGTTATGGTATCTGCTTCTTGAGGTGTGTCCCTTTTCGAGGGCAGCTCTATACAGATAGAACTTTTGAAGAAGTACTATTGAGAAGTAGTCCTACCTTTTGTTTTGGAAAGCATATCACACAGGTTTTCATCTAGGTATATTAATTCCTATTAGCATGGCTGTGCTGGATGGAAATTCTTGGGTATTGGACCTCATGCTTTTATCTAAGTAATTCTTGAGTACTTTGGGGGGTTTTAAAAGGTCTGATACAGTATATCTGAATCTGTAGTTGTTTCTCTAAAGATTTTATTTTCTGTATTTTTCTCTGATGTAGTTGAAGATGGAGAGGTATTTGACTTCAGAGGAATGAGATTAGATTGGTTTAGATTGCAGGTAAGACTTTGTAAACATGCGTGATGCTTTACTAACTTAAAGCATAAATGTTTAATAAGTTACTGCTTTTCTCAATTACTCTTGCACTGCAAGGGGATGACAGGCTATCTAAGAATAACCTACTCTTAAAACTGAACATATACTTAAGCTGGTAATTTGCTGTATTTTGATGTGACTTCGTCTGCATTTGTACATCATTCTTTGGGGCATTTAGAACAATTCAGAAATAGAATATGTGGAGGATGAGCAGTTTGTTGGCAGCTGTGCACTCCACGGAGTGTGATTCAGCCTGCCCAACCAAGGGAAGGTAAAGACTGCTCAGTGAGAAAATAATGTTCGGGGAGACCACTCCTGTGCTTTGCAATAACAGTATATTCAATTTACTTAATAAATTCATTTTCTTGCTTGCCAAAATCCAGTTGTTTAAGTGAGAGCTCACAAGTGCGCATTTCTGTTTTGTCAATACGTTTGTTCAACAGTTTATCTGTGAATTGGTGTCGTATTCAAAGGATGTTTGGAGACTTCTTTGAAGGGCAGTTTGCTTATGCTATAGGGGAAATAGTAAATAGTAATAATAAGGAAGAAATAATGAAATAATAACATAGTCTGTCTGTAGTCTTTAAGTATGCAGGTGTCCTCTGCATAGCATAATCAGTATTTAGCATTTATATTGGACAGTAGGAATGGAATTTGCAAAAAAGTAGTTGTAGATATAACATAAATTTCTTTCTCATGTCTTTCCAGGCCTACACCAGTGTTTCTAAAGCTTCACTTGGTCTTGCGGACCATAGAGAACTAGGAAAAATGATGAACACAATCATTTTCCACACAAAAATGGTAGATTCTTTGGTGGAGATGTTGGTTGAAACCTCAGATCTTTCTATATTTTGGTATGTTACTAACCTGACTGTAGAAGGTTTTTATTATTTAGTGATTGGTTTGTCCTTGGAAGTGTAATTTTTAAATAGCAAACTTCGTAGGAAAATGGGCCAGTGGGAGAATCAGTTAGAACTTCTGGTTTCTGTTAAAATCAGTTTGATAAAGGTATTTCTGAAAATATTGGAGATTCTTCAAGCAATCACACAGTTGATCAGAAGTCATTTGCAGATTCTTCCTTAATACATTTTTGCAAAAGATGCAAGTTTTTGCAGTGTCTATGTGGGAAACATGAGAAAAAAATAGTGTTAATAATAACAATAGAGATGCAAATAAACTACAGAAGCAAATGCAGAAATCAAGCTTCTTTGAAAGCCTGATGTAGTCTTTGATATAAACTATAAATGCAATGTTTTGTGTGTGTGAAGTAAACTTCATTAGCGACAAAATTAAGTATTTCATTTAAATGTCTATTTCTGATCAGTTTTTATAGTCGTGCTTTTGAGAAGATGTTTCAGCAATGTTTGGAGCTTCCCTCTCAATCAAGATATTCAATTGCATTCCCACTCCTTTGTACTCATTTTATGAGCTGCACCCATGAACTATGCCCAGAAGAGGTAATTTTTAAATATATTATCTTTAAACAAGGGATGAAAATAACTAAGGAGGACTAGAGCTGAGCACTGCAAGGTGGTGTTTATGGCAGTACAAGATGTGAGGGAGGAGAGCGGTAAAAAGGCAAGGAAAACAATTAGATGCATTCTCATTTGATTCTTCACACATAGATCTCAAAATCCTTTACTGTAGTAAGCATTATTATCTTTGCTTTAAAGAGAGTTTAGACTGAGGTACAAAGCTTGGACGACTCTTCTGGGTTCATTCAGACTCAGATGGTAATTAATCTTACATGCCTATTAAAACTTAACAGTTTTTCTTTCAAATGGTTTATAAACTTACAGTTACGAAAAGGAATTAGGGAACTGGGAGTTCTGTATGGCTTGTTATAGATAGTGTTTCTTCAGTAAGACTGAAAAACCAAACCCTAAGTGATACACAGTATAACGCGAGTGTTTGTTTGGGTAAGAACCAGGTAATGCAAGTCCTCCTGAATTAGAATTGGAAATGAAAAAATGTGAAATGTTGCTTAAAGAAATGACCCTTTGTTCAAGGAAATTGTTTAATTATGAGGAAACTGTCTATTTTTGCAGTAATGAAGTTCGTTCATTAATATATTTCCTTTATGTCCATTGACTTTAGAATTACTCCAGAGTGTAACTTGGCCAAGTTTGTGTAGCGCTCATGAAAGTGTGTTTTCATCCTTAACAGTGCTCATCTGAAACAATTAGATGAATAAGATCTATTGTAATATGCATGTTGTAGGTTTTTCTTTTTTAAACATTTAATCCTCTTCTGCTAAACTTCATCTCAGTGTATGTCAATATCATTGTTTTCTCTGTATACTTTGCTTTAAACCACAGCAAACTGTATTTATACTAGACAACCACTAAAAAGTTTCTAGGAAAGCTTCCCTTGAGGACAAGAGCCGTCTTTCAGAATAACAGTAAGGAATCAGTAGCCAAAGCCCACTCTGCACTAGTTACTGTGGATTCAGCTGCAGCAAACGCATTTTGCCACAGCCAGCAGAACTTTGAATTCAGTATTGGAATTGTACAACTTAGTAACTATTATAATTTTGGAAAAATAATCTTCACTGTGCTGTGCACAATGTGTGGCTGTTAGAAAGGAAACATTACTGGTGAAAGAAGGATTCCAGTGAGACAGAGGCTATGCCTGTGCAGATCCAGTGACAAAGGAACTGAATCCAGAAATCAATGTAGCAGGGCTTCATTACTGGTTTTAATACTCGTATGAAGGACACTGCTTTATCTATAGCTTGTGTTGCATGCTCTTCTCCTAGAATTGGTGCTGATAGGAATTAATGAAGAGGCAATTCACAGGAATCTGAATATTGGACACAGTAGATTCAATCCAAAATGGCACATGAAAATGTAACTTTTTAAAATCTGGTTTGCCTCCTTTTACAGAAAATATTTTGTGAGATTACTGAGGACTGATTAAATCGATTATTTTTTTATACCCTAGTTACATGTTTTAGTGAACTGTTATCTGTAGTGTAGTGTGCCTGTTGTGTGAGTATTGTGGGATTAATGGGAAGCTGAAACTTTTTTTTTTCCCCTTTAACAGAGACATCATATTGGAGATCGTAGTCTTTCCTTGTGTAACATGTTCTTGGATGAAATGGCTAAGCAAGCTCGAAATCTTATCACAGATATTTGCACGGAACAATGTACACTGAGTGATCAGGTGAGTGTGGGGGTGTCTATTTTAATTTACTGTTGAGATGTTTCTCTGTTCAACTTTCTGAAATTTTATGGATCTATTTCCTATTCATTCCCCCCCCCCCCCCCCCCCCCCTTCTCTTTTGGGAAGTTTTTTCTTTTTATAAAACGGAAGGTGATTTGAGGAAGACTTTTTAATATTAGAATTGTGTAGTTAGTAGTTAAAGGAAGAACATGTTACTTGTATGGTGGAGTCTCCCCCTTAGACCATAAACTCATTTCTTATGTCACGGCTGCTAAAAAGTTGCATTTTAATTTGGAGAGGCTGTTTCTTTTTGTTTACTAGTTACTGCCAAAGCATTGTGCCAAAACCATCAGTCAAGCGGTGAACAAAAAGTCAAAAAAACAGACTGGAAAGAAAGGCGAACCTGAAAGAGAGAAACCAGGAGTAGAAAGCATGAGGAAAAACAGATTGGTTGTGACAAAGTAAGCTGCCTCTTCTGTTCCTTTCACCTTGAATCCCAAGTCAAAACATGTGTGGTTTACATATTGAATGCTTCTTGCTTCATTTATTTGAGTAAGTTTAATTGACTGTAAATACAACAACTTTGTAGTTTGTGACCATATGATACTTCTGTCGCATGTATAGAGACTGAAATCTGTTACGTAGAGCAATAGGAATGTTTCTCTCTTTAATGTATTCCCTTGGCTGTTTCCTGTCCTGAGCAGAAAGGATCCCCATGCTGTAGTAGGTTTCCTGGGCAGTCATGCAGAAGTGGGAGCCCAAGGAGCAGATGGCATGTTTGATTCTGCCTTGCTTTGACTTTGTTAACTGGGTGAAATACAGGCTGGGCTGGAAGTTCTTGCTACCAAAAAGCCTTCAGATGCTGGGATGGAGTTGAGGCTGTAATGCCTCAAGATGGTAGAGTGCTGAAAGCATAAAGAGGAAGGAAGCTAGGAAAGGAAACAATAAATGTTTAGTGTTGTGGCTGGGAGCGCCCAAACACAGGCACTGCTGAAAGGGAAGTGGTTTTGCTACAGTTGCAACAACCAAACATGAGAAAACTGTAAAGGTAGAGAAGTTGAAGGAAAAGAACTTACTCATAGCTTAAGATTCACTCCAATATTTTTAGGTTAATGCTGGGTAGTAGCAAACAATACTTGTATTGCTTAATTCAGTTAGGAAAACCACTTTAACAGACTATTCTTTTAAGGAGAAAAAAAAAAGAAACATTCATATATTAATATATCTCATCACTGTGTGATGCAGATCAGTATGTGCTTATAAAATGTGTTCTTACCCAAAATACTGGTTTTCAAATAAGCTAGAAAAGTAAAGCAGAAAAAGATAATGAAAGGAAGAGCTAGAGCTATACCTTCTTTTGAGGCATCGTCCATCCAGTGTGTGCTTTCCATGATAATAACTACATATGTTACATTAAATACTTTTCTCAATTTTTTTGTTGCCTCTTCTTAAAGCCTGGACAAACTGCACACTGCACTTTCTGAGCTCTGCTTCTCAATCAATTATGTACCGAATATGGTGGTTTGGGAACACACGTTTACCCCAAGAGAATATTTAACGTCTCACCTGGAAATCCGCTTCACCAAGTAAGAAATATAAAATCAGTATTTATTTACAAGATAAATGTTTGCTGATTCAATGTTGGAAGTATTCTATACTTAAAACCTGTTTTTAAAGATGGATTGTGAAATCTTAAGTCAAATTCTGACTAAAATGACAATTAATTTCGATGTGCAGACATACACAATTGTTAGTTTCTATTTTAAAACAAAATATATTGAAATGCCTATCACCTGTTTAACAGCCTGATCATGCTTTTCTAGTTCTGTGTGGTTTGTAAGAGTTGGTGATGCCTGTTTTCAGGCATTTAAAGACTCTTCTCACCATTCTTTTGCATGGTGGTGGACTGTTTCAAGTACTTGAGTTTACTGGCTTGCTGAAAGGAAATCCAAAACCCAGAACTCAAGACCTGACAAAGCCAACTGAGAAGTTACTTTAATTACTTTTTTTTCTTCAAATAAAAAAGTACTCCTACTTGATACTCCTATCTGTTCTTACCTTGAACTTTCTATCATTATTTATAAAAAGAGGCAAACAGCAACTTCTGGAGAGGACTTCATATTAAAACAGCCAGCTATACTAATTCTCTGTTATGCAAGGGTTAGTAGGTATATATTTCAAGCAGGGTGTAAGGGCTTAATAAGTTTTAAGCATCAAGACATAATAGTAGATCACTAGAGCAGTCTGTCTTTCAAGTAAGACAAGGTAGCATAAAGCGAAGGTAACTTCATGTCTTTAAAAGAAGTCAGCTGTAATCTTCGGGTTTATGAACTTAGACCAGTTTTGGTCACTTGTGCTTATTTTTTGTAACTTTGGGGGGGTTTGCTTGTGGATTGGGGCTGAAGACACCGGTAGATGACTTTCAGAGACTGCTTTCCTTTTTCTTGCCTCATGAAAGAAATGAGACTTGTTAGCCAAACAGAACTAATGTTCAATTTATAATTATTTTTTCAGATGTTTAAATGACATTTCTTGTCGTACAAAATTTAGGCACTCAAATACAGTAGGCGTTAATATTGCAACATAATAAGACATGCCTTTAAATTTTTATGCAAAGCAACATAATAAGTTTTATTTTGAATATTTTCAGTTCATACTTAATTATAGGTATGCTTTTTTTTACAGATTGTTCAAACTATGATAGCAACTTTGGTCAAAGAAGTTTTGCAGTAGTTAATATACTTTGAACACTTTAAAACACATTATTGTTATTGCATTTCCCAGAAGTTTTGCATTTTAAAAGACTTTAATTTATTTACCAATGTAGTTGTAATATAAAGTCTTCCACATTATGGATTGTCCTTACATGGGGGCAGGGGTGAGGGAAGCTGTGTTTTAAAAATGCTTGAGTTTTCTTACTCTTTCATGGAATTTTTGCTGGAATCATGAACACAATTGTCTTTGGCATCTAGAACTGTTTTTAAAAGTGCTGGTGTTTTATGCGTATTGATTAGAGTTTTATACTTGCAGCTTGGAGAAGTATTCAGATAAAATATTAATTTGGATATAAAACAATTTTTGTAGCTGCATCTTTGCCTCTGATTATTTTCCTAATAAATGTAATTTATTTGTTTCCAATTTTTTTTGTTTCTTACAGGTCAATTGTTGGAATGACTATGTATAATCAAGCAACACAAGAGATTGCAAAGCCTTCAGAGCTGTTAACCAGTGTAAGAGCCTATATGACAGTCCTCCAGTCGATAGAAAATTATGTACAGATTGACATTACACGTGTATTTAACAATGTTCTGCTGCAGCAAACCCAGCATTTAGATAGTCATGGTGAGCCAACCATTACCAGTCTGTACACAAATTGGTAAGTAATTATATGAACATTTGTTAAAAGGGGTTTTATAATATTTTTATGTAATGAAAAAAATCTATCTGGAGAAGTGGAGTTGTTTAAAATGTTCTTAAGTTTATGACTTCAAATTTACCTTTCCCAATACCTGTTAAAAGCATTTCAAGGTTTGCCTGTACTGAAATTCACTTTATAGAGCAGGGAGATGAAGAGTAAGATACAGATACCAGTTGAACCATGAAAGTAACACTAGAGTCTATAGGCTTTGCTGTCCCTTGTCACACAAGTATACTTCATATGTGTAGAGTGTTGATGAGTATGTGTCTTTTCATCTAAAACTTTCTCCCTTTCTGATAAGGTATTTGGAAACTTTGCTACGACAAGTCAGCAATGGTCACATAGCCTATTTTCCAGCCATGAAGGCATTTGTGAATTTGCCTACAGAAAATGAGTTGACATTTAATGCTGAGGAATACTCTGACATATCAGGTAAACTTTTATATTTCTACTGAATGTCTGTGAGGGATAGTTACTGTCTGCTTGAGTAACTGGAAAAACAGCAACTCCTAGAGCTTTCTATTGCTTAAACTTCAGTGGTATTTTATGTACTTTTTATTTGTGCTCTTCGTCTTGGAGAGCTTGCTTTACCTATTTTGGGTCAAAGTTAGGGTTGTTGCATTTAAGTTACAGAGACAGGTGTATGATGATATTGGTGACTGCTCCTTCAGTTCTACTACAATACAAGTACTTGTATCTAAAATTTTGTTTTGTGGTAAAATATTTTTGCTATTAAAATACCATTGCTAGATTCATGATGGGCAACAAATAACTCAAGAAGGAATGTTTGAAGTAGAACAGTTTGTTTTATTTATCAGAAATGAGAGCCCTTTCTGAGCTTCTGGGACCATATGGCATGAAGTTCCTAAGTGAAAGTCTGATGTGGCACATTTCTTCACAGGTTGCTGAGCTTAAGGTAACCTTGGGCAATTGGTGGGTGGGAAGGCGGGTAGTTTTCTGCTTAAGTTTCCTTTAGGATTTTTGATAGCTATGCTTCTGCATGCCATCTTTTTGAAATTAATGCATCAAACTGATAAAGCTGTGAATTTTACTCTTATTTTGTAGTACATTTCCACACGTAGTACATGTCTCTCCCATGTTCTTCAGCAGCTGAACAGTCAGGACTTTACACAGGCTTTGTTGATTTCTATGTTAGATACCCAAAGTTAGGAGTCAAGTCTCTTTTTATCACCACTGGAAAGAGAAATGTTTTTTCAAGATTCCCAGTCCGTTCATTCTCAAAACTTAGCATGAAAATCTCAAATATATCTTAGTCACCTGTAAGGATTTTATTATGTGCATTAACACCTATTGTTCAGGTTACACAGATGGAAGACTTCAGGTGTTTTTTCTTTGTTAGTTTTCCTTGGGTTTACACACATCTTTCTCTCTGGCTGACCAGCATCCATGTATTATAAAGGTCTGTATTCATTATAAAAAAACTTGATACCTATAACAACACAAACAGTAAAGTTGGTGCCATGAAAAAAAAGTGGAAATGTGGGCATGTCAAGGAAGCTCGTTGCATGTATATTCAAAACAACAAACAATGACAGGGGAAACACTTTATGCCTCTGTAATTAACTCTTTCTGGAAAGAGGTTTTAATAAACTTAATAACATTTACTGCTTTCCCAGGATAGTCATACTATTAAAATGTCACTAATTAGCATATATTTGCTTTTCACATGGCTTAGAATTAAATTTGGAAATGACACTAGGTTGTTATTACATCTCATCATTTCCAATTTATTTAACCACTAATTACAGTAAAGAGGTTTTTTGTAACTATTCATGTGTGCTGTGATTTTAAAAATGCACATGAATACTTAGGAGATCTAAGGAACTTTCATTTTCTTCTTCAGCAACAATTTACTGTTATTAGCATACCAGGCCTTTAACAGTATGTGTTTTTAGTACAACCCACCTTACAGTTTTAAAGATCTTGTTCTCCCTGTAAATGCTATTAATTTCAGTGCTGCTGAGTTGCTACAATGTATGATGCCCTAGAAGATTTGCAGCCTTTTATTCAGTGTCACAACTGAAGGAGAGGGGCTGCTCCGGCCTTCCAAGCTGCTGCCAAGAGCATGCAGCAACCCTGACCTGAGTAACCAGCCAGACAGGGTAATTAGTCCCCTTATGCCTATTCCAGTTTTTGAGCTTTAGGATGAGACTTTCCAGGTGAGAACATTTTAAGATTAAATTCTTTGCACAAATTGACATCTGTCACAAAGCCATGGGGCAGATGCTTGTTGGTGGCCGCTTACCATCTTCCTCAAAATCAGCACAATTGATATTGCACCTTGGTGTTGTTTGAAAAGCAACTTTAAATTGTCTCTGAGAGTTGTTGTTTTCTTTCACTGCTAAGGATAAGCTGAATGGAATTTAGGTCCGCATGACCACATATTTGGAGGGGGGGGGGGGGGGAAGTAATAAAATGTTCATCTCTTTGGATGAGATGCAGTTGGCTTAACCAGAGAGCACTGAGAAACATCTGGGTTTGGGGGGAGGAAGCAATGGGAGGATAGAATAGTGAATATATTAAGGGTAGGGTTCAACAAGCTTGCTTTGCTTCCTGTAGTGGGACCAGGTGTTGGTTTTATATCTGAATTTTAAGACTGAGGCGAGGACGGGAGGTTTGCCTCATTTCAGTAACTGTTTGAATTTTTCCATCCTGTTCCTTTTAAATCTTAAAGTAATATGCTGGTTATTTTTCATAAAGCTGAAAGCTTGACTCAATAACAATGTGCGTGGGCTATTGCCTTCAATCTTGAATTCTGGAGAGCTTTGAGGTATTTAAATTAAAATGTCACACATCTGCCAAGTTCTGACACGTTGGTTGGTTTAAAATTGCCCATCTTGATTTCAGTGCAAACCAGTCTTGCTTTGGCTTTCAGTGTAGAAGTACATCTTGTGTGTCTATGTGCGTGCACATGTGCACACATTCTTGGAGGTGGTTAGTTTGCTACATCTTGGATAGCTTATTTCTTTCCTTGCTTCTCACTAAAGACAAGAAGAATGAAAGTGGGAAGACTGGTGGCTTATGGATAGATTTGAGCTTATGGAAGTATCACGGCCATGAGACAATGTGATTGAATCTGAGAGGTCTAAGCTGTTGGACAGATCTGCTTTGCACCAGCTACTTGTCTAGGAGGTGGGAGTAAACACAGACCACCGTTTATTTCATAGCAGCGTTATAGTTTTAAGTTGTCTTGTTTTCTCCTGTGGTCACAGCAATATGTCTTCAGCAACTGGCAAGCAGGGAAATTAAATTTCTATGTTTTGCTCTGTTTTTGAAGAATTGAAGTAAGATAAAACTATTAAAGCAGTTAGCAGAACTTTCAAGAGTCCCATGTTCTTGGATCCTTAGCAGTTGGTTCCTGTAGGTATGTCTCCTCTTAGATTTTTATACGATAGATCTTAAATTACGTTTCAGAGTAGCAGTGGCCTACGTGTTTGATGAATAGTAATTTTTCCCTGCTCTGTCCTCATTGCTCCTTTTGTGCTGTCTGGTAATTAAGATGTATCGGAATGTATCCATTTGAATCCAGAATATCTTGCTTTCTTCCGGTGAAAATATTTTCTGTTAGAATAAAATACCTATTTCTTGCTTGAAGAGAGTTTAAAAATACCACTTGGAACAACATAAGTTTCTCAGCTAGCAAGAAACCCTTTTTGGATCTGACATTTTATAGATGTGATTATGCAATCTCTGTAATTTAAATTTAAATCTGATACATATTTGGAGAATGATGTCAGGACAGTTATTAAATTTACCCTAAAGCCACAAGTTGCATGTTTGAGAGCTGTTACAAATTAGGAACAGACATGCATTTTATTTTCTTTTTTTTTTTTTTTTTTTTTTTTAGTCAAACTGATGTGAAAAATAGTGCACTTGAGTTTAACTGTTTCAGGCTAAGGTGTTGGGACTTGAGGGAATGTCTTGTTTTTATTTTATATTATAATGGAAGAAAATTTCAAGTAATCTGCACCAAGATTTAAGTATGACTCTTACACTTCTCATTCCATTTTTTAATTTTGCCAACATTAAAATTATAATCCTTATAGTATAATTAATGAAAAGAGCAACCCAAAAGAACAGATTACCTGAAGCTGCATTTTTATCGCTAGATGTACACTTTTCTTATAAAAGCTGAATAGCATGAGGAGCTATTGCCTGACTTTACTGAGTTTCATTCCCTTCTTTCATGAAATTGTACGTGTTGAATATAATAATCACGTTTTAAGGGGTGTCTGATTCTCTGCTTTTTGACTCCGAGCTTGTTTTTGTGTAGAGTAGTGCCTGACAATAATGGTGATATTGTAGTTCTATTCCAGGAGTTCTGTTGCCTCTCTGCTAGACTGAAATGTCCTGCATTTATCCGGTTAATATACTGAAATCTATTGCTGACCTGAATCCTTGCTTCTTCTTAGAAACTTGTGGTGGAGAATGTTGAAGTTCTAACACAAATGAGGACCAGCTTTGACAAGCCAGACCAGATGGCAGCACTCTTTAAAAGATTATCATGTGGGTATCTTGCAAGGTCCTGATAAAGATAAAAATTTGGGGTTTTTATCTTTGTCTCTGTAAAGAAAATGAGAAAAAAATTAATAATTTCTCTATGTTAAGTATACAGAAGCAGCAAAATGTGAGCTCACATGAACTGATGCATCTTTCCAAAAATTTCATACGTCTCAAATACAGGCAAAATGAAATTTCAGTTTTAATTAGTGCATGGGTGTTATAGAAGTGATGAGCTTTGGGCATATTTTCAGGGATGATAACTCACAGTTGTAACAGCAGTAATCTGCAGACTGAGTGTGTAGCTGCAGAATACAAAACACAGGCTTTTTTTTTTTTTTTTATTGACACACATTGCTGATTTGATTCCATCACAGTGTAAATTACTGCATTCCTTGGAAGGATTTTTTTACATGTAATTAACATAAGTAATTGTTTTAAACAAAGCTAATTATTACGAAGTGACATTTTTGTCCTTAAAATGCAGAATTGGTGTTAGCGTCTGATGTTATCTGCAGAGTATAGTGGGGTCCATTCTGTGAAGTGGTTAACAGGATAGTCTTCTACTGAAAATCCCTCTGTCAACTTGACTATAAAACCCTGCTTAAGCACTGCTTATTTTGGCTCTTTTAAGGAATGCCATTGTCTCAGTACCTTGTGTTTTTCAATATTTTGTTAAATGTTTTCTTTCTCTTTTATTTTATTTTTTTAAGAATTGAGCTTGTAAACATCAACAGGTTCTTGTTCACTATTGTTCTTGTTTCTGTTCAGCTGTTGACAGTGTTTTGAAGAGAATGACGATTATTGGTGTTATCTTGTCTTTTCGGTCGTTGGCACAGGAAGCACTTAGAGATGTAAGAAATAACTGAATATATTCCAAATAATTTTAATTGCATTTAATGGAATGATAGAGTATTTGAAGCTTCACTATTTGGGAATACTACCTCTTAAAAGAATGACAATACTCAGTCATTACTGAACCTCGAATTGCAGGTTGGGGGTGGGGGAATCTGCTTTTTGAGGAATATACAGGGAAATGTTACCTTAAAACACAGAAGTTTTAGTTTGAGCATGCCTTAATGTTTTCTGTGTTTAGCACATTTTAAAAGATTCAATTTCACTTTGCAAACAGCTTGATTTTTTTTTTTTATTTAACTAGGGTTTAATGTTTTAAATCTACAAATTCATACGCACAAAGTAAAAACTTATTTTAAAAAACTAGTAAGTTCAGTAAAACAGTGATAGTGTCTAATGGATTGTTAATGTGGGAAGTATTTTTTTCATTTTGTATGTGTTTGTGTCTCTTAGGTCTTGTCCTACCACATTCCTTTCCTTGTAAGTTCCATTGAGGACTTTAAAGATCACATTCCAAGAGAGACTGATATGAAGGTAATGTTTGGCCCAAAGGGCAATGGAGATATTTTTGGAGCTTACTGAAATATGTGACGGGCAAGACTTTCATGTGTAGTGTGAAAAATCCAGAAACAAAGCACCATTTTTTCCCAAAGAACTAAGTGCTTGTTCATCTGCAGCCTCCTGATGTTCGGGTGGGGGTGGGAAACAAAACCAACCAATAGGATAAGCACAAGTATCTACCTGCCTGTGATCACATTTGAGAACTTTCATGGAAAGAGCAAAGAACAAAATTTTCCAAGTGATAAAGAGAATACTGAGATGCTTCATCATGTGAGCAGTGTTACTGGTAAAATGAAATGTTTCAAGGAGTCTGTGTACATGACCGGAGCTTTATGCATGTCTGCGTTTTGACCTTAAATTGGAAATGCTTGTGAACCCACTGTCTGAAATGCTTGAAAAAAAACTTAGCAGCTTAAATAAGGTGCCTTGCTTCTGAATGGCAGTATGTTTCCATACATTTAGCATGTTATGTGGCTTCTGGACATGACTGCACAGTAGTTGCAGCCTAGCTGTTTTTTCAGTCTCATCGCAGCCTGGAGCCTGTGACGATGGTTTGCAAGCTTCTTAATGGTATTGTGGCAACTGGATGTGCAGAAATGTCTAGTGGGATATACAACTTTTGATTCACTTCTACAGAAACAATTTTTAGAAATCTGCTCTTGAGCTAAGTATGGTTTTTGAGGGCTCAAATATGTTGTTATTCCTGAACTTCGAAGTTTACATTTTTGTTTGACTCTTGAGGAAAGAAACTTAAGTTCTGTTGTGTATCAAGAGTTAGTAAATAAAACGCATCCTTCTCGTCTTTCAGAAGTACATGACAAGAACTGTTCAAGTCCATTGTGGTGGGTCTTAAGATTTCAGAAGACATAGTTTAGCTATCTGTCTGAAAACGAGCCAGCTTGCATGAAGAATATGTTACTGAAATTTCACACATATCCAGTTTCACTCCAAAATATCATCACATGCTCTTTGGAACGTGCAGTGCTGATAAACCAGCCATAAATGTTTGATGTCTCAGAAAACATTGAAATTCCTACCACAGTAGAAGAATTATGTGGAAATCCTGTGGAAAATTAACACTGAGGACACTGGCTCATGATAAAAATTATCTCAAAAGGATACAGTTGCACTTCTCAAGAAGAACCTTTCTAAAATTCTTGCCCATAGTGTATTTACAAGGAAAATCATTTATCACCAAAATATCATGGTCCATTATCGAATTTAAGGAATCAGCATTCAAAAGAGATGAGAAGGGAAGTTCAGTGCTTGATCTTTTCAGGAAGCATCTTACATCCTCTAGTATCAAAGGTGTGCTGAAAAATAGGGTGGGATAAAGGCTGCCACAGTAATAATTGGAGACTGTATTTTACCACTGGTATTTTTAAGCAAATGATAACAGATCATTTTAAACATCTCAGTGGATCTCTAAAGATAACACTGAACTCTCTTGTGTCAGATACAAGAAAGCGTAGTACTTGCTGCTTCTCTTCTGTAAGTCACTGGAATAATTGGATGGCAAAAAAAAAATGATCTACTGCTAAATAAAACCATGCTGAGGACTACTCTCTGACTTAAGCCTTGTGGCACCACCTAGTTGCCTCTGATTCGCATAGTAGTTGGCTGTCAGCCTTCTCTGGTCTGATGCAGTTCCCCTGCAATTCTTAAATATTTACCTATTTTGTGCCTGGTTTTTTTCTATTTCAGAGTGTCCAAAATAAATTCTAAGTGCTGCGGTACAGTCCACCATGCTGGTGTTCACATGTTACCATCTGTAAATGTCACATCGTGTGGTGCAGTGTGATGCCATGTAGGCTTGTTTGAGAGTATGTAGCTTGCCCGAATGATGTTGGAGGACTGTGCATGGAGAAGGAGCCAAACCTCTGTAGTCTCCTCCGTAGTACCTACAGGGAATTATGGGAACTCTGACATGTGCTACCAGGCAACTTTGCCAGAACTTTGTCTTGAAAACAGCTTGTTGGAAGAGCCAGAACTGTGCTATGAGCCTGCTAACGATTAAGCCCTGGGCAATCAGCAGCTCGTTGTCTGAGCTTTCTCCTGTCTTTGTCACATACAACAATGCAATTGTAGGCAACAAAGGCTTCTTTTGGGACAATGAGACAGACTTCTTTTAAATAAAGGCATGTCAATAGACAGATCTTCACAAGGCTTTGTACAGTGGATTGGGCTAATTGTCCAATTGGGCATATTTTAGGACATAATAACACAGTTAATTTTCTATGTACTGAATTTACCAAGCAAAGCATAAATATCTTCAAAGCTGTTGATGAAATAAGTACTTAGTTGTTATTTCTTTATCCCTGAAGCATATGATTCCGGGTGACTGTCAAAATGGGGATTTGTTCTCCTTTTATTTGGTTATTTTTTACAGAATCACAGAATGCTAAGGGTTGGAAGGGACATGGAAAGATCATCTAGTCCAACCCCCCTGACAGAACAGGATCACCTAGAGCAGCTTACATAGAAACACATCCAGATGGGTTTTAAATGTCTTCAGAGAAGGAGACTCCACAACTTTCTGGACAGCCTGTTCCAGTGCTCTGTCACCCTTAACAGTGGAAAAAGTTTTTTCCTTATGTTTCTGCAGCACCTCTTATGCTCCAGCTTGCACCTATTGCTCCTTGTCCTTAATATTAAATTGTTGGGCAGTCTATACAGGCTTGTAGAAACGAGCTTGCGTTTGTTCCACTGGTGCTTCTTATCCAGTTTCTTGTGAACCTGCTTCTGTCCAGATCCTCTGGAACTCCTTAAATGTGACAGAAGATAATATCCCATGTCCTGCTGACAGCGCAGCACTGTGCAAACACTTTATGCTGCTAACATCAGAACTTGCCCTCAGGTAGCCAGGCTGGAGCACACAAAATAGGACAGTCTGCATAACATGCACCACGTGCAGCTGACCATCTATATGTGAGAATTTATGGACAAGGTGTCAAACATCTCAAATATTAATGGCAGTAGGACCCATTGTAGGCGTTTCCCATAGTCCTTTATATTTGGTATAAACCTCCTTTTGCGGAGATTCATGTACTTTGTCCAAAATGGAAATTGAGGAGAGAGAACTGTGATGAACATATGTTAATGGCAATGAAAGACACAGCCTAGAACAGGCTTTTAGTTCCTCCCAAGTTTTAGGGCTACTTAGAGTCTAATTCTTGGCGCTTGGAATCACTGGACACTGGATCTGTATTGGATTTGAATGTTGTAAGATTTCTTCCTTATTCTAATATTTCACCAGATGATGACTTTGGGGTTTTGTCTAAAAATGCCGTATTTGCAGGTGTTAGCTGATGCTTTAGATCTGGTAGACTTGGTTTCTTTGGAAGTGAAGAAAGGTATAGAAACAGCTAGTTGGAAGTCAGGATGCTTGCTTTGGAGGTAATGTGTAAAAGTATAAAAACTTCCTTTGGCACAACAAAAAGAAATTAAAATCTAGCACAAAAAGTACTGTCCCAGATGTTCAATGTAGGATAGAAACACAAATCTAGTCTCTTTATCTTGGTTTAGCCAAGTCTATTGAAATTCCTTAGTGCCTCAAACTCTAATACGAACATTTTAAACAGGACAGCAAAACCATACCTCATCATGTCTACCCAAAATGCATTCAATGTTGTCCTTTTTGTAATGATCTTTCTTCTGGTCCTCAGGTGGCAATGAATGTATATGAACTGTCATCAGCTGCTGGATTGCCTTGTGAGATTGATCCTGCCTTGGTCGTAGCACTGTCTTCCCAAAAATCAGGTAAGAAGTTACAACTTTAAAAAAAAAAAAAAAAAAGCCTAATAAATAATAATAACAGGGGGGGGAATAAAAAAGAAATGCACCCAGGCATGTAAGTGTTTACAGTTCTAGGAGGAGACATCTATATCTTGAGTCCTTAGTATTCCTTCAGTTAACTCCATAAATGTCACAAGAACATGAATTATTAGTGCCTGCTTCCTGCTGATGTGTTAGCTTGAGAATCTTTTCAACCATGGAAGAATTAACTTGTTGACATAGAAAAGAATAGTAAGATGATGTTGAAGGAATTAAATGGCTAATGGTGAAAACTGCTGTGAAAATAGGACGCTGTTGTGAACAGCTATGGAGACTTGATCAGTTCTGTTGTACAGATCTGTAATAAATCCCTGTCACTTGGTGAGCTTCGCAACCTTGCATTAGCGCTGTGTTATACGAGCGTTAATGTGGAGCTTACAAGGGGAAACATGGCAAAATAAACATCTTAATGTCTGAACATGTGCAATGTGTCCTCTTACTCACTTTAGAGCACTGCTGTCTAACCTTTTCAGTTCTGTTTACTCTGGCAGGTTTGAAAGCATGAATTTAGACTCTAAAGTGCTTTTTGACATTCTTCTTGGTTTTTCCCTACCTTCCTTACTGAGCACTTTATTGCTTTTTTCCCCCCCCCTGTGTGTAATGGTTTGTTAAAGTGTTACAATCAGATCAAGAACATTTTAAATGATACTTAAGTTGTTTTTCATGCTTTAGTAGTAGTTATTTTGGGAAGGGAAAAGAAAACTTAATTCCAAGGGGCATTTTGATATTCAAACTTAATTGTCGGGCACGCTTAATTGTCAAGCACAATTTCTTCATGTACATTTTAAACAGTGGGTTTTTTTACATACATTATATGTATAATATATGTAGTTATAGTCTTGGATGACAGCTAGTATCTAAAATGGCATTTTAAACAGACTATTTTCATTGTGGTGCAGCTGCGAAATGTTTAAACTGTGTGAAGAAGATGGAATTTTTGTGTATTTTCATGACTGGTTAGGATATTGTATTTTGATTCTTACCATTGCAGTTTGAAATATTTTGCTGTTAGTAATTCAGTTTGTGCAGATATAATTACTGTATCTGACCAAGTGTTAACTTTTTGTTTTTAATCTTACACTAACGTGTGGTGCTGCTGCTATTTTTGAAAACCCAAGGTTTTAGCGTGAACTGAGGTGAGTGCGCATCACCTTCTGCTCACTTACCAAAGGGTGAGTGCAAGACAAGCTCTCCTCACCTCAGAGCAATAACTGGCTTTACATCAGCATGTGGAAATACTGTTCTGCTCAGCATACTTAAGTCTTAGTAACTAAATGGTTAGAAGGGATAGGGTGGCAGCAGCTTGCCTTCACTCCCGTAGATGACAAACTGGACATTTTGAAGCTCCACCCTGTGTCTTTTGGCAAGACTGACATAAAATTCCTTCTTTCACAGCACACTAAGTTTGTCATTGATGGATTTAAATTTGTTTGGTCAAATGTTTTTGTACTCTAAACTATCTGCAGTTGAAAAGAAATACTTGAGTATTACTTTTTAAACTAAAGAACTTTGCTTTTGTTTTTAGAAAACATTAGTCCAGAAGAAGAATATAAAATTGCCTGCCTTCTCATGGTCTTCGTGGCAGTGTCCTTGCCAACTTTGGCTAGTAACGTGATGTCTCAGTATAGCCCTGCCATTGAAGGTAATGTAGAGCCAGCTAAGTGTTTGCTGTGAGCACTTTCTTCAAAATCCTGGTAGCTTCTTGAATACTTTTTCTTTCAATATTTACTTATATTTTGTAGTGAATAAAATTTAAGAACTGGTGAGCCCTAGTCTGGGAAAGTTCTTCTGAGGGTTACTTTAAAAAGCATTTACTTGACTTTTGAGGTAACTTTCTAGGAAAAATTAATCTTTTACTTGAGATTTTAAGAGCAGTTCCGTTACTGTAGGGGGCAATCTCATCCTAATACATGGAACTGCTAGAGCATGCATTCTACAGTAATTCCTGTGAGACTTACTATATAATAGTATAGATGTTTTAGTAATCTTTACATTGGCTTTGGGCCACTCATACAAGGTGTCTTTTCTAAATTTAATGTGCTGTTCATATTACTAAGCATAAAATACAAATAGAATCTTGACGATATAAGCTATGAATGGAATTATATTCTACACAGTAGTTAAACTTTCTTTCTTAAAAAAAATTGCCTCAAGGAAATTCTTTGCATGTAATCCACCAAAAAATTTCTCTTTAAAACAAAATTAAATGGAAGAGGAAAAAAACCCAACAAAACAACACAAATTTTGAAAAGAGAAAACTGTTCCAAGAGACACAAAAGTCACCTTTCAGCTCGCTGTTCAAGCTGTTATCTTTGTGATGTGTAGCGTGGCTCACATAAAAGACCATGTTTATTCTGCATCCACTTACTTGGTACAATGTGGTTGTTTTGTTTTGATGTTTTTAAAGTATGATCATTTTAATCCAGTGAAAATTTTAACTCACAAAGAACATCTCAACTGTCTGGAAAATTGAAAGTACTAGGAAGAGACCAAAGCCTTTTGTAACAGTGTAGTATGCAGATCATACTGTTTGAGACCTCTGAGATTGTTGTTGTTTTAAATGGGGTTAAATAATATTTTCTTCAGTTTTGAGATTAGGGATTCATTAACTCTAATTTAATTTTAAATAGAGCATAGCCTTTTGTCAGTTGTGAAGTTGGATAAATCTCTGATGCAATGAGTAGAACTTAAACATCACTTTTGAAAAGTTATGAATTTTCAAGTTAACAGCTCTTTCTGATGAATAGTGAGAACTGGTAGCCCATGGAGTTGTTTCATGTTACTTGCCCTCTCATAGTAATTCTGTGGCTTTTTGCGAGCTTTTCAAAGTCACAATGGCTGAACAAAAAATCTCAGCATCTAGGCAAGAGCAGGGAATATCACATGTGAATGGTATGGGGCACAGGCAGAAACTTGCTTTTTAAAAGGACCATCGGGTTGGTTCTCTTAACTCAGACCACATGAACTTGTTTATGTGTGTTTAAGAACACATCTCTTAAATATTGCATCTTGCCTGTTGCAGAGCTTCAAAACTTCCACTACTTGCCAGGGGGACAGTACTGAAAGCTTTTAATGGTGATTATATTTTCACATTAACCCCTCAACAAATTTATTTCTAAGAATATGAGACAGGCTAGACAGAGGTTCTCCAGCAGCTTAGAGCTCTGATGCAGGTTTGCCTTCCTCAAACTCCTTTCTTCCAAGGATCCTTTTAAGTCCTCAGGACCGTACCAGGCTGAAAAACCAGGTATTTCTGGTTTATATCATGTGGATTAAGTATTCCAGTTTCTGTGATTTCAGTTACATTCAGTAACTCTTAACATGAAGTCAGACATAAGATCTCATAAAACTGTGGCTGGAGAGAAGTTACATCTAGAACTCAAAAAAGCCTGTATTAGGATTTGCTGCTTGTTTTATGAGACGTGGCCTCTGTATTATGTAGTTCATTACTGAGTGGACTCTTTTTGTATTGAGAGGAAAATAGTCTGGCACAACAAATATATAAAATATGTTCACTCTACAAAAATAACTGAGCAAACAGAATAGACCTTGTCAGTCCTGCCTTCCTTACTTTTTCCTGTGTTCTGCTCTTATTGTAGAACATCTGGCTTATACACTTAATATAGATGCTATTTCCAGACTGAGAACTTAATAAACACTGTTTTTTATGAAGTAAATTCCCTGGACAAATCCTGAATTTATCCATCAACAAGTCACAAATTTGAAGGGAGTTTCAGCTTTCTAATCTGGCAAGACATGCCTTCCAAATGCAGACAGTTCTTGGACTACTTTAGCAATGTCTGTGTTCTCTCTGCCTACTTGAAGATCAAGCCTGTTTCTTCCACTAGCTCGAGATAAAGGCTCAGACTCAAACAGACCTTTTCTTTTGTTCCCAGTAAGAAATGTGAACTGTTATTCAGGTATCAGGCTAGAGGACCAGTTTGTCGTCCGGAGGCTAGAACAGAACACTAGTCTGCAAGAGCCACAGCCTTTTCCAAATACTTGAAACCTGTCTCAGGCTGGAAGACAGCAGTTCACTAGCTGAATTCCCTTGCTGATGCTTTTTCTACAGTCTGAGACATAAAAATGAAGTCACTTAGAAAAATGAAGTGCTTCAAAACCAAACAAACTTAAATCAGCAGAATTAAGCAGAACAGATGTTCTTGACTGATGTTCAAGGGAAGTGGTGATCTAGACTTAATTTGGACTAGCATTCTTGCAGCAATATTTAATTAAAAAATAGGAGATAGAATAAGAGTATTAACTCTGGGGGGACTGCTGGTGGTGATCCACAAGGATCTTTGCTCGGATCTACATCTCAGTATATTCATAGACCACGCAGAAGGATGGTGAAGAGTGGGGTGAGAAAATTTTCGTATGTGAAGTTACTGAGGTCATTAGAGGAGGAAAGAGCTGCAGATAAATACTACGACACTGGGTAAATTGTGCAATAAAATGACAGATAAAATTCATTTTAAGTAAGAACAGTGCTATTCAGGTGATTTGATTTGCCTAGAAGATATAGCACACTTACTGAGGAGCAGGTCTTCTGTGCTGTTTGCAAACTGATGGCATTTAATCACTTTCCAGGCCCCTGAAGCCTGGGTGTATTTTAGGCAAGATGTTATGTTATGTATCATAATTGACAATTCAGCAGTTTTGTTCTTGTTCCTGTACATCTCTTGGGTGAATGCTATCTGGGCATGATAACTTGTTTGTTTACACAGAGGGAAGAAAAATATCCAATTAGCTTAAAATCCTGCTTGCACATGTCTTTTTAGCCTAGTCAAGTGGCAATACTCTCAGGTTTTGTAGAAACTAAGTAAATTTTCAACGTATTCTTTTTCCTCGTTTCTAAAAGCCATAGGGATCTTTGTCATGTTGTGACCATTACAGCATTCAGAAGGGAGATCCATCGTGGGTTTCCTGATGCAAGTTCAAAGTACCAATACTTGGCTCCCATTGTGTAAGATACTAAAAGCTGCTATTTCATTGTGACAAGTCTGTTTACTCCTTGGTGATAATTTCCAAAGAATACTGTCATTTTCAAACATGATACTGAAGTGCTTTGTATATGTTTTTGTTTAGGGCATTGCAACAACATTCATTGCTTGGCAAAAGCCATCAACCAGATTGCTGCAGCTTTATTTACCATCCACAAGGGAAGCATTGAAGACCGTCTTAAAGAATTTTTGGCTGTATGTATTAACTTCATTTTTAGACTTAGCTCCTCAAAAAAGAGAACTCTCACCTCTTAATGCCCCTCGGTCTGTTTTTATACATAGTCTGCCTTGTGCATTGCTACCATTAAATTATCAATGTGTTTGTCATTGCAAGTGTTATCTTTACAGCAACAATCATCCATGAGTAATCTTAATCACAAGGGCATACTATAAAGATTTAGATTAGTGTGGATGAGTACTGAATAACCAACGTTTATTCCAATAGCAATACTGCTTCATAACACTTGTAATGTTACTTATTTTTCCTGCAGTTATAGATGTCAGAAAAACTAAAGTTACTGTATAATACAGTGTTGATTTTGATTAGGAGAGGATCAGGTGTGTATAAGTTACTTTTTGAAGCCTAGCAATAGGTTAAAATTTGTATTTTAACAAAAAAATTTGCCTTCAGAAGTATTTTCGAATTCAGGTGGAAAATGTAATTTGGGATGCAATGCAATTGATTTCACATCAGTTTGGTTATGGTACATAAGAGATAAAAGCATACTGTTAATACAAGTCTGTGTATCCATTAGTACTAGTCCTTTAGCAATAGCCATCTCTGTGTGATGTTGGGAAGTAACAGTAGCAAATCAGTACAAGTTTATTTTACTTTTTCTCTCTTTTACTCTAGTTTCTTTTACTCTTCCAAAGAAGGTAACTCTAGAGTGGCTTTTAAGTTGTACCTTTTGACACATCTGCACTTCTTAGACAGTAGCTGCCTGATAGCAGGGTGTTACAGGGATATTTGGGGAGAGGAATTTTTCTGCTTCAGAGTAGGTTGAAGATCAAAGCTTCTGAAATCCTTAGTGATGCTTAGAAAAAAAAAAAAGAAAAAAAAAAAAATCAAAAGCCCTGAGGTGGTGGTGATGCATTTTAAATGCATTTTGGTGTGCTGCCCAAGGAGAAATAGAATTTTTAAAATGGCTCTTAATTAGCTGGTACTTGAAGGGAAAATAAAGGCTAAAATGGCAGCTTCGCTTTAATTTTTAAAAACTACTGTTCTTGAGTTGACTCTTTTTGCTGTTTGACACTGAAGTAGGAAAAAGTATCTTTTTCCCTTATTTCAGGTGCCTTACGCACTTACAGGGGTGGGATAATGATAACTTTCTGTAATAGAAGTCCTTGGAAACTTTTTTTTTTTCCCCTTAAAAGGATCTTTCATTTCTGGCATTTCATTGCATTTTGTAAAATAGAAAAAACCTTTGGCCATTGACCTTGTCTAATGCAACTGCTGTCTGTAAAAGATGAAAGAGAAATAGTTGTGTCAAGTTGCATACATTTGACAAGTGAAGGAAACCAGTATGGTTTCATGTGATAAAAACACTTTTGGTATGAGCTTTGCATTTTTTCAGTGTTTACGAACTGGTTTCAGACCATTGCTTTTACTGTGCAGACCATGACTTGATGGTTCAGATATTTTGATAGTCTTTCCTTTCTAACACCTTTTACATATCACTTACTGTTAGTCTGAAAGAAAAACATTTCTCTTAAGCAGAAAATGTACTGCTAGAGATGATATGCTTTCCTGTCAAAGTTAATTAACGCAGACATAAACCTCTACTAGGTTATTTAATACTGGTGAGTATGTGCTAAGATTATTTAGAAGTATACACACTCACTTTATATTACAAATTGATTAATGACAGAATTTGTCAAGAGGAATCTTGATTTAGATTTTAATGTTTTAATTTAAGATCTGGTAAATGTGGCTTAGGCACATGGCCATTGTTTGATGTAAGAGCGTCAATGATGATTGTACATCTTAAAGTTGAAAAGAGTTTTGGGGTTTTTGTTCAAATTTCTATTAGGTATGAAAACCTGGGTTATCAATGCAACTGCAGATTAAGTATTTTACTGTATTCTGTCATCCTGAGCTTGTAAATACCTGAGTATGTGTTACAAGTTTCCTGGATATCCTTTAAAATATCCTACTATGGTGGGATTGCTCCTGGTCTGGTAAAATATTGATTTACATTTAGGATGATATTTCTTCAGTTAAAAATACATGTTAGGAAGTAAAACTTAATTTGTCCTTCTGTTGCAAAGTGAGTAAAACTTCAAACAATAGAAACTCCAATCACTTTAAATCTTACCAAAACACAGTAAGCATTTTGGGAAGGACAGAGAGAGTGAGATCTTGATCCCATGGAATTTTGGTCATTAATTTCAGAAGACTTAATAATATTCAACTAATGATTACAACCAGAAGTTCTTTGCAATAAATTCATTTACTTTTTGTATGAAACTTAGCATATTGCTTATTAAATGTAGCTAGAAATACAAAGGGCTCACTGAGACAAAAGCCCAGTGATGGCTCACGTGTTGAGGATTACTTTACTCCCTGGTTTTGTTACTAGTACACCACAGTGCCTGTCAGTAAGGATATTGATTCCTTCAGAAGGGTTTTGTGTGTGTATAGCAAAATAGCAGAAGTTGATCAATGCATTGTTTTATTTATTGCTTTGAAATACTAATTTTTACGTAGCTTGCGTCGTCTAGTCTACTGAAGATTGGACAGGAGACAGACAAAACTACTACAAGGAACAGAGAATCTGTTTACCTACTACTAGACATGGTAAGCTTTTTGTCTGTTTGAGGTGTTACTCAAGGAACAGGCTCCACATTGTGCCATTCAACAAGGGGTTTTGGGTGTCACTTTGTGCATTGTAGCTCATCAACCAGTGGAAATAATTGTTTTTGTCATTCCTTCTGGCGTTCTGATGTTGGAAATGAATTTTTTCCATTCCCCCAACATACACGTTTACCATCGTCGTTTGTTGCCTAGAACGTTGTGTCACATTGTTCAGATGATTTTAATTCTTCATTTAGTACATGCAATATTAAAATGAAATTTCACATTAAAGCAACACTGTTTGGGGGTGGTGGGGAGTCCTCTCTGCTCAGCAGATATCCTTTCAGTACTCTGTATCCTTCCGAAGTGGCAGGAGTGCTATATGACTGTGTATATAGGAAAGGTAAATGACTAGCTTTGACAAGTGGTTACCATATACCAATGCTTAAACTTTGGATTTGGGGTGGTTTGTTTTGGTTTGCTTTTTTTTTTTTTTGCCATGAAATGCGAATGGTGTAGTGGTGCAGACCAGAAGTATCTCTCTGAAATAGATCAGCAGCAGCAGGCAGTAAAAAGTGTTCTGTGAAACCTCATGGGTTTGTCACTTTTCAGATTGTGCAGGAGTCTCCGTTCCTGACAATGGATCTCTTGGAGTCTTGTTTCCCTTACGTCCTGCTGAGAAATGCGTACCATGCTGTCTACAAACAAAGTGTCACATCCTCTGCCTGAGCATCTACTTACTGGAGATAAGACATAGCACGCGTCTACGTGGCCTCAGTTTTATCTGTAAACTGTGGAGCTATTTTACTTCATGGCCTGATGAACAGTTTTGTGGATTATAAACTTTTTTCCATAAAAGTTGTATTTCTGATCAGTGGTTTCTTAATATGGTTGTACTACAATATAAGCTTGGTTGATTTTAGGTTGCACATTCATGGAAAATCTTTTTTCTCATTTCTTCCTTTTTTTTTTTTCTCCCCCTTTTTTTTTCCTTTAGAGCATCAGTTATGTTTAAAGAAATACTACTACTGCTATATGTTTTTGATATGATCATGCAAAACAGAAATTGCTTGTTTATTTCCTAGAAGAAAAATGTATTTAGTGATTATTTTAGATAGTGTAGCTTTCATCTGTGTGTAAATTATTTCATATAGGGAGAGTTATAATCTTGTACCTATTGTTCTTATTGAAAACAAATATTGGATGTGCATTTCTGTGAAGTAATTACAGCATTTCTAGTTTTATTTTGAAACTTTCACCAATCTACGTACTATGACACTATCTAACATTAAAAATGTTATAAGACTGCTTATCCTTCAGATGGCGAGCCTCTCCCGATACTCTTAAACAACAGCAAGTGGTGTTGTTTGTATAAAGCATAGTGGAAATTTTTTTTAAACTAACTTCTGTGGTGCCCTGTTGGCATTAACACTACCATTGTACCCTGCTGTATAATAAACATTCTTGCACATTTATCACATGTTGATAAAATGTTAGCCCTTAACCACTTTTTATATGTTTTCAATTTTTGAAATTCAAGTGTACCTTCCATAACATACAATAAACACTAGACTGTATTATCTGTAGGTGAATTATTTTTAATATAAATGTTATCCTAGTATTTTAAGCTTAAACTGTGCTGTTGTGCATTGATTTACATCTCACGGTTCATTAAATATCAATCCTTAGAGCTTTTATGTGAAGACTTCTTTTAATCTTTCACCTTTTGGCTTCTGCAATAGTGAATCTTGTAAAAAGTTGGAAGAAGGAATTAAAAACAATGTAAAAAGTGTCAGTTCAGTGCCTTTATCCTTTAAATCTCATTTTTACATAAGAAAGCAAGAAAAGCTTTTATATAGATGTACCTATAGAAATAAGCGTATTGTTAAAGTATAAAACTTTAAATAATCATAAAGCAGGAGAGTGTTGCTAAAACCGTAACATCAGACAGTACCGAGTCAGACGTATAATAGGCCCTTTTTTATCAATCATGCAAATTGGCATGCAGGGTAGCATTGGCTCATTTAGCCCGAAAGCTGACCAGATGGTTGTGCGCTCTTTAATCCACAGCATATAAAAGCTGTGTGTTTCTCAACAGGCTCTGGACATTGTATAGAGCCCCTGTTCTTGGTGCAACTTCTGTGCACTCTGGTAACTTCTTCTATTCTGAAAGAGCTGTTGTGTGCTCGGTTACAATAGCTTCCTCTGTCCGGAGGAAAAAAGTACTGGAATAAAATTGTCCTAAGGAAGTAAGACAGTATGTCTATATTTTTCCTAATTACGTGTTTTATGTTACAACCATGGAACTGGTTTTAAATTGATAATTTAGTACTGTAACAAGTAAGTTGGTTCATAAAGAATTCAGGTTGAATGAGAGATTTGAGTTCTATTCTGCAGTATTTATCATCTAATACATTCTAATGCCTTGGCTTTCCTTAAGGTTTTGATTATAATGTAGTCTCTGGGGTTTTTTGTTGTTTTTTTTTTTAAAATAATGCCTATGTTCAAGAATGACTCTTGAAAAACTCATGTTTAAGAAATAACCCATTTCGTGTGTTTAATCTTAAGTACAAAGCAGTTGTATTTGATTGTTTACCTTGGATCCCTGTCAGCTTTCCACTGAGGTGTTACTGGATTAAGCCCAGGAAATAGGTAATCTCTGATTGGTAACAAGTGCAGGATCTCTGCAAGAAGCTACTTCTGATGCAGATGGATTAGATTTTCTTGTGAACCTTTCAGACTCTGTAGCTTCTGTGGGAGCTCTTTGCGGTTGTGTCATGCTGTCTGGCCCACAGATGCCTGAGATGGTGCCTTTTTAACTACCCTTCCTGAAAGAACTCTGAGTAAGCTCAGAACCAAACCAAAGGATGGGATATTGAGGAAGAATTATGTGGACACATCCACATATTGGTTGGGTTTTGGGTGGAAGAGAAAGGGCGTCCTTGCTTTGTTTGTGCTTGCTGTATTTCTATTATTTCTGGTTTCAGCTGAGCTACCATAAAGCTATTTGGGGTTCAGCCTTCTTGTGGAAGATAGAACATGTCAAGTAGAGTCCTCAAGGCAAGCTGCATCCATGCACTACATAAACCGCCTGTCGAACAGAGTTTGTTGGGGAAGAAGGTACAGAAGGAATTCTTCCTGGGCTGGCAACACCATATCCCCAACTTAGTAAGTTCAATTGTTGATGTTGTGCATTGAGTCATCTCAGGTGATCTTTTGTGCATTTCCAGAAGTGTCTGTAATTCCTGGAGCATGAAGCACAGATGTCTGAGCTGGTCCCACATGGAGCCAGTTTGGATCAAATATCTAATTCACAGGGGAGAGTTCCACCTCTCACAAGGGAGAGCATGGAAGAAGAATGTCCTGTTGCTGCCCAGAAAACTATTTTTGTAATTTAAAAAGATGTGCGCAAAATTATGTCCATCAGGACAAAAGATTACCATCAAAAACAAAGGCTGCTGTTAAAACCTTTTTTTGCTATAGCAGCTTGTTTTCTAGATAGGAAAAGGAATTGGTAACCAAACTGACACTTGGAGTATACTGGTTTTGATGCACTGCAGAATGACGTTCTCACCAGAAAACGCTGAAAGGAAGCTGGTGATTTGAGGAAAGATAGGAGCCTTTTTCAGCAGGTCATTGTGGGCTTGTATGACTTCAGAGCTTACTCATTCCAGATACAAGAAGTCTCAACCATCAGTAAATACGCCTTGCCTCTAAGCTGTGTTTATGCCAGAAGCTTCCCTGGTCCTGGGATTCAGCATTGTGATTCGTACTGAGGAGCAAAAGCTCAAGTAACTTACCAGTAACTGTTATAAATTCTCTGAGTTTGGGTATGCCCAGACCAATGCTGTAAAATTTATTTGGGTGAATTGCTCCATCAAGCTGAAACTCAAAGCTGAGTTTATAGGTGTAGCCAAATACCCTGTTGAAGCAATAAAAGTCTTGTAGATATAGGCTATTTGTTTTCATATTCAAATTCAAGCATCTTTTAACTCAATAATATGTCTGGATATTATAGAAGTAATTTATTATAGTTGTATTCACTAGTAATCTTGACTGATTGGTGAAGGACTGGCTCAATACATGGAAACTGCTTTTGTTTCTATCCTTGAAACACTGATGTGACTGGTTGTGCGAAGCAAGGTAATTTAAAGGACAGGTACGCACATTTGATTTGTGTTTATGGACAAGGACCACTGGTTTCAGTGTTGTCAACCAGGTTTCAAATATTTAAATACTAAAGTACAGCCTATTTCTCCCCCCCATACAATTTTTGAATCATTTTTAGGATAAAGGTAAATCTCTAAATTTTGGAAATACTAAAGTTCTGGCTATTTTTGTCTTTACACTTTTGGAATAATTTTTAGGATAAAGGTAAATCCTTCCCCAAAATGACAAAAGTTATGTGGTGGGTTTTTTGTTGGTTTTTTTTTTTTTTACTGAATTGAGCACTTCTTGTATGCTTTTATTATTTGTCACGTTACAAGGTCTGCAAGTATTTGTACTAACACATAACAAAATTGAAGTGGCCTCCAGACTTGCGTCCAAACCCATATCTAATTTGCTATTAGTCATGCTGTTTCTAGTCCTCTTAGGTCAAACTGACCTGCTCACTGGCTATTGTGTCAGTGTGTCTTACACAATTCAGGAACTGAAAATGCCGGTATTAAAATCGGAATGAAAAACGTATGTTGAGCTTGGCGTTAAGCAAGGGGATTTCAATTGTTTCTTGTGTAGACTTCCAGGCTGTTGCCTTGTTCAGGATAACAGTAAATTTAGAAAGCGCCCTTTCGCAAATAGTGAAACAAAAAGAATTGTGCCAACACCTGTGTGAGTACAGCTGTGAGCTGCAAACTGTTGCAGCAGAAGTATAAAACCCCAGCAGCAGTAAATCCAGTTCACTGTCCATTAACAACATAATTTCATACCTTGTCAATACTTGCTTCAGATTATGACTGGATGATGGGGAAGGTGCCATCACAGGTTACCTGCAAACTCATCTACTTTCGCCCTCCCTGCTCTTGTCACTTGTCTTTGAGGTTGGCTGAATTTCATGTCAACGCAATGGGCAGCCAGCGTGGAGAACAGAAGACTTGAGTTTGGCAAGAGCAGTATCATTTCTACGTACAAATTGAATGATAATATTTTTAATAATAATGTGGCATAGTACCAACAACAACACAACCATTCCTTGCACAGCCACACAAAGGAAAGAGAAACACAACTAGGAATGAACTTTAATCTTATGCTAATAATGGTGATACAAAAGAGTGAAAAAACAAGGTAAGGGGAGTTCAAAGTGGTGATCACGGAGTGCTCAGGGAAGTCAGGAAAGACATTTGGTCAGTGACTGAGTGCATTTTGTAATTCAAGTCTTATTTGACACTTCATGGATTAAATCTAGATTGTATCTCAGATTTCAGAATTGCATTTAAAAATTTCAGCTGAGCTGTCATCTGTTTTCCACTCTGCACATGAAGCAACTTGTCCAGCTTTAGGATCCTTTGTAATTAAAGGATGCTGGAGAAAAAGTGCCAAAACTTGGAGGCATCTCAATGTGTGTTTGCCAAGACCCAGTTGGTACAACTGGATAAGAATGTCTCTCCTGTGCCTCTTACAGTGAAACACTAAAGATGGTCTGTGCAGTTTGCATTTAGTTCCATTTGTGTCTTTGAAGTCGAAGATGTCAGGAGTGATGTTCAGTGTTACAATGAGAGCAGGTAAGTGAAAGAGTTCATCTCAGCAGTTTATTGTTTTGGATAACAAAGCACTTCAAAGGGGTGAAAAGCAGCTGACCCTGTGATGCTTGCTTTAGAGGTCACTTTATTGGGAAAATAATTGTACTACCATTTTTATAACAGTTTTTGTTTGAATGCCAAGAAAATCTGTGGACTTTTATCTCATAAAAGCTCGGAGGTAAACCTTAGTGACAAGACAGTAATAATGCATTTGAATTTTATCATACAATACTAACTGCAGGCAAATCTGTGGTGGCACAGGCGCTGACTGAAAGTGGAAACGGATCATTTGCGAAGAGGCGTGTGGAATCCGAGTTCATTTGTGTTTAAGTATGTCTCTTCATCTGTTGGAAATGGATACTGTTCTGTGGATTTTTGTGAGCTAAGCTGATATAGTTAAGATAGGTACCAAATGCTTTTCCAGAGGAATCCTGGAGCATTTCAAACCAACATCGCCTTGGAGCTTCTCAAAGCCCCAGTTATTGGCAGAAGATCCAAGCAGCAAAAAAGAGAAGTTGCATATTGATACCATAACTTTGCAGGTAGGTGATGGAGACGGAGAACAGCAAGCAATGACATGGCCTCTTGATGTAACGTTGAGATGCCTGGACATCAACTTGTAGGTGTATGTGCTGTTAAGCACTCAGTGACCCCAGTGTGAAGGGGGAGAAGGAAGTGAAAGCCAGTGCTAAACACAGAGGAACAGTTAAAAACCACCCTGTACACTGCTCAGATCAAGCGGGACAGGGCTGTGAGAGTGGGGGTAGTTTGCACAAGGACTGGAGCCGAGATGCAGCGCAGGCGAAACCCTTGCTGTTTCTGCTGCTGCTGCCTTCTCCTAAAGGAAAGCTATGAATAAAAAAAAAAATCCTGCAGTATTGAAAAATGTCTTTTTCTTCTAAACTTGTATTCTAATGATTCCAGCATGGTGACTGACAGCCCTGCGAATAGAGGATGGGCTTATTGGGCATTTAATTAGTCTTTAGTGAGCAGGTAAAATACATGAGCTTTTTCTAAGTTATAAAACCTCAGTCAAATTTATTCTTGTCCAGTTAAACGGGCAAATATTTGTGTGTATCCTTGTGAGCTATACTGCTAAAAAAGGATTTGTGTTTCCAATTTTACTAACCAAGCCTGCGGCTTCAGAGAGAGGGGAAAAAAACAGCATTATTGTATGAACAGTGTATAAATGTGGAAAAAAACCCAAAACAACCTAGCCTGAAAAAAAGCTTGTTGGGAGGTTATTTTTATGGGTCTTGTGAAAGCAATACGAGGGAAGGGACAGTGAAATGGCCACACTTAAAACCTATAAATATATTCTGGAAAAATGCCACTACCTTTTTCCCTTGGTATTAGTTGACCTGTGGAAGCTGAGTAGAGAAGTAAAGTAAAGCAACTTTAAAACATCTAGTTCTCAACACTGTCACTCCATTATTCAACATTTTTAAACTTTGTTTTAGTTAAAAAAAAAAACCCAAACAAAACAACACAAAATCCTTAATATCATCTGGGAACTGGAGTAAGAAACATGGTAATCATTTCCTGGGTGTGATTTTTATTCTGCCACAACTAAACTGTGTGTGGAATTAAGAACTATGATCTGAAACACCCAAAGTTGCCAGAATGTCTCCAAACCACATTTTTTTGGAGGGGGTAAAGGGCTTTATTGTGGCCTGATGCGTACTTTGAAGTGACTAAATCTCTGGACATGCTGAACAGTGTGGACTGCTGCAAAGGGCTAAAAGATGTGGTGAGCAAGAAAAAGGTTCTGTAGAAAAGTAAGGTTTTTTGAAGAGACTGGGCATTTATTTCAGGCACGTCTGTGGATTATGTTATTGTGGAATGGCTTCACACTTAACTAATACTGTGGCATTTGTGCTTACAGACCACCAGTTCTTCCTTAATTTTGTAAATCTTCTTATACCTTTTTTGTACCTTTGTTACTATCTCTCAAAAGGTAAAAATAAAGTGGCAAAACATACCCAGCAGCTCTGCTGAATGGTAAAGCTTTTCAGTAGATCAGACATGGGATGAGACACTGAGCTGTGAAGTTAAAAACAAGCATCAAGGAGCTACTACTCATCTGGAAAGCCTTGTGGGCTGTGTTCTTACTGCTGTGAGGGGTCTGGTGGGGCAGGGGTGCGATCCAGAGGTGCATATAAGGCAGCTGGGAAGCTTAACCTGGAAGAGTTAAAAACTTCTGTGCGCATGGGTTGGCTTCTTAAAGTGAAGTTGTTTTTACAGGATTAGATTTCATAGTTTTTGGCTTTCTAGAGCATCTGCTGTTTGTGTGGCTCCACAGGTGTGGTAGTAAAAGCTCTCGGGGAAAGGCAATGTTTCTTTTCCTGAACTTACTGAGGTTCCTATACAGAGCCCTTTGTGATCCCACAAGTAACTGCTAAAAGCACAAATAAAATACATGCAACTTTGTTGGCTTCTATTTATAGGTAATCCTGTATCCTAGGGCATGTCAAACCCAATCAGCTCCCACCGAAATCAGTGGTGAGTCCAAGTTTCAGCACCTGGTGATATTCAGCTGTTACTGTAAAACTCAACTGTTTGTGCAGGGCTTATTTTTAGGCACTGGTGTGATTTGGTACTTAATACTGCTGGGTGCTGCTCATAAATCTGGGCAAGCAGGAGCAGAGGCAGACTTGGGCCATGCAACCGGAGAGGCTGTAAATCTGAAATAGTAAATTTATGGTTTAACAAAATTAAACTCTGAGTGGTTATGGCCTTTAAGCTAGGCAGCTCAAATTATTTCTGCAGGGGGAGACAAGAAATGCTGCGTAATGTATACGGTATTAGAGAGCTTCGCAAGGTTTTTTGCCTTAAATGCTCCATCTGGAGGCAATTATAACTCGGGGAGGGTTCAGTGGATTCTGTTGTGTCCCTAGCGTGGCCCACAGTGGGAGAGAATTACCTATTTTTCATTATCTGCATAGTCATAGTAATAGGGTATAGCAATTTGCCGCATTAGAATAATGAACTGAATGCACATTTAAATTGAACATCTGTATGTAATACTGCCACGGAAGCCAGTTCACATTCATAAGTACTTGAGCTATAGTTGAGTGGGGGGGAATTAATTGTATGCTGGGAAGGAAAGCAGCCGAGCAAACACCTCAGTGTCTGCTCCAGTGCAGCAGTAGGTCCCCACTACTGAAGCAAGAACTGCCTTCAGGACACATCCCAAGCAGTACAGTTAAGAAGTGACTGTAGATGATTGATCTTCATTTTTGCACTGGGGAATTGCTGTATTAACACAGACAAATGAGAAGCAGTGGAATTAAAAGCAAATGCAGATACTTCCCTTTAAAATGCAGGCAAATACTTTGCCAGTCTTAAGTCTACGAGTCTGAGTACTGCCCAACCAACTGTGCTTTGGGTGTGTGCTCAGCTTGGCTCCCTTTTGCTGTTTTCTTAATATTTTTCACAATGTAAATTGGTTCTAGAGGTATTTAGACAAACACAGTGGTCCTGCAGCACATGCAATGCTGTTATTTGAAGGGGGACCTTTGTGGAACTGGGCACAAAGTTTTCATTCTTCATGCCTCAGAAAAATAGGCTCTCCTCACATTTCTGTTTTAATTACCCGTCTGATACTTTTGGCTTTTTTTCCTATACTTTTGGTGATAAAGCTGCACAACTGTGAAAACATCCAGGTATCTCTACATATGAAATCAGAGACAGTTGTACATAGGGTGCTGCATCAGAGGAAGTACTTCTGCTTTTTCTGCCTTTTGAAATGTGAAAACGTTGTTCTGAATGTGATCACAGGCTTTAGGCGATTTGCTTATAAAGAAGATAAAATTACAGTGGACATGATATTTAGATGATTTTAAAGATTTGGAACAATAAAAAGCTGTCTGTGATTAATTTTTAATTGTGTGAGGTGGTCACAAATTTATCACCTATAGATCATGGATAGAAAACCATTTGTTGCCTCTGAATTGAAGATGTGCTTTCCCAAAGGAAAAGATGGAAGTTCCATCTTTTGCTGTACTTGAATGTGCACTTAATGCCTGATGAACCAAGTGATGAGGAAAGTTGTGGACATCATAGTCCCAACTAATCAAGAAATGGGAGCTTTTCTTTTCTATGGGAATCTCTTGTGTTCAGATTTACACAATATATTGCCCTGTGAATGCGCTGGGAAGACTTGGGAGGGTTGTCAAGACATGTAAGGAAGTTCAGCTTTCTGTCTTCTGCTCTAAGTCCTTTCATTGTGGCTGAGTGATAAGCACATACCTCTTGCAATAAATCTGTCTGTGCTTTTCTGCTTTTCTGCAGGAGCACTAGTGCAAGTACCAATGTCCAGGCAGAAAATCATCATAGTGGGTAGCAAACTTCAGTATTGAGAAGTTATAAGCTCTGACATGGCCACAAAAACCTGGGAAAATCCCAAGCAGCAAACAAATTCACCCTGCAAAACGAGGCTGGTGTGAGACATGTATATCAGTGTGTGAGTGTGTCAATGGATTGAAAACCTACAACAGGTAATAAACAACATAATTGCTATTGGCATCATTTTGTCTTTGAAATGTAAGTTAGTTGGGCATCTTAGTGTTTAAAGAAGTGTATTTTCCTAGCATCCTGTGAATTTTACCAGTGACGTAGCATGCAAAACACTGGGCAAATAAGTCTGGTTTTTGGGGGTTTTTTTTTGGTTTTTTTTTTTTCCTGAGACTGCAGGAACTGAGCAAATATGAATAAGAAAAAAAATTAATCTAGGAGGCATGCAGACCTCAAGGGCATGGGATCATTAATAATGAGCTAATAGAAACAGCTCCAAAAATTCCAAGTCTGAAAGACTGCATTAAAAGAACCTTTTCTTCTTCCTTACTACTTCCAAGTCATCCATGGAGAAGCTTGAATGATTATTAAAATAAGTTTCTAGTCCCCTGTGTTTTGTCTACCTGAGGGAACTGAAACAAGACCCTGTCTGGAACAGGAAATGTACAATAAATCCCATTTTTATGACTCTGTAAGTCAATGACTTTATGGATTTAGTAACAGCCATGTAAGAAGTATTTTAGGGGGGGTTGTTTTGGGTGAATTTCTTGGTTGGTTTTGGTTTATGGTTTTGGTTTTTGTTTTTTGGGGGAAGGGGTTTTGTTTGATTGTTTTTTACGGCAGTGTATATAAGCAAACAAAACTGTAGTCCTGAGATTGCTATGGAAAGGTTCATGAAAGCGAAAACCTGTTCTGAAGAATTATTTTCATCTCAGCTAGTTTTCTTCTTAGGAACAGCCTGAGTAGGAATGGTCACGTTTGCACTTTTATTCAGATGGAATGGGTAGGAGCAGACCCTAAAACACAGTACAAGGTTTATAAAGAGCAGCCTATTGGGCACGTGGCCAGACTGAACCTGTGGCTGGTCTCTGAACACTGTCACAGGTTGCTGGTCTGAAGGGTCCGACAGAACGTGCAAACTGCAAGGGAAAAAGTGACTTATATCATCTAGACTAATGCTAGCTGTTCCTTACAGCGCCATTGCGGATTGTGGCATCTAAAATATAAACGTGCCATGCAACACGGGCCCTTCATCAGGGTCATTGTTAGACCAGGAAAAGTGACACCCCCTTTTTCTGAATTTTTCTCCTGATCTTTGCTCTAATTTTCCTTTTCTGAATTTCACCTCTCCCTCGTTTGTTTAAGGCATGTGCTTATTTCTCAACAGGTTGGAATAGGCTATGGAGTTTTATGCATCCACAGTATCTAATTAATATCATTACTCTGGGAAATGTAAATACAGAGTTGTTGATCTGCTAAACTCAATGCCAGCCCAGAGTAGATGCTCCCTGTTTTGAGCTGGGCTCTCATCCTTCCTGTGCCTCCTATGAAAAGAAACCTGTCCCATATAGGTAAACTGCAGGGATGTGTATATGGGGATGTTACGTATACCTGAAGGAAGACTATAGCACTTGGGTATAGAACTGATGCTAACAAATGCACTCAGGAGTGCCTTGGCTACAACCTGTTCATCTACCATCAGAGCATCTCAGCCAGCCAGCTCTCACTTCTTAAGCCTGTTGCTTACCTGATTCCCACAAGAGAAAAAAACAACAGAAAGGGTGGAAAAAAATAGACACTATGTAAGGAATTAAAAAAACAACAACAAAGGAATAAATTAAAGCCAGCCATCTGGAAGCAGTTCCTTACTTGGCTTCCTTTTGGGGAAGGGTGCAAGAACAAAGCCCTTAATCCCTTTTCATGTTTTCTTCAGCTCCTCATGCTGCCACATTTCTGTACCCAAATAAAATCTGGCCATCCCTAGAGCTGTGAGGGTTATCCAGCCACCTCCCGCTGAAATCCATCCCTGCCGCACTGCAAGGCCACCGGGTTATTATATTTTAATGGGGTTATATGTGAGTAACTGAGGGCAGTTTGGCCCCAGGCTGTGTTTTGCACTGTTCTGCGTCACCATCATTTTTGTGGGGCATAATAACAATAATAAACATTTTCTGTAATTTTTGTACGAGCTACTCCAGGGGCAAATCCTAGCCTTGGGCTTCAGCCTCACCGAGGACTTGTTTATTCTAGGAAATGACTTTGTATGATACTGTATGGCGGCATTATTATTATTATTAAAATTTCTAGGTCTGTACCAACCCCTCAAAGCCCACCAGGAAACTCACAGAGAGGCAGTGCTGATCCCAGACTGCTGCCAGGGCACGCTTTTATTATGAAATTCCTGCTAGTGCATCCACAACATTGAGCTGATATAATGATAATACAATAATTTGACTAACCCCTTTTGGAGAGTTGAACAAGATTAGAAATCCTATTTTATCACCACCCAACCCCAAAACATCACCCCTGTTGATGCAAGCTGTAGAAAGAGATTTTGTTTTCTTCCTCGACCTTAAGAAGGTGGCGGGAGAAAAGGGGATGAAATTCCCAAAGGCAGTGCAGCGGCACCCGAAGTCAAAGCTACTTTGCTGACAAACTTTTCTGATTGTATGTGAACTCTGGGTGAAAATCCATGCATTGTTTTGTGCGGCCACCTGGAAAATGTGGCCCCTTGGGGCTGCATGGTGCAAGAGCAGACAGCCGGGGGAGAGGTGAACAAATCTCGTCCCCTCTCCCATCAGAGTCCTCCCTCTGCAAAATGGGAGTGGTAGTTTTGACCTCTTTTAAAACAGTATTTTGAGACTGGTGACAAATTCTAGATCAGCTCATGTATGAACTCCACTCTCCTCATCTGAAGTACCTGCGTGGTTTTGTTTCACTTAGTAGTGTCAGTGCTTTACAACAATTGCATGTGAAAACGGAGATGTTACTTTGTTTTTTCCTCCAGCCATTGTATTTTCCCTCTGGCGTAACCTCTCCAGACTGCACCTTTGTAGCATGAAACTACAGTCCTCATCTTCGCTGTCTCTTTTCCTCCTTTACCAGACTCTTCAACCTGTTTAAAAGGTGTCAAGACTGGCTCTAGTGCTTCTGTATAACAGAAAATAACTCAGCTGACATTGGGGTATAGATATTTGGTAAAAATAACAATGTTAAGCGATCAGATCGCGTTTGACAAGTTTCAGCCAGAGGTGAATTTTTGCTACCATCTATAAGCTGATTTATACTGGAAATGCTGAGAGGTGATGAATGCTGACGAGCCAATCGGTCAGGAGTCCCCCATCCCTGGGCCAGCCGATCCTCACCTGGGTTGGCCAGAGGAGCAGGACCGTGGGCAATGTTCTTCCAGCTAATTGTATAGGAGGTACCTTCACACCGATGTTTGGAAGATCTAAAGCCAGACCTTGTGGGTATCTATTCTAGTGCTTGTGAATTTGTGGGGATGTCAGCATTTGCTGTACTAGAAAGCACTTGCAGTATTTTACTGTTTAAGAAAGAAGTACAAGGTCATCTCGTGTAGATCGTGACTTGGAGATTAAAAAATTAAACTTATTTAATCAATAGCCTTATAGCACCCTAAGAATAATTAACATATTGATGCATGCTCCTGCAAAGCACAGGCAATGTTTTTAAAGCTATTCTGTTTAATTATCAATTCTAAAACCGACTGGATGTGATCTGAAATTTTTTTCCCAGATAGAAAATACAGAAATTAGAAGATTTCATGTTGAAGGGGAAAAATATGAACTAGAGTCCATTCATGTCACTGGTTTCTTTTGCATCGCTCTGGCTCATCTTGTTCGACTCAGATACCCTAGGATGCACCACTCCCACGTCCACCACTGCTGCCAGGTAAGGTCCTGCAGAGAAAAACAGTGTATTCGGTTTGCAGACAGCTAGGTAAGGCTTTTTATTACACCACATACCTTTTAAATACCTACTTTACACTACAGGAGGAAATGCAAGCCTCAGACTATGACTAAATTTGAGGAGCCGAGAGGGTGAGTCAAACCAGATCTCTTTTTAATTCCCCCTGCATTCGAACAAGCTCCCCTTTGCCTGCCCTCATGGCTGTTTTCCAATGTAGGAAGGCTCCGGGGCACAGACAGACTGACCAGTGCCTACTGAGGCTGTCTTTCTACTCATCTCTGAGGCCTGAAGTTTTTTCTAGGAATGCAGGGAACAATTCAGTCCTGGAAATTAGCATCTGCCCACCGAGGTGGGCGAATACAAGGCCAAGTACTCATGCAGAGATGCTGAAACGTGTACATGGTACCTCCACTACCTTACTACAACTCCCTGTTTACTTGACATGTGATTTCACTGGAGTCCACTGGACTTTTGCGGCCAAGTTAAAGGGAGTAAGGTTTCATCTGCAGTGATAGAATTTAAAAACAAATAAATAAATAAATACATAAATAAAAATCACAAAAAAGTCTTTCCAGGTTTAGGACCCTGTGTTTGTGAGTCTGTAGCTGTGGTTGCTTTCGCAACCCATCCACATTTTTGGTCTGGCTTCTGGTAGGTGTGTTTCTGTTCCCAGGTCTGATTTAATGACAAAAACCAAAATAATAAACCCACTAATAGCACAGTAAAACTAAATGATACCTTTAAAACGAGGAGGATTTATTCAGTTAGGAAATGTTAATTCATTTATATCAAGAATCTTTTTTCAGATCAAGCTGGCACACCTTTTATTGTGTCTTTTCTCTGTGAGCTACTTAACCATCAAAATATGGCCTTTTTTTTTTTTTGTTTTTTAACCTTATGAAATGAAAGCACCCCTAGCAGCCCAGTGGAATTTGCTAGATGTTAATCTGTCCTCTTTTTTTAAGCCTCTGAACATTATTACAGCCTCTTCTCTAAAACCAGCCCTCCTGTCACCCTTTCAAGGTGACTTCCACCATAGTCCCTGTCTCAATGTGCAGCTCGTGCTTGAGCTTTACACTGTGTAGTGTGCATGAAAATAGCCATTTCCCAAATACTGTGTGAGTATACGATCGGAGATCAAGGCAGTGTCTACGTTCACAGCCGTAATTTCTTCACGAAGCAAAGGAAGGACGGGAAGATCTTCTGTCTTGGTTGGTTTTTGGTTTTGGTTTGTGGTGTTTTGGGGTTTTTTTTCCCTGTTGTTGTGGTTTGTTTTTTGTTGTTGGTTTTGTTTGTTTGGCTTTTTGTTTGGCTGGGGTTTTTTTATTCGTTCGTTCGTTTGGCGGTTGTTGTTTTACATTTAAAAAAAAAACCCCAGAAGCCTTTCCCTCTTCCGCGCCGGGCGGAGCGGTGCGGGCTCCGCAGGCTGCCCCCGCCGCCGCTCTCCTTTGTTCGCAGGCAAAGTTCGGGGCGGAGTGGGGCACCCCCGGGCCCCGCCGGCGGGGCGGGTCCC
>JANVCC010000022.1:11433727-11493373 GCA_025345505.1 Todiramphus chloris collaris
TGGAGGGGCCGCCCCCTGCCCGCGCCGAGGTCTGGCCGCTGGGCTCGGCGTGGCGGGGGCACGCCGTCGGGGCGGGCGGGCGGGCGGCGGCATGTGGCGGGGGCTGCCGGTGCTGGCCCTGGCCGGGCTGCTGGTGCTGGGGCGGGCGCCGGCGGGGCGGTCGGCGGCCTGCGAGCCGGTGCGCATCCCGCTGTGCAAGCCGCTGCCCTGGAACATGACCAAGATGCCGAACCACCTGCACCACAGCACGCAGGCCAACGCCGTGCTGGCCATGGAGCAGTTCGAGGGGCTGCTGGGCACCAACTGCAGCCCCGATCTCCTCTTCTTCCTCTGCGCCATGTACGCGCCCATCTGCACCATCGACTTCCAGCACGAGCCCATCAAGCCCTGCAAGTCCGTTTGCGAGCGCGCCCGCGCCGGCTGCGAGCCCGTCCTCATCCGCTACCGCCACGCGTGGCCCGAGAGCCTGGCCTGCGACGAGCTGCCGCTCTACGACCGCGGCGTCTGCATCTCCCCCGAGGCCATCGTCACCGCCGAGGGCGCCGGTGAGTGCCCGGGGACGGGACTGGGGCCGCTCCGCTCCGCTCTGCTCCGTTCCGTTCCGCTCCGTTCCGCCCCGCGTCGCCCGCTCGGCCGGACAATGGGCGCCGACGAGCGGCGAGCGGAGCCCGCCCCGCCGAGCGCTGCCTCCTTTCCGCTCCTTCGGACTTCTCTCTAAGTCTCTTTCCTTGTCCTCAGGTTTGGTTTGGGGTGGGTTTTTTTTTTGTTTTTCTTCTCTTCCTTTTTTCTCCGCCTTACTCAGCAGTATCGCTGCTGGAAAAGTTTTGCTGTTGGGCAAGTGGGAGTGTGACTAATGACAGTGCAGACCTCGCGCTGGGTAGCACTTGGGAGTGCGGGAGCGACAACCCGTGTCTCATGTAAGCTGGAAACGTGTCCATACCCCTTTCTGGTGCTTCATCGGCAGCGGTTGCCTGTGGAGGCAGCAGAGCCACCCAGGAGAGGGGTGCTCGCCCTTGTCTCCAGGCTGCCAGCTCCCGCTGCACCTCTTTGCTCATCCCCAGCACTCTTCCCAAAGGGGGCTGCTCCCCTCCCACCAAGGCCAGAATCCCCTTGGGTGCAGCCAGTGGATTCTGGGACAAGAACTGTGCCCAGAGGAGCCCTGGGCAGGAGCTGGGGGGCTGTGGTCTCCCCAGCCGCTTCCCGTGCCGATGCTGGCCAAACGTGCAGCTGAAGAGAACAGCTTCATCTCTGTGGTTGGTGTTGAAGGCCCTGTTATTGCACAGGTCACTTGTCAGATCCCTGGGCTCACAAATGACTGTCAGGAGAGGGGTGCAGGAAAGGTGCAGCCTTCCAGTGCGCTTCATTCCCGATATCCTCAAGCACTGAGGAAGCTCCAGCACAACTCTGATGGTACCTGTACCTGACTCTGACCCTCACAGCCTCTCAGGGGTTCTTGAGCCACTCATCTTTCTTGCTGCATTCCATTTCACTGGCTGTGCTTGCTGTGGTCCCACAGGGTGGCTGGCACTAGTTGTCTGGCTGCTGTTTGAGGGTACCAGAGATGCAGGAGCATCTCCACGGAGTTGGGCAAAGGCTTCTGACCACTCAGGCCACTAAAATGCTGCAAACCTGCTGTTGTTCAGGGCCCTGCTTTGTTACGGGTGTGTTTCTGTCACAGCTGCTTTTGGGCTGGAGAAATTAGCAGGGTATGGCTCTAGCGTGGTGAGCTGACCACGACAGAAATATTAGATTGAAGGAGCTACTGAATAGCAAATTAAAGCAAGCCACAGTTCCTGTCTTACTTGAGGAAAGCAATGGCAGCTTGTGGAACCAAGCTGCATTTGCTTGCTGCAAAGTTGCAGTGTTGGTGCACCTAAGAGGGGTCAGAAGCTGAGGCAGGGCAGCTTCTATCCTGTTACCAAATGCTTTATGGATCCGATTGCCTGCAGTGCCAAACACTGTAATTCCTGGTTTTCTCCCCTAATGAAATGCCATGCTTCAGTTTCCTGACCTTGCTTCTCAGCTCAGCCTTCCCAGGTAAGCTGCTCTCTCCACTTCTCCGTGCTTGTTTGTAGGCCAGACCAACCTTGCGCCTTGTCTTGAGTCCGTCAAGTTATTCTTTGTACCTCTTGAAATCTCAACTCAATGACCCCAACCTGATACCTCCGATCATTAGTACAATTTCTCTCTAACCCTTCCAATTGCTCCCCTCTTGCCTTTCCATCCTTCTTCACAACCTCAGTTGTCCCCAGCCCATAAACCCAACCATCTGTTTTTGACTGCAGCTCCCTCAGTGCTCCTGCTGCTGCTCTCTAGGGGCTGCAGACCTGCTGGGATGTGTTGGGCAAGTGCAGTTTTGAACACCTCTGCAGCATTGAGGTGCTTTCAAAACTGCCTTAAATATGGCTCCAGGCTGAGCGAGCCTTGGCAGGTCTGCAGCAATTTGAAAGCAATCGCATTCAAATCTTGAGGGAGGAAGTTTGGCTAAAATTGCCCCTGAGTTACCTATTTCTGAGGACCTCAGCAGTACAATAACCTCTTTGAGGGATTCCAGGGCTGGATCCATGAAAACTCTCTTTCAGTGAATGAGAACCTGATGACATTCTCATTTCTGGGCTGAAAATTTTGAACTGATGCATTATGCACTAGAGTGAAAGAATCCTTCTTGAAGGAATAGAACTGCTCCTTTAGAAAGCAGAGTGAAGCATTCCTGTTCTAAGAAGAGCTAAGGTGAACACTTCCAAATTCAATTCTCCAAATAAAGGATTGCAGCCAAGTAGAAGGCACAAATAACTGCCTAATGGGGACCATACAGAATACTTGCTCTTACTTTATCTGTTTTCCTGCCCCTTGTGCTGACTGTAAACTACATTAATAGAGCAGGCAGAAATATAAATCCATTTTTGTATGGGTTTCTGTTGTGGAAGAGGGTTTTTTTAATTCTTCATATGTGGAATTCTGATTTTTCTTTCATTTTTTGGTGCTTTCAAAGTAACAGGATTCTACAGATTCCTTTCTTCTTGAGGTCTCCGCATTATGGCTGGTGAGGGTTAATACATTTGTCCCATCCATTCTGTAAAACAGCAGCCCGAAGAATGACACGGTCAGATGTTTGTCCTTATTGGAGCAAGGACAGGGTTTGGAAATACCAGTTTCCATTCCTTTCCCACTATTAGACTGTGCATCTTTCTGAGTGCATGGTTCGTCTGGGTGCGTGGGCTTTTCTGACTCTGGGGACACACTCTCCAGGTTGAGTTGCCTGCAGGAGGCTGCAGCAGGTTAACATCCTGCCAGATCAGTTATTGTCCGCTTTCATGTGTCTGGGAAGAGCTCGTACAGATGCTTGTGAAAATTCCCTGTCACCATTGGAGTAACTGGTCTTGACTGTCATTTCAGCAATGCCAATCTGAGGATCATTTCAAGTTGACTTGACTTTTTTTCTTTGTCTGACATAGTAAAATATGAGAAGTTCCTCTCCCATCAGTTGTATTCCCCATGCCTCGTAGGCTGTGGCTGTGGAGAAACCGTGGTTGATAAAATCTGTGGCAAATCTCAGTAAGAAGTTTGCTTTCGGTTCTTGAGGCACAGATTATGAGTCCTCCACAAATATTTTCAAGGACCTATTTCCACATGCAGCTCAGGCGGTAAAGAAGATTCCTCATGACAGGAACGAGACAGGTATTTGTGTCATTTTTGTGCTATTCTTTAGGGCTGCTGACACATAGAAGGGATTACATAGATGCTGCTGTGTCTGTAGTAGAGAAGGCTGATAAGAACAGTAGAACTGCCTTATTCAGGGCTCGGTTAGCGGAAAGCCTCTGCAGGCCCATGGGCTTGTGCCAGTCTCTAAAACGTGACCATGACCTGTACCATGCTGCTGATTTGGAGGTCTGAAGTTCCTCAAGTGACAGAGACCAGCTTCAAACAAGTGTCCTGTGGGAAGCATATAGTTCTTGAATTTATCTTTGGGAAATCCCTGGCTTCCTTTACACCTAGGCAGCAGAGGGGTGCGCTGGGCATGGTGTGGATATGCTGGAGGCAGGTATGACACTGAGTATGTTGGGTTTTTGTGGAAGAGCTGACAAACCATGGTCCAGGGTGGAGGATGAAAAAGCCTCCTGGAGATACGTTAGCATCCCAGATGTGAAGTTAGTGCATGGTAGTGTCTGATGTATGGCTTCTATCCCACATCTCCGTCCTTTGCCTAGTGTGGGTGAAAGTGGTTCTGCTCACAGACATGGATGCAAGCTGTCTTGTATATGCAGGAGGTCCCATTCACATGCTCCATGTGTTTTGGTCTCCTTGTGCTGTGTGCATACATTGACTTTCCCTCATGTCTGTCAGGTTATCCGCTTCTTTCGTTCAGGGTCTTGTCAAATCTTCTTTAGTCTGTGAAGCATCAAGAAATGCAGATAAACAAAAACTGTCTTGAATCAAAAATTTCAGTAGTGGGACTTGTCTTTAATTTACATGGAATAAATGACCAACCTGACCACAGCTGTTGCTGGTGGTGGGGTGCTGACTCAAAAAAGCACTTCAGTGTGTGTACTCGGCTACTGCTATCTAGCAGAATGTTTATGTCTCAAGTGACATGTTTACTACTTGTTTGAAGAGGGAATTGGCAATAGGAAGAGAGCAGTATGATGGGTACCATGCATATTGGAGGACTGGTTCATCGCTTGAATTTCTGTCTCAGCTCAGATAGAAAAATAGCTTGAAGGCATGTTGGGTTATCAATGAGAAGAGGGAGAAAAAGAAAGCATCACCAGAAGTTATCAACCACATGTAACTAAAGTCAAAACTCTTTTGGGTGATTATCGTAAGATGCCTGAGGAGAACTCTGAATCTCTTCTAAAAAGTACACCACCTCTTAAACTAAAGAAAATTAAAGATTATTCAAGTGATGGAGTTGTATTTTCTTGAGTCTTACATGAACCTCTGATTTCTCTTTGCAGTCCAAGTCCTCCTTACCTGCCTGTCTGCCTAGATGAATTCATAGTAATCCAGTATGTGAATTTGGCATTGTATGCTTAAAAGAAAAGAGAAGGAGCCATTTCCCATGCTTGTTTTTCATATGTTATTAACTTCATTTCCAAAACAGTGGTTTCCAAACTCCAGATCAAATCTGCTCTGGCTCACATTTTGCATAGCTCTACTTATAGTAGCCAAAATGCACAGCAGTGCTAGGAGAGTGTTTCAGACTGTGCTGAGGACGAGCAATCATGCCCACTTGTCATTCTGAAGTTGAGATTTGGTTCAGGTGTTTGCTCAAAACTTGGCAGCAGCCTCATTTCTCAGTTACAGAACAAAATTGTTACCAAGCCCTAAAGAAGACAGGAAAAGTAAGAGTAAAACCTTAGTAATGATGATAACATTGATGGTGTTAGACAGTTGCTTCGGTTTGGCTGCCTTTGTAGGCTGAGTCCCCTAGAATGGCTTTTAGTCTTAAGCATCAAGTCCTGCAGATTTAAACGGTCATATAAGTAAGATGTTTGCTCAAAACTTTTACCAATTTGTTTTCTTTTCATAGAATCATAGAATTGTCAGGGTTGGAAGGGACCTCAAAGATCATCTAGTTCCAACCCCCCTGCCAATGGCAGGGACACCTCCCACTAGATCAGGTTGCCCAGAGCCCCATCCAGCTTGGCCTTAAAAACTTCCAGGAATTGGGCTCCCACCACCTCTCTGGGCAACCTGTTCCAGTGTCTCACCACCCTCATGGTGAAGAACTTCTTGCTAATGTCTAATATGAATCTACCCACCTCTGGTTTTGATCCATTCCCTCTAGTCCTACCACTACCTGACATCCTAAATAGCCCCTCCCCAGCTTTCTTGTAGGCCCCCTTCAGATCCTGGAAGGACACAATAAGGTCTCCCTGGAGCCCTCTCTCTTCCAGACTGAACAGCCCCAACTCTCTCAGTCTGTCCTCATAGGAGAGGTGCTCCAGCCCTCTGATCATCCTCGTGGCCCTTCTCTGGACACATTCCAGTATGTCCATATCCTTCCTGTAATAGGGGCTCCAGAACTGGACACAGTTCTCCAGGTGAGGTCTCACAAGAGTGGAGTAGAGGGGCAGAATCACCTCCCTCGACCTGCTGGCCACGCTTCTCTTGATGCAGCTCTCGGTACGATTGGCCTTCTGGGCTGCAAGTGTACACTGATGGCTCATGTTGAGCGCCAGTACCCCTAAGTCCTTCTCTTCAGGGCTTCTCTCAAGCCTGTCACTGCCCAGCCTATATCCCCTGTGCCTGGGATTGCCCAGACAGAGATGGTGAACCTTTTCCCAAAGCTGTCATCCAAATCTGTGATCCAGCCAATGGTTTTGTACATTTACTGCGCAAGTGGCTTTTATTCAGCAGTCCTTGTTAATGGTTTGGGGTTTTTTTTATATAGCATCCCTCTGAAATGTGATTAATTAGAACAGCTTATTAGAAAAATCAGTTTGGATCCTTTCCCGTGCTCTTAAACAAAGTGTAGTACAAAGCTTTTGGATCGGAATTACGGATAATATTTCCTCTTTGGCAATCCTGCTAATCATCGCCAACAGATATTTCTTTCAAAAAGTTTGTTCTGCATAGACAACACTTGCCAGAGAGGTCGCCTCAGCAGAGAAGTGGAACAATAGGAAGTTGGTGGTTTATTTTTAAAACCAGCTTTTTTGTTTTTCATGCCTGCACTACGGCTGGAGGTCTAAGCAGTGTGCATCTCCTGATTCATGGAAGTCTCTGCCCTTTAGACTGCTAGGGTCAGGGGGTGTGCTTTTGGGTTTCTCACACCTACCTAAGATCTTGCAAGTGGCTGGTGGCAAGGCTGGCACAGGCCCTTTCTCCAGTCACTTCCCCAGTAGATGAGAAGGGACCAGGTGGTATAAGCTTGACCAGGAGAAGGATCAACGAGATGCAAAGCCCTTCCCAAGATGTGTTGTACTGTGATGGAGGTCTCGACAAACCCACACTCTTCTCTGTCAGCAGAAACTACTGATGCCTAAATAAAGCATGGGTACACCAGGAAAGGTAAGTATCAAGGGAAGGTCAATACTTGCCTGGCCCAAGCCCTCTCAAGTAGGGAAACGAATCACAAAGTGACATGTCACTACCTGTTTACTCCTCCTTTGCTCGTTGACACACACAGTACTTCAACCACACGTGCAGACTGCAATGCACTGTGCGCTGCAGCCTTCATGCTGGCGCAGAAATGGCAGCCGTTCCCATTAACAGCTGCTTTGCACACATATGAATGACTGTTGTTGCACAGCCAGCTGCCTGGTGAGATACCTGCAACCGTTGGTTTGGGGTAGAACAAGTGACCTGGTGAACGAACACAGAATGAGGCAATGGGTTGAGGTTGCGGTGCATTGTAATTTGGTAAAAATAAAACAAGCTGAGTACTTAGGAGTGACAAAGAACATCTGGAAAGCAGTTCAGTTACATGTTTGTTTGCGGGACCAGGTTTATATTGGACATACTGAGTATTTACAAGTCCCCCTTGCATCAGTGTGAGTTTGAGGGACAATTCCTCAGTTGACACAAGAGCGCCATACCACTGAGTGGGGTCAGGGAAGGCTGCGAGCCGCTTACTGGGCTCTCATTTATTCTGTGATCATCACTGTCCTGGGCTAACAGCCAAATCCTTACAGCTCAAGCTGCAAGAGAGGACCTCTCGTTACATAGTCATATATTCATTTGTCCTGTGTTTTAAACGCCATGGTGTTGTATCCGGGATAATGTAAGGATATAAGAAAAGTGATGTTTGTATGATACCAGCTTCCAGATATGAAAAAAAATGCATAAATGTTGGGCTGTGCAAACTTAAAGAAGGGCTTTTGCTTTGAAAGCTCATTTGTTTTTCCATTTTATGTGTCATTCTAAGAAAGTATACTGTTTCTCTCCCAAATGTCGATTCTCTTGCATTTATATTTTCCTTAATTTGTACATTACATACATTAACATACTTGTTTTTTTATGATTAAGTACAAATATAAATGTGTGATTTAATAAACAATAGGTTTGACATTTTGTGTTTTACTCATGTGGGACACATTCCACTTATGAGTGTGTCTAAAAGTGGTTCTTTGGGCATTGTGCCTATTTTTCCTTCTGTTCCTTATCTGTCCTTCGAAATAATCAGTGTGTTTTTAAACTGAGGGGAAGGAGAAGGTCTAAAACATTTGTTTTGGCATTTGCTTCAATGATATGATTGTGGTTGGTTGGTTTGATTTCCTCAGTAACCAAAAAAAAACAAACCGAAAGTCATTTCTCCTTCATCACCTAATTAAATGCAAACAGTATGTGTACTTTTTGTAGATGCTCTAAGTTCACACCATAAATTTCCATCCCAGTCCTAAAACTGCCAGTCTGTGCACCAGTAAAAATAGGATATTTAATCCGCTTCAGCATTTAACATGAAGCACAAGATCTGGGTGGAATTCAGACAAGAAACCATGTCAACTTTAACACGCTGGCCTGTAGAACATGAAAATCTCTTTATTGATTAAAGCTATTAAATTTTAATGTACTAAATGTTAGAGAAAGAGAAAACATTGTAATGCGTGTGTATTGAAATAATCCAATATTAAAAATACTAACATTTATTTACATATTTTACAAATCTGTGCCAGATTTCCCTATGGATTCTAATAATGGCAACTGTCGAGGAACTGGCATTGGTAAGTACACTTCTATAAAATCGTGTAATAAGTTATAATCTTTCAAATCCTTTTAATATTTGCTTAAGTAAGAGGGGTACTGACGTTTAAATACTTTGTTTTGTCTGGGAATCCTGTAGACTGTGCTTTCGTATCCCATGGGCAGGTGGGATTTGGGGCTGGTCAGCCTGTGGACCTCTCAGCACACAACCCGGTGAACCCTTTAGCCCACCTTTTAGGTCTCTTTTGCTTTTGTCAGGACAAATTTTCCATCAGGTCAAGAGGGCTGTGCTGATTCCATTAATAGTTTTGTCTTGAACAAGTGAGAATGATCATTAAATGGATTTTCACTGGGCAAAACCAGTGAAGATAATGGCTCATTCTGACTTTAAAGTTTGCAAATTAAACTCGACACTCTTTGAAGACGATGGCAAGATTCCCATTAAATTGAGGAGCCTGAGGCCAAGACCTTCTGAGACTGGTTTTATTCCAGCAGGTCCCCTGGTGATTTTTATTTTTGTTTTGTTTTTGATGGAACTGAGTAAAACCCCCAGAGTGTTGTCACTAATCTTAGGCAATGCAAAGAAGCAAACTCCAGGCTGGTGGCTAATGTATTCTAGAAATGTGAGTTTGGTGCAAGCCAGTGACTGTAGCTTTCCTTGACTTTCATTATGATTCCTTCAGAAATTTTCCTCTTAACCTTTTGTCGAGATGACAACACTTGGAAAACAAGCATTGGCCATCATGTCTATCCTTCTCCAGAGGTGGTGGTGAGCTATAGCGTGTATTAGTGCTCAGTTTGTTAATATAAACCCCTAAGTATGGTAGTGGAATGTAAAATTAGACACATAAAATTATGTAACTTCAGCATTGATCTCTGTGACCAAATAGTAAGAAGCTATTAATGCTCTGCTTATAATACAGTTTCAAAATGTGATCAGTAGGTCCCAGTGCAAAAGTAGCTATGTAAGTGCAAAAGGTTATTTAAATTGTAGTATACATCCTCTAGAAAGCCATCTGCAGTTAGAAAAACCCAATAAAAGTAAGTCCCTTAACAAGTGTTACTTTAAATTGCCTTGAGCATAGGACTGTGTCTGAAAGGCTTTCTAAAGACTTGTATTAGTACTATTAGTATCTTAGTTTTAAGCCATTTTCAGTGTCTGGCATTGAAGAAGTGTGGATTTCACTCTGCAATAACTACAAAGAGTATACCAGCTTCACTTAGAGTATGCTGAATGCCTTTAACATCACCTTATATCAAAAAACTTAACCATATCTTTAGCATTGCCTGTCCTTAGGGAAGTAGGCAGAATGTAATGCCAGTAAGCGACCCTGCAGTGGAGGGGGAGAGAGTAAGATTCATTTACACAGTTGCTATTGTGATGCTTTTCCACTAGTAAAACATTTTCCCAGATTTTTTTCCCCCTTTTAATGTATCCAGTTGTGAATGCTGGTACCAGTCTGTACTACAGACAGGTTTTAGATTGTGCATACACATATATATACATATACATATATATGTAAGATGACACATTTTTTCGTAGCGATCCATGGGGAAAACCCTTTTCCTGTGTAGTCCATTTGTTTTGGCATTTACAGAGAGAAGTTTTCAAAGGTATAGATTTTGAGCTTTTGTTATTGACTTGTATTACAAAAGAGTATTTAATGTCTGAGATAACGGAGATCTCTGTCAAAACGGGTGTGAACGTCTGCTGTCTGTCTTGGTGCTTGGTATATGATGTTGTGGTCCCAGATCTCTTCTTGTAATTGTGGAAGCTTCAGAGCAGACTATTGGGTAAGATGGGACTTGGCCTCAGCATCAAGAGATGCAGTACATTTTTATTTCCACCTTATGTGGGTGTTCCCACTCCCTGGGGAAAGCCAGAAACATGCATCTGTCAAATGTGTGATCTCTAATACGCATGTTGTGCTTCGTTTGAAAGTCACCATGAGAGGAATTGAGAGAGGGGAGTTTGTTCTAGCTCTACAACTGACTTTATAACTGATATTGGCAAGTGACTCTATGTTAGTTTCTATATCTCTAAATAGTAATTAGGAGTAATGAAAAGTTTTTTAAAGTTCTTTGAAATGTAAATGTGAAAAGCACTAGGGTGACTAGGAGGTATCCTTCATTAAGAACATGGGCAGGTCTATAATTTGTCTCTAGAACAAGACTAATAAAATCTATTCCTCAAATTAATAAAATAAAATAATCTAATACCATCTTAAAATTGACGGAATTGTGAGGCTATGTATTCTTGTCTTGTAATTCAGAGTATTTTATTCAACTTATACCACAGAGCAAATTACTGTAGAGCAGAACATTCAAGTGTTTAACTTGTCGGACATGAATGCTGAGATGCCTGTGTGAGTGTGGGTGATAGGAGCACATCTTTTATGACCTGTTTTGAGGCAGCTTATGAAATGGGTCATAATTTGTCCTAAAGTATGGTTCCACAGGCATAAAGTATGTATCCCACAGGCAGAAGGGAAGCCAAGAATCACTTCCCTTCTCTGACTTTATTATTTTAAGGCAGTCTCATACAAAAGCTGAAGTCTGTAGCACTCTATATATAGAGTCCTGAGGATGTGTTTGAAATTCAAGGAAACAATATACTCTTCTTTGGAAATGTTCTCCCATTTCCTGTATTTATTTATTTTTTTTAATTTATTTTCAACTACAAAACTTCTTTCAATAGAAAATGATGATTTGAAAAGTCCATAACATATGATTCCATCTCTATTTTTTTAATATGCAGAAATCGTATATAGCAAATAAGAATTCTTTTTCAGACTCTTCATGTTGGATTTAACCAAATCACTAGCTTATATGCATTAGTATTTTAGAATGATGGCATATAGAAATAGGCTGCATTAAGTCTACTTCCACTTAAATGCGAATTCAATCATCAAATAGATCACCATGTGTGCGTAATACTGAGACCTGCTGTTGGAAATGACTCCCTCAAACTCCAGTTAGGCACTAGCTTGAAATAAGGAAATAGTTGCATTAGAACAACCAGCCATAAAATACTGGTGATGTTAATGAACACATGGGTCTGGAGCTTCAGCATTAGCACTTCCCAGACACTAATGAAAATTTTTTTACCTCTGTTATTGTGCCCAGCTGTCTGGAAGCTGCCCCGAGACTGAATCTTGAATTGGCTGAAAATGGAAGACTTTGTCACTTCAGAGTCCAAGTCTTTGTGTCTTTGTTGTGGTGGGGTTAGCTGGTTGCAGTGGTTTAATTCTGTTCTGGTTTTTAAATTTCAGCATGTCAAGTTTTCTCCTAGAAACCTTTGATGTCTCTTATGGACAGTTCCACAACAGCTTCTGACAGAACAGACCAGGAATGCCCTGTGTTTTTAACAGTTCACTTGCCTGTAATAAAAAGTCAATTCAGTGAAATATTCGTTAGGTGTGAGCTTGGAGTTTTGGGGAGATTGTCACTTACCATACACTCTTTTCTTTCTAAACAAAAGTTTTATGTTTTTGTAGAGCGCTGCAAATGCAAGCCTATAAAAGCTACCCAGAAGACCTATCTACGCAACAATTATAACTATGGTAAGAACAGCTGCATGCTCAGCTCCCAATGTTTTTAAGTCTACAGTAAGGGGGAGTTGTTCATGAAAAATGCTGATGGTCACATTTACTGATGGTTAACTCAGTGGCACTTATTACAGAAGGAAGGTGTTGCCTGAAACATCACTGAATTAGAAGGATGGAGGGTATTAGTTTAATATATCAGTAAAAGAGCATCACTGCTGATGTTATTTCAGTGGTGTTTGGGGTTCATGCACTTCTTCAGTGTGAAAAGCGATGTGACAAAAATCATGTTGTGGGCTGCTGTGCCTCAACTGCCTCTTTGATTCCAGCTCCAATATGCTCTGCTATTGCAGGAAAAGATGTTTTTACTAACTTTCCTGGCTACAAATTCACCATGGGATCAAACAGGCATACTACATTCTTTCCTCCTCACCTATTGAAGCCAGCAACAAGCATCTTGCTAGCTGTCAGTAACACCCGTGAAAGTGCACGGTGTCCATATTTGTCGCTGTTTATGCCAGGAGCAGAGAGATGCAGCAACATATAAATTCAGCAAGAGCAGGCAAAAGAAGCCACTTTATTAATTTACAACCCTGTTTTCTATACCCTAGCCCCATAGGGCGATTGGTCAGTGATCACCCATCTCCTAGGGTGATTGGCTGAAGTCCTGCAAGACCTATTTCAAAATATTTTTCCAATGTACCATAAACAGAACTTAGCAAAACACCACATGTTAGTCTAGTTTACAAAACCATCCTACTGTTTCTCATAACACGTGTGAGAAAGGCAGAATTCTCACCAAATATTGTGAGAACCTAGGAAAATCCCTCTGCTAGCAGCTTTTCAGCATCCACACCTATTATGTCTTTTCTTGTCCAGATTGTCCTGGTCTTCAGGCATATCACAGGACCAGTCTGCTACTTTTCTTCATACTGTTTGTTTTAAGCAAATTAGGCTGATGAAAACAGTGAATATGTACCACAGGAACTGAGCAATTGGGCTCATCCTTTCTCCCATTAATCGTGTGAATAACCTTAGACTCAGTGAACTTACAGGCTTCATCTTAAATGGCAGTGGTTGCATAATATTTATGAAGATTATGCATTTAATACAACTATTGTCAGATAAGCTTCTTTTAAGAATAGATCCTTTTAAAAGTTAAAAAATTGTAATTATTTTTAGGTGACAAGTTGCTTTTATGTTGTTTAGGTGGATTTGTTTTGTTTAGAAAATGATTACAGGGTGACTGTTCCCTAGTGGGTACCTGCACATGGTAGAGAGTCATGGAGCTTGCTACTGCTCACCTTTTCAAGCTTCTGAAATTAAAGAGCTTTCAAAAAGCAACTGAAATAACTCCACAAACTAAAGCAAGATTTTGTTTTGATAGCTCAAAAGGTTTTAGGAAAGTGCATCACTTGGGGTAAATAGTGTTAAATGCACAAGTTATTAATTGTTGGTGGCTGTATTTAGTGTGGCTGCAACACATGTTGGGTGATGGTCTTTATGGGCAATGCATGTGAACAGAAAAGATATGTAGGTCCATGGTTTTTATTTCCTATTTCTTTAAACAACCTTTTTTTACATAGGTTAGAAGAAATTGGAAATCCAGGGAATCTGCTGTTTGTAATGGAGAGGGACTCTTGTTTGCAAGCTGTGAAAAATGTGGCATTCTATAGAGCATGACCTCTGGATTGGCTTTGCATTTGCATGTGGTATCAGTTCACTGGTCACCATGAGAGAGAAGAAAAGCATTGCCTTTGACAGGCAACTTTTCCTCCCATGCAACTTAAGGCAAAAAGAAAGGATGAGGGAGGAAACAATTAGATGGGTCATCAGGTCAAGATCAGGAGCATTTGGAGCTCATAAAGAGCAGAGCAGTTTGGTGCTGGGTCACTGGAGAGAAAATAAAAAAGCTAAGGGCCTGTCATGCAGCAGAAGTAGTGGTATGAGAAGTTTTAATGCACATTTATTTTTTCTGAACAGTTGAGGGTGACAAATTAGGTTCGGTCATCTGTATGGCAAGTAAAGAGAGAGTGGCTGCAGCTCGAGGGAGAAGGAGAGCACACAAGGAATGAATTAAATATATTTAAAGTGGAAAGGGCAACGAAGAAGGGATACTGAAGTTAAACCCCAACTTAAACAGGACATAAATCCAACTGGTACATAACTCCTGCTCATAACCTTATTATTATGAGATATATTGAGCTACCTCTTAGTGGAGGATGAAGGAATGAAGTGAAGAGATGGGGGCAGGGACATTGCTGGAGTTCAGCTAAGCTTTTGATAATGGACCATGCAAAAGACTAATCCCAGAGGTCAACAAGAGCAGCTTGAAGGTGACCTGCATTATCTGCTGCTGCTAACTACACTCTTTGTGACTTTTTCCCAGTCATTCGGGCTAAAGTGAAAGAGGTGAAGACTAAATGTCATGACGTTACTGCAGTAGTGGAAGTAAAGGAGATCCTAAAATCTTCCCTGGTGAACATCCCAAAGGACACTATAAACCTTCACACGAACTCCGGCTGCTTGTGCCCACCACTCAGTGCCAATGAAGAGTACATCATTATGGGCTATGAAGATGAGGAGCGCTCCAGGTAACTCTTTCTGCATTGTCCTTGGACCATATTTCTTCCCCTGTCTGCAAAGCTGAACTTCAGAACCGCCAGGGAAGGAAAACTTGGGGTGACTCTCTGTATGTCTCCTTAATGGTACTCAGGGGGTACAAGGGTCTCTGCAGGCATGGAGATCTTAGTCTTGCATGTGTTGGGTTGTGTAGCTTGTGCACGCCCGTTGATGGAGTAACTGGTTGTCTCCATTGTGTAGGTTACTTTTGGTGGAAGGCTCCATAGCTGAGAAATGGAAGGATCGTCTCGGTAAAAAAGTAAAGGTAAGAATATATCTCACCAAAAGTCAAATGTTACAGATACCATGAAACATCTACCTAATACTTTCAAAATAAGGGAAGGAAATAGACATGCAGACACCAGTTAATTAACAAAATATCAAAAATTAACTTGGTGTGTTATTTGCTATATTATTTAGGAATGCATGCTGAATAAACTAAAGGGATACATTGAATTAGCCCAAAGCACACCAGTGTAGCAGCAATCAAAACCTCTGCCTCAAAAAAGCAAACAGCAGGAGTGTTTTAACTCCATAGGCAAACTGCATTCTGTAGCACACGCCTACTTAATTGGGATTGTGATACTAATAAAAAAGAGGGCTTTACAGATGTTTTCCAGACTAAGTCAGAATTATACTTTTCAGATTTAATATTCTTTAAATACAGTTCTCGTACCAAACTGTGTGGATTAACAACTGTTTTAAATTTACTTTCCTGGCTTAGGTGAGGGAGGTACATGATAAGGAAATCATGTCATAGCGAGTTGGAAGCAGTGAGCTCAAACGTGAGCAGTATAGGGAAAAACATCCCAATGTTTTCTAATTTAAATGTATTCCAATGCCTTCCAAAATCTGTAAAGATTGCCGTTTGTATGTCTTGATGCACTGCAAAGTAGCAGTGATCTTGACATTGTTAGGAGTCATTTTACACAGAATATTCATACTTTGACACATTTCCTCAGCAGTTGATTTGACGTAACAGTTGTGCCTGTATAAACCAGTCTCCTCTTCCATTCAACACTTTCTTCGACGGTGTTTATGGTGACTAGCAGGAAAATACAGTTCTGATTACAAATGCAAGATTTTCTGTGCACATTTGTCACATCCACAGAGACAGTGAGAAGAATCAGGGATCTTATTTCAAGGTGTTTGTTTGATTTGGCAGAAATGAAATCCAGTACTGCAGAACAAATACCATGTTACCACCATGGGCTGACTTCTGCTCAGTTCCAGTTCTCGGGTGACACTGTCATTTTTTTTTTTTTTGGAACTCATTTATTTTCTCACTTAATTCCTTGTGGCCTATGACCTGCTGCCTCTCTTGCCCTCATGCCCAGCCTGGGGCCACTGAGGACCGTGCCATGTCACCCCCAGCTTCTCGTCGCAATCTCCTTTTCCAAAAGAATCATCGGTTGTACCAACTATAGTTATTACACCTTTTTGTGCCATGCTTACTATTACCTCAAAAAGTAGAAATAAATAAATTGGTCTTAAGAAAAATTAATAAAAATCACTTGACTGGTTTTTTCATTCTGCTTCCCCCCCGAGGACTGCACAAATAAATTCGTTTAGATTTCATTATTTAGAAGGTGAGATGCTTTTGTGCTGAAGACATTATGCCTTGTAGCAGCCCCTTCGTTCCCAGAGGCTACAAGAAAGGCAGGAAATGTTTTCTCTATTTAGAGCGACTTTTATCGATAAGCTCACATTCCACCCTGTGAGCCTGACGCAGGGTGACACGGTGGAAACAGTGACGGCTTTTAGGGGTTTTTTTGCTGCTCTTTGTAAACCTGTGCAGTTGTTATACACGTGACTTGATTTCTTTTTCTGTAATGCCTTTTGTAATTTCTTTTGTTTTTGATATGCAGCGCTGGGATCAGAAGCTCCGCCACCTTGGAAAGGGCAAGGGAGAGCCCGGACACAGCGACTCTGCTCCAAAGCCCGGCAAACCCAGCAGTGCCCGACAAGCACGCAGTTAGACGTGGGATGCCGTATGTTGACATGCAGTGGACTATCTACCAAGACTTCATTGTTGGAGCAGCAAAGGAGAAATTGCACTATTGCACGTTATATTCTATTGTTTACTATGAAATAATGTTTTAGCTTATATTAGTTTTATTCTCCGTCTCATTTTTCACCTTTTTTTTTGTTTTGTTTTGTTTTTTGGATGTGTGCAAGAGCTGGAAATACATTTATTTTTTTTTTCTGTTACTAAGACCTGTAGAAAACTGCCCTTATGAGATGGGGAAAGATCAGGACATGTCAAATTTACCATTTTATTTCCTAAACCATATTAGGGAGAAAATTCTGATGCAAGCATTAATGAAATCTGGCAAAGACCGTTACTTAAAGTCATGACTCACAGCAGCTTCCCCCTTTCACTCTTTCTTGGTCACCGTTTGCTGAAATTTTCTGTCTTGAGGGCAGGTTGTTACCTGGTTTTAAGTGCATGATTTTTTATTCTGAAACAGAATTCTGAAATGTATATAAAAACTGACATTAAGAGAACTGTTTTCATCAGTACATCTTCGTTAAGTTTTCTTATAAATAAACCACTTGTGTAAGCCAAAGTCTAACTTAAAATATTTCCTGCGACAAACACAGTGTACTTGTACACAGGGTACCTGAGTTTCCCAGGGCTCTGGACCTTGCAGGAAAGGTTGTATAGTTCTGTTACCACAGGAAGTAATTTATAATACACTTCTCTTGTAACGGCAGTTTTTTTTCCCCCTTTTCTTTTCTCTGCTGAGTTGTAGGAGTAGACTGATTTACCAGGCCTGCTTCTCAGTACAGGTCTGCACTTTATCCTTTTGATTTTGTGGTGTTATTTTTAAATCTGTGCCTATATAAACAACTGTTCAATGCTCAGTAAAATATGTCCAATTAAAGAATTGTAGTTGCCAACACAGATCTTATCTGACTTTCAAACCAATGTCATAATTTTTGTATTACTCTTGAAAATAGAAAAAAAAAAAAAACCCAACAAAAAAAGTCCCCTTCATTTTTGTGCTTTTATAGAATTCTTTGCAGGTACTGCCAACATATTTGAAATTATTTTCTATTTTCCTGTTCTCCCATGCTCAAAAGAAATTAAAATGGGGTAAATAAAGAACAGTCCTCTTTGCTGTAGTCTACAGAGAACCCACTCTACTTATGATACAAACATCTGTTGCATTGTCAGCTGTCGGTAATGTGTTAAGTGCATTAGGGCTGCCTTTCATTAAGAAAACAGTGTAGAATTGTTAGGTAATTTGAAAGTATGATGATAATGAGTAAACAGAGAAATATTTGGCAATATTTATAATAGCACTATTTTAAGACTTCCATTAATAACCAGAGGTCTCAGAACATTTTCCACTGGGCTGGATACTAAGGAAGTTGAAACATAGAACTGTTTTCTACAGCACTAAGATTTTTTGGTTTACTTTAAATTTAAAATAAAGGGGTAGTTTAGGGGAAAGATTGGCTCCAAAGACTAGCAGCAGAGTACTAATCCTCCAGCTAGTTCACTGTACTGCACAGGCCGGCTTAGAAGCTTCGGAAGGACTTTGAAAGAGGAAGCTGAATCAGAAGAATAAGAATTATTTAGACAACAAAGCTGTTCCCAGTTGCAAGCATCACTGTGGTGTGTATCAGACATTGTAGCTTGGTGCTTTCGTTCTCATCTCTGTCTCCTGCTTTCTGTGTTGTCCAGCCATGCTGCCAGCAAGCAGGTCTCTGTCTGTGGTGGTGTGTGGTAGGTGTAGCATGGTGAGCATCATCACTGAAGCAGCAAGTCGTATGAAGTCCCTTGTCAATTATGTTTAATTATTGGACCTTTTTTGTTTGTTTGTTTTAAGAAACCAGTGAATAGCAGGCAGTTAGTGTGAGAAGGAAAATCCGCTGCACAAAAAGCACTGAGAAAATCAGTCTTGTTTACTACTGTCTGCTTGTCCCCATTCTTAGAGCCTTCTGAAGAAAGTGAAGTCATCTGTTATTTTATGTTTTGCTTAATTAGGTCTCATTTTGAGACTCACCTAACCTCTCATGCAATTCAGAATTAGTTTATTATGTGTTTATTTTTTTTCTTTCTCAAGTTGTGTTGAGTTTTGCCTTGTGCTTCCCCTCACTGTCACCCTGGTCCTGCGCTCAAAGCATATTGGTGTCTGCTAACAGGTAGTGTTTCAATAAAGTTGCTTGTAAATGTCCTGCTTCCCATCCAGCATCTACTTCATTCCTCTCTTAAAGTAAGACTGTTGCTTGTGTTTTAATCTGCTTAGTTATGGTCAAAGGAAAAATATTGCTCTCCGGGGACAAAGAAAACAAAAGAAATAGATCTACTTCATTAATTGATATGAACTGGTTTCTGATCATCTTCAAGATGTGAATGTTTTATTTGTTCATGCTCATTCTTCGTGTGACCAACAAGTTAATGGCCAGAAAGTAAGGTAGCTATTTTTAGTGTCATTAACTGCTGTTGGTTTGCATTTCCAGTGAGAAGAGGAGGGTGTTGTGGCTTCCTCTGAAGGAGAGACGAGGTGCTAGTGGTGGGCTTGCTCTGCACCATGCCAGATGGAGCATTGCCTACCTGTCTTTCCTCCCTCAGCTAAGGAAGTAGTTGAAGAGGTAAGGGGGAGTTCACTGAGATGTGTTCATCTCTGTGAGAGAAAGGTCTTAGCAGCAGTCACCCGAGAGCCCCTCAGATGACTGAGCAGTAACACTTGTGGGTGAGGAGCATCTTGATCTGGCTGGGGCTGTTAAATGGAGGTGTTTACTATACAGGAACCACTGGCATGGCTGGTGATCCATGTGAAGCAATGTGCATTCAGCTGCTTCCTTTAGCTCTCTGGATCTGAGTTTGATATTGAGAATATCTGTGCTGGAGGAGTATCGTCTTGGAGCAAATGTGTCTCTGCTCACTGCAGTGGTAACAGCATCTGACCTTGGGTGTCACCAAGGACAAGAAGCAGCTGGTTTTTTAGTGTCATGCATGGTTGAGTGTGGTGCAGGGCTCCAGTCTCACCAGAACCTGGCTCTGTCACTTGCTTCAGGAAAAAAAAGACCTTGGATGTTTGCAGAGCACTGGCCACACCAAAGCTTCCAGTGTGGGTTTTGAAGGTGTGTCCCTTTTATATGACCAATTACATGTTGCTTTCCCTCGCTCTTCTAAAACAGTATAGAGACAGTATATAGATTTTCATCTTCCCTATTTACTTGCAGTGAAACAACTACCTGAGGGTCATGCTCAACCTCTTACGAAAACATTTATAGCTACAGGAGTGCTCTGTGGTCATTAAGGGTATTTACTTGTTTCATTTCACAACTACTTTGTTTGGAGACAGTACTAAAATCCTCTAAAAGGAGGGCAAACAAAACGGCACGTGACAGCCAGCTAGCTCATTGTGTACAAAGTGGTTATTTTACTGGGTGATGCACATACCTACACACGCACATGTAACCAAGTGTCATGGGATGTATAGAAGGATTTATTGAAACCATGCCTTTCCCACATCTGGGTTATATTAGTCTAGAGAGAAAATATGCAGCTTAAAATCTCTGTGGATAATTAGTGTGACATGTTGCTTATCAGAAGGCGCCCTTTCCTAGTGCAGCTCAGCAGATGAGAAGACAGGAGGAATAAACACCAAAGTTGCTTATTTGCAAGCAACATCTCTAGTTTCTGGCCGGGGTTGACTCATGGTTTTAATAAATCTGCTCTGGACATGTTGACAATGACATAAAAATAACAGAGGTTCATTTCAGCCCAGTTATTATTATTTTGGTGTAACATTCCTTACATGGAAGCAGATAATAAGCAGAGTCTACATCGTGAGAACGACTTTCACGTTAATGCTAATAAGCGGAGCACAGCTCCGTTGCACAGGGTTGCACAGAGAGGCAGCGCCAGTAGCAGTGGGCAGCTGGAGGGCCTCCAGCTTTCAGAAAGCCTTTGTTCAGAGAAAAATGCAAAATCAAGGTCCTCAGGGGATGCAGCAGTGGAGGGGAGGGGGCAAGTTGAAGGTGCCGGCAGTTTTAAAGGGAATATAAGGTATCAAACAGACTGTAGAATAGGACTCAAACAGAATCAGGGTTTTTTCATAAGATTCTAGTCTATTGAGCCTAAGAAAATTATGAGTTGAGTGTAATATTGATGATTGGATGAAATGGGTCTACTCTGATTTATACTTTGTGAGAATCCAGTGCTTGCTGGGAAGAGGTAGGTTGTTAGGGTCCACAGCTTTGGGGGCTGCCAGTTTCTCGTTCCCCTGCACATTGCTGTTTTTCCGGAAGATGCCAAAATCCATACCTTAAAGGATTTGTATATTATAAATCAGGTGAGTAAGTCAATGAGATAGTAAGAATGAATGAACAAATTAACATCATGCACTGAGGAGTTAATAACAGCTGTTGATTCTTAAATCCAGATGTGCAGGAGAGATTTACTGGCTACTATTTTTTCCCTTCCCTCACATGAAATAACCCGAATCCCATGCCAGCTGGTAACAGCTGCCTGTGGCGTAGTCCTGAATAGTCTGTGGAGCACGTGAAGTTGGGACCCTGGCTTGCCTCCACGCCCTCTGGCAGTGCCAATGTGTAACTTAAAAAACGACTATAGGACAGTAGGACAGCTCTCTGTCCTGCAGGAGAGAGCTTAGGAAGTCATTCTGCCATTCTTGAAGGGGGGTTTTTTGTTCTCTCCGGTTATCTGATTGTTATTCACTTTGGCCAGTGGTGTTGGAGCATGGGTAGGTGCAGACTGCTAGCACTGAGATCAGCAGCAAAGCTGCTTGGGCTTGACCCTCTTGGCCAAAATGTTCTTGTTCTCTGTCTTTTGGAAGGGGGAAAAAAAGCTGTGTTCCATGTAGGGTTCTTTGGTGAGATGTATTTGCCCACCCTTCTGACCTGTCAAACCAGGGATTTCAACTCCCCTCCCCTGAGCACTGGGTTAATCACTGCCTGGTTCTTCCCACACTTCCCAACCACTGGAGACCATCAGCCCATACTTCAAACCTGGAGCTGCCTTGCATGAGGCTTTCTGCCTGTGCAGTACACCTTGATTTTTTTAGCTCATGCTGGAGAAATGTCTAAGCCACACTAGGAGCAGTAGCTGTTTTGTTGAGCAGTTTCTCTATGGTTATGAAATAGGACAGATGAGGATGTAGGAAATCCTGAGGCTGAATTACTCCCTCTGTAATTCTCTATGAACAAGCCTAGGTTATGCAGTGAAACCCAGGGGAAAGACCTCATGTCAGTGCCAACTGAGCCCACTGTTGTGATGCTCAGTTGGTTGTGGAAAACAGGGTAACCTCTTCATTCACAGAGCAGCTCTAGATGTCTACACAAGGCCCAAATAAGCCTTGTCATGCAAGAGAGATTAGTTCAGTAATCCCATGCTGGCAGAGACAGTGCTTTGCACCAGCCAGCTCTCATCTCACCCACCGCAGGGCCTGAAAGCTTTAATGAGTGACAATGAAAGGAAGGGGAAGCCTGATGGAAATGGGATGTCAGGATAAAGGCAGCAGAACATACTTGCGGCTCTGCCTTTGTGCACCTTTCCCAAGCGACACACTGAAAAGCAAGTGATGCCCCATGTTCTCCACTCATGGGGACGGGTGGATGGCGGGGCAGCAGATGCTGTGTTGCTCAAAGGCATGAACAAGCAACTCTCCTCATCCTATGCTGTAAAAATGTGAGGAGACTTTAAAACATCCTTCCTCAAGGTAGGACTCTGCAGCAAGTGGGTTGTTCTGGTGGGTTCAGTTTAGCTTTCTGGCTGTAAAATGAGGGTGGTAATTTCTCATGAAAGATAAAGTTGTTCACTCCTGTGAGTACTAGGTGGGGTGGACTACGTGACCTTTGGAGGTCCCTCCCAGTCTGAGGCATTTTGTGCTTCTGTTCTTTTCTACTTGTGGCAGTGAGAAGGCCACCAAAATGCTATGCAATGGCTGGCTCTTCAGCAGCTTCAGGAGGTGATGAGTAGTTAAAACATTCAGGATCCCACAGATGAAGTAACGTGTTGCTCTATAACTAAAGGCAGCATCATACCTTCACAGGTGAGTGGTGGGACTGAATGTATTTGTCATCTAATATTACAGCTTCGTAAATGTTGAGTGCTGACGGTTGCAAATACAACCTTCCTGTTACAAAGAATCTTGTGCAGTTATCTAGGGTTTGAAATAGGTGACCTGAAAAGATTTTGATCATGTGATTCTATACAGTCTATTGGGAAGATTGAACCTCTTTTGTCTTCCATATGGACCTGTTTCTGTCCCAGGTGGTGTGTTTTCTTATGGACCTCTCTTTGCATTGCTGAGATAGAGAAATTGAGGGGTTTTTGGTGTCCCAGACTGAGCATCCATAAGTGGACATTAGTCACCAGGTCTTAAATCCATAATCCCATGTTGTTGCAGCGTTTCCTGCTGGGAGGCTGTTTGTCTGAGTGACCGTTCCTTCCCACAGCACAGGATGACCAGGCTTCTCCATCCCATGCTCCAGTCTCCATTGCCACAGGGACTTCACAGAAAGACTCCTAGTTCCTCCACTCCCCCTCACTGGTGTTGTTTTCCAGCTCCTCTGGGCTTCATGGAGCCTTTACCCTGGCACCCTTGCTCCAGCATCCCATCTTACGTTTCCTGAGGGCTTCCTTTCAGATACAGGCTCCCCTTCTGTTTGACACTGGATGCCGGTCTTGCTTTTTCCCCTTGCAGCTCTCCCTTTCTGCTTTCTTCTGACTCTCTGCCCTGCTTTCCCCTGCCTGTTTCCTGACTGCTTATCTCCTTTCTTCCGCTCATTGTCCCCTGTTCCTGCAGCTGGAGCCAAGCCTCCCGCCACCGACTGATGGGCACCAGGGACATTTGCTTCCTCCCATTGCCTCGTGTTCCCTTTCAAGGTGGTCTGTGGGTATCAGTTACAAGAAAATTTGCCCAGTCTTTGGAAAATTTAAACTGAAATGCCCAAGAGCAATCAGTACATCGTTGACCCTGTGTCAGCGCTCATGATTGAATGTCAACTTTCTCCCCCCCATCCCAGATGGCTAAGAAATGAAAGAGCTCAAGCTGCTCAGAGAGAGATCTGGCTTCTCCTTGCCTGCGTGGGTGGACAAAATATTCTTCCCTAGCTTTGTCCCTGGAAATGACTATGTCTGAAACCAGAGCACAAAACAAGACCAGCCCCCAAACAGCTGATATTTAGTATTTCAGGCTGTGAAACTATTCAGTTGCTAAATCATAGAATTGTCAGGGTAGAAGAAACCTTAAAGATCATCTAGTTCCATCCCCTCTAGACCAGGTTGCTCAGAGCCCCATCCAGCTTGGCCTTAAAAACTTCCAAGGATGGGGCTTCCACCACCTCTCTGGGCAACCTGTTCCAGTGTCTCACCACCCTCATGGTGAAGAACTTCTTGCTAATGTCTAATCTGAATCTACCCACCTCTGGTTTTGATCCATTCCCTCTAGTCCTACCACTACCCAACATCCTAAAAAGTCCCTCCCCATCTTTCCTGTAGGCCCCCTTCAGATCCTGGAAGGCCACAATAAGGTCTCCCCAAAGCCTTCTCTTTTCCACACTGAACAACCCCAACTCTCTCAGTGTGTCCTCATAGGAGAGGTGCTCCAGCCCTCTGATCATCCTCGTGGCCCTTCTCTGGACACATTCCAGCACATCCATATCCTTGCTGTAATAGGGGCTCCAGAACTGGATGCAGTGCTCCAGGTGAGGTCTCATGAGAGCGGAATAGAGGGGGAGAATCACCTCCCTCGACCTGCTGGCCACGCTTCTCTTGATGCAGCTCTCGATACGATTGGCCCTCTGGGCAGCAAGTGTACACTGACAGCTCATAAATATTTCAGGTCAAGGCTTACAGCTTGGCAACAGAGAGCTGAGTGTCATTAGAAGTATTGAGCAGCTATAAATACCATGGTGTGAGAAGCTTTTTGGGTGGTATCTACGTACCGAATAATCCATTGCCCAGCATGGCCAGTTTCCTACTGAGCACAAAACATATCACAAGATGCTCTTAACATACTACTTAAAGAAAGAAGAAGAAAAAAGGAGAAAAAAAACCATTAGCGTTTGCCAGTTGAACTTCATTCCGTGGGTTTAGCACATTAATTCTTGTTTAAGGTCACTTTGTGTCTACACCTGTCAGGAGGGCTGGCTCTAGTCAGGGCTGGGGAGGCTCTTCAGGATACAAGTTCTGCTGCAAAGAGGTTTCCATCCATCCAGCACATGGTTGCTGTGACAACCGTTTGGTATCAGCTGGAGGCCAAAGCATTCTCCTGCCTTCCAGGTATTTCTGTGAGTGGTTCAGAAAGGCAAGAAGTGCAGTTTTACCTTAAATGCCACTGTGAGGCTTTTGGTCCTTCCCACTTAAAATCACATGGTAAATAGAAAGCAAATTCCGGTGTCCACATTCCTGCCACCATTATCCTGAAAACAGGTTAACTCAAAGGTCTTTAATCCTTGAATTTTCATGCTGAATCCCTGGTAACCCTCTCTCATCAATTGTAAAGTCTCTGTTAATTCCCAGAAGATCGTTTGACTCCCTTCAGCTAAAATTCCTTTTTGCTTTTGATGTCCTTCCCCATGATTTGCATCTCCATCTTTCTGAGAATTTAGATATCTCTGGAGCTTGATTTACATTTGTAACTAAGGCTTTGTGAGGGCTCCCAGGAAATATGCGCAATGAACCCAATGGTGAATAGGTCTTACAGGGCTTTACTGGGCCAGGCAATTTGCTTAGAGGTAGGGGTTTTCTCGCCATTCCCTGTCCCTCTGTGACCAGCCAGATGTTCAGGAGGGTTCATTTGTCTTCCTTGGGCACTGCTTGTCAGAGAAGGGGAAGTTTCTCCAGTGCTCTGTGAATGGGGTGAATAGAAATAATGGGAAGTCTCTGAGCATCAGCTACACAAGACTGATGAGCATCCTATGTGCTTTCAGGCATTTAATTTGCAAGAAATAAAGGCTGGACTTTGTTGCTTGTCCCAGCCACCACTTTGGCATGTCTGTAAATCACCCTCTACTATAGGGGAACCTCTTCCCCTACTGCCATGTGACAGTTTAGAAGTGACACAAAGTTCTGGGGTATTCTGTGTAACCAGCAATTAACTTTGAAGAACTCCCCCCATTCTGAAAATCAACTGTCCAAGGCTTTTTTCCTGCTCCTGCTGACTGACCTGAATGTATCTGAAATTCAGTGTGGGTTTTTAAAGATTGCAGTTTCAGCAAGTAAGGAGTTAACCTTTTCTGCCTGGGAGCAAGGAAATTCTTCATTTTAGTGCAGACATTTTTGCAGGGTTAGACAGTTGGATCAACCACGGGGAATTAATTCATACCCTCCTTGCAATAGAAGAAGGATACACATCGTTGCTAACAAATTTGCCAAAGACAGTTTCCAAAGGAGCCAGGAGACATGTCTTTGCATTCAGCTGGATTTCACAGTATTTTGCTCTTGGAAGGTGTAGAGGGAAAGGTAAATGTCAGGGTATTTCTGTCTCTGCCAGCATGTTCATGGAAAACCTATTTAACAAACAGCTTTCCCCTTCACTGCTCTCGGTCTGTGCTCCCTCCCTCCCCAGCCAAAGATCTCATTCGGCCCCTCAGGGCTCTCTGAATGCATGGTTCACCAAAGAGTGTCCAGAAGCACAGTTTTCCCCCCCCTTTTTTTGGCCATCTGTACCTTCCCTAACACTTCATATCTTTCCCCTTGGTTCCATGTGCTCCGCTACATTTTTTGACAACGCATCTTCCCTTCTGCACCTCTTGTCCTCTTCTGGACATTTCCCTCTGTGGCTCTTCCCAGGCCACGCAGGAATCCTCCTCTGCTCCGCGCAGCTGCAAGCCACAGCTGGCTCTCAACTTCTGCTCCTCTGCTCAGGTCACAGCTGCATCATGGCCATTAACAGCCCCGGGAGGAAGATCCACCAGTGCAGCAGGTTCCCAGCCTGCATCTGCAAGCCAGGGTGAAGGAGGATATGGTGGGGAGGGAAGACCAGCAAGTCCAAGCTGGGGACTAGAAATATAAACCTCTTTGTGCTGTGTAACATCTTGTCTTTCCAAGGTTGTTCAGCCCAGTAAATATTGTGCTGAATGGAGCTGGGACCAAATGTGGCAGGGAGGCAGGAGTGGGAAAATTGACCATGGTTCAGAGGAAAAGTCTAATAGCATCCTTTCTTCTCTAGAAGAGCTGCAGCGTATAATTCTTTGCCCTTTAACCGGACTAAGAGTTTTGTGTGTATTGTCATTAAGAAGATGAAAAAATATTTCCTTTCACTTTTCTGATTAGGAAAAAAAACCTCATCGCACAATGGACATTTTGCTAAGGCATCAAAGTAATTACCTCACTGCCCATCAGATCTATCAGGCCCTGTAGAGGATGTCATCGTATCACCTTAAACTAATTCATGATAAATATTTTTACCTCCTAAATGTTTCTGAATCTCTTCCTCTTACAGTATTTTAAGACACACAGGGTACGCATGTAAAAGATATTCACTTCTTTTTGTGTCTTTATCTACAGATATCTTCCAGTATTATCACTCATGGAAAATGCATCTAATTAACTTTCTGCATGAAGAGAAATGTGCGTCATTGTTAAGGACGTGATGTTACCAAGTACTGTGATCAGCAAAATGCTAGAGGTCCTCTTGGGTCTGCTGGCATGCTTGCAATAATCTTTCCATGCTTACTGAAATATTCAATATTCTGTGGAGTCTGATGTGTGTTTTACAGCTGATTCCCATTTGACAGTGTTTTTTCCTACTTGCAATCTGCTTTTTAAAGTAGCCACCCTAGAATCTATCAAAATGATAGATATAATTTGACAACACTTTATAAAAACCTTTTGGATTTCTATTGCAGTTTTTAAAAGCATTTTGCTGAATCTTTTGAGAGTGGGAAACAGTCCAGGAAAGTTGCTGATCCCACACTAAGACCTACCCTCTGTTCAGCTCTTTGGGAAGAGAAGTCTGATTTCCATCTGATGTCAGAGTTTGATGAATTCCACATGCCCTGTATTTTAAACAACTTAATCTGATCATATTCTAACAGTGTTTGTTTGGACTGTGACTGATTCTGAAACTGTTTCATATCAGGAGTTATTTAATATGCTTTGGTGGTGTGTGGAAGATGGGTGTATGACACTTCCACCTATCAACTCAGCTGATGTAGATTCTTTTCATGTTGTTGTAAATTGCATGGTTTGGATTAATGTCCCCTTAAATTTCATACTTTTGAGGATAGACTTTAGTTTTTTACCAAAAAAAAAAAAAAAAAAACCAAAAAAAGAAAAGAAAAAAATATGTAAAACTTTGAAACACCCATCTTCTGTAGTCAGTTAAGGAATATACTTTGAACCACTTGGTAAAAGAAATGTGCTTGGTTGTCTAAGTACATTAGTCACAGAGCTTTGAGAGTTCATCACATTCTTCAGATGAAGAGTCCATTAATTTTGGAATATATGCCTTTTTTGGAGGTAGGATAAAATTGAGTTGTGGCTTGAAATTCAGCAGTCCAATCTGAAAATGGAGAAAGGAATTATATTTTAATATATTATTCCAGGGATGTATGCAACTCCAACAGACACAAATTGAGACCTGTAAGAGAAGTTTGGCTTTTACCAATCTATTACTTCAACTGATGTTGTCTTTTAAACAAAAGAGAAAACCTCAGAAGGTAAAGGCATTTCTTCTTCACCATCTATAACGAAAAGTGAGTTTCAATATTGAAGCATGTCTGAAGCCATGTGTCAGCTATGTTTTACAAGGACTTTCACATGTGGTAAAACTGTTGGGTTTTATGTTTTGTGGGAAGGGATGGGTTAATGTTTAGCACAACTCTCCTTTGGGACTTTAAGTTAAAGGCTGGGAGACTAAAGAGGGTTGGGGAGGAGGTAGATGTGTATCTTAGGGTCAGAATCACTTAGGATGAGTTACGTGTTATGCAGGCAACTTGAAGAGAAACAGCAGCCAGGTCCGGGTAGGATAAAAGCTCAGGGTCAAAGTAATAAAGTAGGGATTTGTTACATCAGTGTCTCAGTATATCTTGCTTCTTTCCAGGAAGACAAATTAAGTCAATGTAATCAACGCTGGCACTGCAGACAAACCTTACTGCCTCAGACTTTGCTTAGGATATGCAAGGGCTGTTGCCAGAAGGTCTAATATCCTCAGTAAACGATGCAGGAATTTCCTCTGTATCACTGCGACATTAAGTTCTGCCCAGGCTGATCAAAGGTAGGAGAGCATGGGCAGGACTCTGAGAAGAACCAGTGCTTCCACAGGAAAACAGCAGGAGTGTGACCACAGCTGGTGCTGGGAGAAGAGGAAAGTGATCTCTGAATTTCTAGATTATTTTACCATGGACTGTTTTGTCTTTTTCCACATTCAGGTGTCAAATCAGTATAGAGAAGAATTTCATTTAACAAATCTCTTACTTATCTTGCAGTGGACCCCAGACAACATCCCACAGTACCATGCACAGGTTAAGTGACACCTTCAGCCTCAGAGACTTTACAGTCTAATACCAACCTACATTCAAACTTTAGTTGTAGTAGTTGTAATTTTATAGGAAACTGATGGAGCAACTCAAACTGGTGTGTGCTGACATATCTTGTTTAAATAAGCTAGTTTAGACTGGTTTAAACAGCAGATCTTAATGAATTCTAGTTGAGTTTTTTACTGGGACATCCAGCTGATGGTGAGGTGGGACTTGTCTTGCACAATGAACTCTTCCATGGACAGAGCTGGATCTAAAGAAGGACATCGTGTTTAGTGGGATCCCCACAATACTACTTAAAATTATTTGAAGTATCCACTTCTAGGAATTGCCTCTACAATGGGAAGACAAGGTCCCAAGTCTGAAACGATGTTTCTCAGTGATTTTTACAGATCAGAACTGCAGTCAAAATACACAAACAACAGGAATGGCATAAAAATTTCTGCAAGCTCATATTAATCTGGATGTAAGTAAAATGAATTTGGAAATGGAGTTTCTGCCTGACTGTGCTCCATATCTTAAACCTTGCTCTCTGGATATGTTATCCTGCCACTCCAAACCCTCCCTTCCACTGCTATTTCTTTAAATGATGCCTGTACATGAGAAGAGGCGGTGCTGCTGCTACAAGCAAATGCATAAACAGACATTCATAAAAACCCCTGGTACCTTATCTTAAACTGCCTTAGAGGTACAACTGAAGCTTGTAACTCTTGCTCCAGTCAGGTCCTTTTCTTTCCCTTTATTTCATTTTTAAGGAATATAATAAATGATAAAATGACTTTCCTGTTTTCTATTTTTAGTTTGATTAGTCCTATCTCTATGGCACTGCTAAGCCATTTCCATCTTGCAGGCTTCCTGTGCATGGCCATTGCACAGCCAACTCTAACCCAAGCAAAACAGACATCTGAAACTACAACTGCACGCTCATTTGAGGGCTACCTGCTGTTTCTCCCAAGGATGACAGAGAACCAGTTAGGAAAAACGCTTCATAACTCTGCAGGAAGCAAAATCCAGGGAAACCAGAGCTTGTGAACCCCCAAAAGACACATAACACCTTTGCAAAGCTTCTGGGGAGAAACCACAGGGTTATTTCGGGAACAGTGGTTGGTGCTGGGAATGGTAAATCACTCACTAGAGAGTTAAACCGCCTCCTCGCTTTCTGCTGCATGAACCGATGGCTCATCCCAGGCATCTCATCTCTGCTTGCTTGTCTAACCAAGGCAGAAAGCTAAGAGGGGTTACCATTGCTGTGCCAGGTATTAAAGATAGATATTAAGTCAATACATTTGTGGTATTGCTTACCTGGGTAAGTGAAAAAGGTTTTTACATTCTCACATGACACGTTACAGGTTGGTAAAGCTGCTTTGGGTTGTATGCTGCCCACAAGTACAACGGTTCATTGCATAGCAAAAAGGTTGGATGAATTCAAACTCTAAAAATATAAATAAAATAATAATTAAAAATAATCTTTTCTTGGTACATCTGACCCTGATTTTCTTTGGCCTTCTTTGAGTTTTCTGGACGCTAAGCAGAATGAAAGCAAATACAAAACTGCAGTATTCAATTCTCTAAGCTCAAACCTATATATGTGCATATATAAAGTTTGCAGTGTTTGCAAGTGAAGAGTTTCTGTTTTCAGTGAAAAAGTTAACAAATATTAGCTCAATGCCACTTTAAATAAAGACGGGACATGTACGGCAACTCAAAGATGGTATTTAGAAGTGTGAAGGGGATGAACTCTGATGAAGACTGTCACATGCAGTAGATTTACTATGTCAAAAACATCAGGTTTTTTCCAGTTGATTTCTTTTGCAATAACACAGTAGGACAAGCAATAGTTATTGTAACAAACTGCTAGTCTTAAAGGAGGTCACGCTGATTCAAAAGTCAGCAATAACATTTTACTAGCCATCTGAAGTGAAAAAACAGATGTTGAGGTTGCTAGTATTATTAGATATTAATGCCAGCTCATCAGCAATGGAACTGCTTGCATTTGAGGAAGCCTTTTTTTTTATTATTTCTGTTTTTACAATTTTTACAAGCATTTTTAATGAAAATTTTGATCAAATGTTAGTAGTAAACCTTTCACGGGCTACAGTGAATTATTGCCAGGGAAGATTGTCTCAAAATAAATTGTATTTGGATAATGAGAGTGCATTATATTGAAATGCCAGTAAATTTGATACTTTTTCTTGGTGGAGGTAAGCTTTCTGATTGGCAAACTTAAGCAATGTTTTTCCAGAGGGACTGGGAGCCTAGAAACAGATATGTCAGACGGTGGCTCCCCAGGTGTCAGTTTAGGAACCTCAGTGTTCAGTGCTATTTATCAATTAACAGTTTGCTTGGCAAAGAAAGTAGTCTGCTTTTTCAGCTTAAATATATTAATAATATAAAGGCACCAGTTTGCTGAACTATTTCTGTTAATTTTTAATGATAATTTGGATTTTAGGAGGTATGTTAGCTTGTGCCAACACAACGCTGCTAACTCTTGACTCCTAGCAGCTGTCCACAAAAACAGAACAGCTAATTCACTCTACAGAGTTTATCCATGTTATGCATGGGGGTTTGTAACTTCAGCGTAGGTGTTTTCTGGTCCATCCACAAAAGCCGGAGCAATAACGAGGTGAGAAGTTTTCCTGTACACTAATATATTGGCCACAGCAGGCCTCAGAGATGGCAGTGATAACCAGCTCTGCCTCAAAGGAAGAGCTTTATTTGTAATATCTTGAGAACACTTTAAATTCTCAGTTAAATATCAAATTGTTTTGAGTAGTGAGGATTATTCAGTATGGGAGGTGCTTTCCATACCTCTGCAATGATAACAGAGCCATGGAAATGCTGGTTTTCAGTATTTTCAGGCTGCCTTAACAATTACAAGCATGGTTTTTTAAAGGCGATGTTTTGTCCGTGGGTTTAGATAGCCAGTACTGTGCATTTCCCTGTCTTGCAAGCCTGTAAAACAGAGGGGTATGGAAAACTCCTGCATTTACACTGTGGACTTCCAGACCTGTATACTACAATGTCTTAGCACTTGCACCATTCCCTGGGGAAGGGACAAGCTCCTCTGACCTTACTGGGGACATCTGCCTGTGCAACATCATACAGCGATGAGCAGCAAAAGTAGGGCTGTCTCATCATTAACCTGAGAACATTTTGCACCAACTCCCATGCCATAAAAATTGTCACAAGCTTAGATATTAAAACCAGGAATCTCCTTAAAAATGTAGGCTTTCTTGAGGTTGCTTGTCTATTTTTTTTTAATATGGCAACTTTAATAGTCATATCCCTTTTTAACAAGGCAATGCTAATAGCCGTATCCCTTTTCACAGTGAGAGACAAAGAATATGCCTGTCAATAATTTTTGGTTTTTTAAATAAAAGAAATCAAATTTAAGCTGTCATTACACCCAAAATATCACAGCTAATTAAAGCTGTGCTCAAAGTAAAGCCAGGGCTGCAGCTGCGGGGTGCAGTGTAACATTAAATGCCACCAGTTGTGACCTATTACTGGCCCTTCCAGTAGTCAGGGAAAGAAAAGGAGTAATTAGAGGAATTTGGTAAAATGTAGCTGGTACAGCATGGCTGGTGTTTGCCTACTGCAATAGCATGAAAGGTATCATCTTACCTTGCAATAGAATAGGCTGATTAGTTTCTGTTTTCTTTTTGATGATGTTTGGACCAATCTCTATAATCAGCGGTGAAGGTCTGTATGAATAAGAATCCTCTGCTAGAGGAATTGTAAACATTTTATCAAGCTTGCAAATGTCATTCCTGAAAGTTACCCAGAAATAAATGCCAGTTCCTGTCTTGTAAAAAGGTAGCAGGATTGGCTAACAACTGTGCAACTTCTTGATTTATTTATTTGGGTATTTATTTCTGTAATTCTTGCCTTCTGTGGCAAGATATAGTGTTAAATGGTCTGTGTATGACCATTGGAGCCAGGCAACCTTAAAAGGAGAGATTTTGCCCTAATTTCATGGACGATGTTTATTTTGTGATTGTGGCTATGAAGTTCTGAATATACTGAATTTGCAGTTGGAAAATTATACTTGTACCCTTTCAGGTTCTTGGGGTATGGATCTGCAGGTTGGTAACGCAAGCAGAATTTCTGGTTGGAGCAGAAGATACTTCCTAGGATATACATCCCTCCCTTGACTTAAGAGCACTGAAAAGCAGTTTTCTGCTGACTCTTTAAAAAAAGCTTCTCTGTCTGCACTTCTCCTGGTGCCAATACTGATTTTTTTCAGTAAATGCCACACAGAACTGTAAGGCATACATACACTTAGCAGTTTCCAAACCCAGCTCTGCACTACCACATGCCAACAAAATCACAGTGTGCTCCTAGTTTTAAGTTTGCACTGATCCTTGTGGTGTTTTAGCTGTTGTTTGGACAGTGGCTCTTTGTTTCCAGGTGGTGTTTGAGTGGGAATCTTAGGGATAATGTAAAGTTTTCTGATAGGAATGTACTGATGTTAGAGAATAACGCTAGAGGTTTTCATGTAGCAGTTTGCTGACAGTGTAATTTTTTTGTGAAGATTTTCATGCAAAAATTTCATGGTTGCATGATCTTATTGTAACAGGAATTATGAGTTTTAAGGTGCAGGATGGAAAGGGGGTTGTTAATTTAGCATGAATTGATGACAACTGGACACTTTGTGAGGTGCAGCATGGAGGGGTATGTTGAGTTTGGCTGTGCAGTAAAACTAGTGCAGAAAGTTATCATGAAGTGGGCCAAGGGTGACCATGCCTAATTGATGTGTTTCTTAGCATCTCAGATGATCTCAAAAAATTAGAGACAATATGAAATAATTGTAGAAAAATCTGGTCTTGAGGCATAGCTTTTATTAAGCAATAACAAATTATTTTCACTCTCCAGAGAAAGCTTGAGTAAAAGTTGATCAACAGGGATAGAAAGTATTGGAATTGGTTAATTACTGTGAAGATTTGTTATGGGAAGTGATGGGCAACAACTTCTCTAACACAGTTGGCATTACACCCCCACACTATGCTCCAGAGGATGCAGTTTAAGGTTCTTTAAGGCTATTGTTACTCAGATGGGTTTCAGACCAGGGTCTAAAGGAATGAAATTAGTACTAGGAGCTCTTGTTGTAATCATAGCTTAATTTTATAATGGGTTTCTATTTAATTTTGAAGTGGTACACCCTAGTGATGTGATAAATACAGTGACATCACTGTGGTAAAATATATTAATTTGTTGGGAAAAGTAGGGTTGTGGGTAAGGATCCATACAAAAACTGATGATGGCTACCTTTGGTAAAATCAGGAAACTTCACTCTGCGCTCACAATTATGTCCGTAAGGGCAAAAAAGTCCTTAGTCTGTCTGTAAGCTCTTTAAAATTCAGAGCAGGAAATGGTTATGTGAGGAAGTTAAGAATGCCTTGGCTATTTAATGGGTGAGTCGTGGTGCCTAGCACCAGGAATTTTAATTTTATCTGTTTAATACAAAGCATCAGAAATAGCTTTGATTATTTAGAGAAAGAGAGCGGAGAAGACAAGGTCTTCAATTTTATCCAGTGTCACCTTGTTCACTTTTCTCAGAATGTCAAATTTCTGTGCTGCAGGCACCCTTTGGATCATGAGCTACAAGTTGAATACATTTCATACGAACCAAGTGAAAGACATTTCTGTTTATATACATTCTTAGTCTTCTTGATTACTGTTCACATTCTCAGTATTCTTGGAATAGTGGGGTTGAATTTTCCAGTATGATTTTCTTAGTATGTTGGGTTTTTTTTTGTTCTTGGTTGGGGTGGTTTAATTCTGTGCCCAGTTTGTGTGTGGGAGTTTTTTGGGGTTTTGTTTGGTTGTTTGTTTTTGGGTTGTGTTTTTTTTTTTTTTTAAATCAAGTTGGGCATAATGGGAATATTCAGATTTTTAGATACACAGAAAGGACACGGGTTTCTCCTTTCATAACTCCCAGAAGCATTCATGAATTCTGCCTACTCAAAATTTGTCAGCAGGATACGTAATACATAATAGAAATGCAACTTTTAAAACAAATTGAATAATATATGGGTTAAGAATGCATGCAGACTATTCATTCTGTGTTGTAATCCTTTCAGAGGAGAAATAAGCACATAAAACAGAAGTGCATCACATTTTCCAGAGGCTTATGAGATGCTGTTTATCTTGACTCTTTTAAGTGTATTTTGAAAGATTGCTAGGGCCTTGATATAACTTGTGTAGAAATTCTCCCTGACTCAAAGTGGTTTTGAAAATAGGTCGCTCTTTGGGACTGTAGCACGTCAGGTTGGTGGGAGAGCACTTGTTAAGAAAACAAATCTACTTCTAGTCACACAGATTAAAAATATGCTAACTACGCGTTCCCAAATGACCTCATTAAAAGTTCTGCCCTTTTGATATGAGGGGAGGACTGTAGGTTATGCTACAAATTAAAGGCTTATTTGGGAGGCAAATTTCTCTTTTTCCCTGAACTTTCAAGGAGAATGCCTAGCTTTGTGTTTCCTTTTACACATCTGAATGGCTGCCTGTTCCTACATGTGTGATTCATTCTCTGGAGAAGATGTCAGAGACGTATTATTTGACTAAGTTGATGGGAGTACAGCCAGATCATCTCGCCTGAGTCATCTGAATGGTAATATTTCATCAGGCGGACAGACCTCTGGCTCATGGCTTGCAGTGCCTGAAAAAAGTAGAGAAGGGAAAAAAGAGACCCAAGCTGAATGCTCTTCACCTTGTTGGCCCTGCTGTAAGTAGTGCTCCAGAAAGGTTTTTTTCCTGCCTTTACTGTTTGTCATGGGAAAAAAAAAAAGTCACAACAGGGGTTTGTTACAATGTGGAAAAGGGGAATTTTTGTAGTATTGAATAAATTTGTTGTTACATTGTGTTAGAAATGAATTAACTTCTAAAATTCTTGCTTTCTTGGTTTCACCACAAGAGCAGGAGTTGACTGGAAGCCAAGGATTTTTGAGCAGTCCCACGGACTGGGAAATTTCAAACTCAGAAAGTTTCTCATTCTTAGTTCCTTCCATTCTTTCAAAAATACTGTAGATATGTCCACACTGTCAGCTTGTAAACAGTGCAGAAAACCCACTCTTCAGTACCCAAATAGGATGATTTTAGAAATTTGGAGACATATTGCTGCACAAAACACCTTTTTCTTCCTATGTGTTCTACTAGGTAGACTCAGGGAGCTACCTGAAGTGGCAGTTCTGGCCTCTGCTTTGCATAATTAGCTTAGCTCTCTTAGCTTAGTAAGGGCAAACACCCTTGGTGATGGTGTCCAAACGGAGATGCAGGAACTACCCTTGTAGGGGCATGAGAACGTCTAGGATGATTTTGGCTTGCTTACCTGCAGGAGGTGGGGTACATGAGGGACTCACTTAGTTCATCTTCCAAAGGTGTGTTGCCCCATATTTTGGCTTTTTCTCACTCTCAGTCACTTAACAGCTTCATTAGCTGCTGCAGTTTTACCACACCCGAACAGATGCAGATTTACAGTAGACACCTAACAAGGAAACAAACATTTGGCTAACCAGGACAATAGGGATTTTGTGAATTACTTTCTGGAAGAAGAGACTGCTCACTTGTTATGCAGTGCTTCCATCAGAAATGGTACAGTTCTTCAAATGTGTCTGCAGTCGCTGCTTTGAAGCTGCTGGCTCTGGTGGTCTGAAGCCTGTGGATTGCTGGCTGGGCAAATAGCAACCACTCTGCCCCTTCTGTCATAGCAACTCTATTAGAAGCCCTTAATCTGCAGGTTTTGGATGCCATGGGAAGGCCCTTGTATGGCTAGCATATTCAGAGTATATTTTCAGTATTCAAAAGTATTCTGCTTACTGCATCATGTTGTGTAGGGTAAAATAACCTTCAGTAGAGCTCCAGCTCTTCAAAACCTGACCTAGAAGGTGATGAGTTAAAAACTTATCAGCTGTTTGCCATCAGCTAATTATTTGTGTAACTTTCTCTTTTGTTTTTTTGGAATCTCCTACTGAAGTCTGAAATGAACAGAAATATAGAATAGCACAGGTTTGCAGGGACCACTGGAAGTCATCTAAGTCTGGTTAGATCAGGCTGCTCAGGAGCTTGTCCACTAAAGTTTTGCAGATCTTCAAGGATGGAGATTCTGCAATCTACTCCACTGTTTGACCACCCTCATGGTGGAAAAAGTTTTCCTTATATCTATGATATGTTATTAACTATGGTCTTCCAAGGCCTGCCAAAGGCTGTATCTCATCTCAGTGTTGCAGTTTAACTGGATCTGTAACAGTGAATGTAAAATACATTTGTGAATACCTTTATATAACAAATGAAGTTGAAAGAAATACTTTCTTCCAGGCTAAGAGTGACACAGAAAAATTTTTCTTGAGTTTCTGACATTACATGCAAACCTTGAAGCCCTCTTCCCCCAAAAAAGTAAAGCAAACAGAAGACTGACTGTATTCATCTTCTAAAGCAGTTGGGCAATGGGGTCCATCACTATGATTTGATATTACTGATTACCTTCAGTTCAGTGGAAAGCTGTAAAAGCAGCACGTGTGTTCCTCCTCCTGATTTAACCTAAAATACAGATTGAGATAACACTGTCATTGCTCGAGGGCAACAGCAGTTAGTGGAGCTGTATTGTACATTTCCCTTAGGGCTGAGAAATGACACAACGGCAGGAAGAGTTTGACACTGCACAGTTGAAGATCTACAGCTTTCCCTATTTATCCACGCAAGAAAATGATATTTTTTGATAGGGCCATTGTTTGGAATTCCAGCTATTTAAGTAGAGATAAAAGTATTAATGAGCCCATTGTATCTTCTAAGATAAATTAAGATGCAATTGTGTAGGCAAATAACAGGAACTGGAGAGGAAGGGGCGGGGCGGAACTACTTGCAATTGTAGACTTCTGTCCAGCATTTCCCAGATGAATTCTGTATCAGGCTGCTGGAACAGCTTCACCCTTCAAGCAAGATACAGATAAACACGCACATAGACAAAAAAGAAATATACTGAGCACAAGCTATTTAGAAGTTTGCTTGAAATATTTACTTCTAAAGATCTGGTATTAATATTGCAGATTTTCTTGTTCACCTGTAGCTACATATGCAATTTAAGGTAATGGATATAAATGAAGAGACGTATGTATGAATATGTTCCAATATTTAATTAATAAGTTTGTAGTAGCTGTAAAGGTGAATATTTCCTATACCCACAAATCCAATTCTCTCTCAAGTACTCTGTCTACATGGGTGTGCTAATGCTCCAAGCTTCCTTATTTATGGTTCTCTTAAATGTGGGAAAACAGACCTTCAGTTCCTGCCTGCTATTAAAGTCAGAGCACTACCGCTTTGCAGCTATTTCATCCCCTTCCGAGATGCCCCCTCTCTCTTTGTAGTGGGCTGTGGATCTCTTTCCTTGAGGTTGTTCTCACAGCCCAGGAAACGTCACTGCTTTCCTCTGCAAGCTTACACTTTCCTGTTGCCCAAAAGATGATGCAGGGAAACTTCCAGCCCTGCTGTAGTTTATCTATAGCCAACAGTTGCTTAGGTCTGCGTGTATAAATGGTAATTTTCTTGTTTGTTCTAGTGCAAGGTTGTTTCCTTAACTTGAAATAGTAGATGCATGCTCTATTTACATTGAAATATTGAAAAAAATTTTCTTTTGATTTCTTCTTCGAGTTCTTTGGTAGAATTCTTATTAGTCTGGTGAAATTTTTGAATACTTGCATTAACTCCTCCACCTTCCCTCTTTTTTTTCCTATCACTCAAATACTAGTTGTCTTTTAGTCCTTGATATTATCAATTCTTTTGTGTGAACTGTACTTTCCCCAGCCTGTCAAGTCAACAGAACTGGACACAGTACCCATAATGAGTCACAGGTTACTTGCTGACAAGTTGCAGAGCTCTCCTGGGGAACTTCTAGGGAAAAGATAGATATATTCAGTAATAGGCTGACCTGTTATTTACCAGCGTGAATACACAAGCCTAAAAAGGCTATAGGGGGTCCATGAAATCTGGGATGTTTGCATGATTCATGGCGAGTTGTGCAGCCTCATGAAGTGATGATGAGGACTTACCCCAGCAGCACATCATGTTCTTTTTTTTTCTTGGTTTCTCTGCTCTTTGCTTGTAAAATTGTTGGGTTTTTTCCCATGAAGGTGGGGACATGGAGTGACAACTAACTGCAAGGGATGCAGCAGCAGCATTAGTTTATGGATGTCATCCTGTAGAAAGGGTGCAGAGCTTGAATGGTGGAGGATAGCATGAAGGGGACCAAAATGCCTTGGGGACATGGAGGTGGCAGGGCCTATCATCAGGTGATGTTCACAGCCTTACTGTAAATGACCCCTGCACATCTCTGGCTTAGAAGATAGCCACGATTTTCACTGCTAAAATGTATCCATTTCTCAACCAATGTCCCTGTGAAAGATTTTCCAACTCTATAGCAGTGACTCAATAAGTCAGGTAACTGCTTCACTTCATCTGCACAAAGACATGTTGGAGGTTATGTTAGGTGCATTAATCTCTATGGGAGGGAAGAAATAGCTGAACTGTTGATCTGAACCGAGTTGCTTTCCTTCACTAAGTGCTCTACAACCTCTCTTCTTTGGGAACTGGAAGCTGACTGCCAGGGACAGCAGCCCTGCAGACAAGGAGTCTCAAACTATGGGCCGGTTCTTGCCTTTTTTCCTGCTCTTTTGCTACCTAAGTTGGAAGGACTGGTTGAAAGTGTGATCATACATCAACAACCCCAGGGACTCTTCTTGACGTGACTCTCTTCATTTAACTCCTGTGCTGTGAAGGATGGCAGGAACTGGCACAGAGGGAGACAGAGCTCACAGCTGTGCATCACTCCAGTGTGAGCATCATCCCACGGGGTGTGCATGCCTGCGAGCGTCATCTTCTACAGCATTTCACCACGTATCAAGTGGCAAGATTTACCAATTGCACAAAAGGGAATACCCAGTCCTCTAACCTCCCTGCCTCCCTCCCATCAGTGCTAGCTAGGATGCTAACAGCCACTTCACGAGCAATTGCTGCCATTGTTACTGTTAAATAATTCTTTTCTTTTCCATGCCTTTTGTAAAAAGATATCAGAATTCCTTAATGCTACTCAAAGCCTCTTCAGAGCTAAAAAAGAAGTTTGGGGAAGTGTTTTTTCTTCCCAATACAGTTAACATTTCTGCCCACTTTAGTCTTCCCCCACAGCTTACTGAGTTTTAGGAAATATCAAACTCCTTTATAGAGCAGGACAACAGTTTTTACTTGACCTGTGAACTTAAATCAGGAAATGCAGAACATTTCAGGGAACTTGGTCTTCTTAAATACTCTGATTACTGCTTAGCCCATACAAAACTCACAGCTAGAATACAAATATTTTGAGGGTTAAGAGCTGATAGTGGGAGATTAATTGTCTCTGGAACAAATGTGTTATTAAATATATTTCGGATCTTGCAGATTAAATAATGCAGTTAATGTCATAAAGGTGATCCTCATTTCAGTTCTTCAAGAAAAACTCTCTAGGATCTCTCTCACTTCACTGTTGAATGCTGTGAGCAGGTGGGGATGGAGTTTTATAGGGAGGAGGAGGAGTGGAAGTTTGCAGGGCGCAGCTGGCAGATGGGACTCCACCAGCTGTCGCCACCACATGATGCTGATCCCAAGGAAAAGCTCAGAGGGAAGCTCTGGACACCAACCAGAATAACGCATGTACGAATCTAGTGAGAAATGGGACAAGGTGACTCTGGTAGTTTCTTTGGCCCAAGCATGACCTTGTCCTCCCAAGGTAATTGCAGTGCCATTGTACATGGAGGAACCTACTGGTGCCTCTGCCTTGGTCAAGGGCTACACCTGGACCTGACTTTGTGCTGTGTATATGTTCAAGGATTTACTCTGGACTAACTCTGGTCTACTCCTGCAGCCTAAGCTCACCTTGGTGACAGAAGCAGACCAGCCAGTTTAGTTTCATCCCAGAGCAGTCTGGTCTGGTGCCTTTAGGCCACTCTGCAACATGAATCAAAGTGTAGGAGCTGGGGACAACTGGAGGGTTTGCTTCAAAAGAGGGAGCAAGAGAGTTGGTTGCTCAGCCAACACCTCTTAGCATTTCTGCTCTGCCTCCTCTGTTTTTTTTAGCCTTGATGTGCTGAACTTCCCCACTCTCCAAGCTGTCTCTGTGGGCTACTGTTTTTCTAAATCACCTGTGGAGAAAAGATATTTGCATTGTGTCGCTGTTTATGCCGGGAGCGGAGAGACGCAGCAACATATAAGTTCAGCAAGAGCAGGCAAAAGAAGCAACTTTATTAATTTACAACCCCATTTTTATACCCCAGCCCCATAGGGCGATTGGTCAGCAATCACACATCTCCTAGGGTGATTGGTTAAAGTCCTACAGCACCTATTTCAAAATATTTTTACAATGTACCATAAACAAAACTTATCGAAACACCATGTGCTAGTCTAGTTTACAAAACCGTCCTACTGTTTCTCATAACACGTGTGAGAAAGGCAGGGTTCTCACAGAATATTGTGAGAACCTAGGAAAATTCCTCTGCTAGCAGCTTTTCAGCATCCACAGCATTGGTTTAATGCATACATGTGGAGGATGAAGCAAACCTCTCATGCTCACAGTATAAAGGACTACATATTATAAAATTTTGGGGCATAATTTTTAACATTCTTCTCTCAGCCCTGATGCTCCTTTGTTTCCCCTTGCTCCTTTGCAGGCATTTTCACCATTTAGACTTTACCACAATGCACTGTCTAGAGCAGTCCGAAATGTGAACCTGGTCCAGCAGGTCAAAGGCAATTCTTAACCTTACTAGCACTAATGTCTTAAAAAACATGGTAAATTCACATTCCTGGTTATGTTTGCTCGTTAAGTATCTGGTCTATGCGTGGGCATGGGAGAGATGCAGTGAACACTGTAGAAAGTCAGTAGGAATTCTTTTCATACAGCTAGTAGATGATAATATTTGTTAAAGGAAAATGGCAAGTTTTTTGTTACTGTTGCTCTATACATTCCACATTATCACTGGTCTCTGCAAATGTTATTCCCCAGTGTGCTTCCTGATGTGATGTGCTTTTGATGCCCTTTTCACTCTATGCGCTTGACTCTGATTATGCAGTTCTCCTCATTCTCCCTGTGTTTTGAGGATGTCTTCTCCAAGAGGCTGCCTCACCAGCGCATCACCACCAACCAGGACCAGAGTGATGTTTAAATCACATGGAAATTTACCTCTGCTGTTACTGCACTTGCCAGTGCTGTTTAAATATTTTATCCTGGCAGCTTTACTATTAGAAAAGGCATGCTGTGCCTGTGGTAGTATGGGACCCAGGAAATAAGAAATTAACTGACTTCAGTGTTTTACTTGCAATCAATTCCTCCTGCTTCCACCCTTCAGCTCTTGGCTAAGGGTGGAGACTTGCAACTGTATTGGAATTTTTTGCTGAGATTTGAATCACAGACAATATTCCCTTTTCTGTCTTGTGGCATCTCAGTCTTGTTTTATTGTTGTTGTTGTTGTTGTTGTTGTTTCGTTTTCTATTATTATACATGTGTAAGAAATAGTGAAAATACTGACATTGCTTAGGTGTTCTTCGTGTGTAAGGAAATGTAACAGTAAATAATTAATGTAGTGCTTTAAACCCCAAATCCCTGTTCCTGCAGCGCCACCTACCACAAACCCTTTGGAGCTGCACAGGACCGCGCTGCATTTTATTTTTAGAGCAGTAACACTACCGTTGGAAACACTTAGAAATTACTTCTTTGGGAGGGGGAAAACCCAAAGATTTCACAGCTCTTATTTTGCAGTCTGTTGTGTATACAGATGGTTGCAGTATTACCACGCAACTCAGTGAGGATTATCTATGCATGTACATGAAAATCAGCTTCAAACTGGGCTACAGGGGATCAGCAAAGAAATTGGTGACTTACTTAGGCTTGCTTAGGATGTGGGAACAATTGACCTCTCCTTACCAATGTAGGGCTAGAGCTAGCTGGAGATAGGCAACACATACTGAGCTGTGTCAGTCACTTCAGTGTAGTGACACTGACCCCTGTATCCACAGACTAAAAATGACACTTTGATAGGAATGCAGAAAAGAGTTTCCTGCTCATTGTACTTTTTTGACCTACATGTTCTGTCCCAGCTTCAGGTTTATTCTTGTTTTTCCAAGTTTTTATCCCAACTGACCACTAAGCTATAAGCATGTGTCTGAATTTTCCAGTGGATGTGGCCTCGTGTACAAGCACAGCCCAGTTCATGGAGTAGCACTTGCCTGCTAGGGATGTGCCTCCTGAGTTTCGGGTGGCTCAGACTGATTCCTTCTGACTTTCCAGAGGGGTTTCCAAACAGCTACCTGGGCGGCTTGTTCTCTGCCTGGTGTTCTTCATTCCATGCTTAGTAAATGATTGGCACGGAGAAGTCATGGGTGATCTATTAACTTCTCTGGTGTTACTGATTTGGTGAATACAACTACCAGTGCCAAATATTTATACCTGTGATGTTACTGCTGGAATATTTTGGTCAAATGCTCTGCAACATAAAAATTTATTCATCATTTTTCAAACTCTTCAAATAAAGTTTGCCTATTTCATTATTATCTGCCAGAAGACACGTGAAGTTGCAGTTGTACTGGCTTGAACTCAAAACTGGACAACTGGTGGTTTTATTTTGTTTTGGTTTTGTTACACTGAAAGACATAAAGCAAAGAGCTTAATTTAAGCAAAATGGGCTGAATCCCGTGTTCACAGAAAGAAAGGTGGGTTGCGGGAGTTGCTTGAGGGTGAAAGCACAATACAGCTTGGTGAGACCTTAATATCACCAAGAGCATTTTCTGCTCTTCTCCTGCAGTGAAGCCCCAGGAATGTGCAAGCAGAGAGGCCACATGACAGGACACAGACTCCATACAGAGCACACCTGGAAGAACTTACCCCCTTACATTTTCTCCGGCTGGAGGCTTCCATGTTGTAAGCTTTGCCTATGACAAAGTTGGCAAGGTAAGGCTGGCCTTAACAAATTTAGTTTGATTATTTGAGTAATTAATTGAGGAAAGTCAGAAGAATAAAAGGGCATTGATATTTTCTTAATAGCTATTTGCTTACCAAGAGCTGTGAGTATTGGTTTATGCATAGACACAGCACGGGAAGCAGCAAGGTTTCAGAGCAGTCCCCACTGTTGCCTGGTAGTGGTTGTGTTACTTAATTCCTTGCAGCAAAGAAATCTAGAATGGGATGGAGAAGCAGCAGGGTTTTCTTGTCATATTGCAGCATTCCCACTGTCAGATCTGGATACACTGAAGGTAGCAGGTCCTTTGCATCATCTTTAGAGCTAATTTCCCCTACTAGAATGCTTTGGAGAAGTGTGAGAGGATGTGTGAGCTGCCTGACACAGCTCCTGCACGGAGCCAGCCACAGTTCCAGATGTGGGCAGCCTGCCTGAGAAGGATCTCTCTGTAACTGTATCACTCTGCTGCACAAAGCCGAGCTGTTTCTTTCCTCCTATTTCTTGCCCCTTCTCCCGCTTCAGCACATCTCCCTGGAACTAGGAGATGGTCAGGCAGGGGCAGAGCTGCCTATGCAGGGCATGGGGATGTCTGAATCATGACAGCCCCCTGCCTCAGAGGCAAAGCCTGGCCCAGGTGTGGGCAAGAAGAAAAGGCAGCAAAGCTTTTAAAACCCATCTGTTTGAGACAGGTGCTAAATATACCATGCATCGCCCAGCTGAGCAACGCTTTTAAACACGTACTGAGTTTTAGCAGGTTAATGACATACTCGTGATGTTGCACAGCAGAAGAGAAATGCAGTTCCTTGGATAAATGTAGTTAAGTCTGCCTTTGAGTGCTTCTCTCAGTGAGTTCTTTATACCTTACTGGAAGGCCCACAGACAGCATGACGACATTGGCAAACAAGAACCAGAACAAAAAAAAAAAAAGGCTTATAAACCAATAATAATGAGAGATATCCCTGGTAGTGAATAAATAATGTGGGCTTTGCTACCACAGGCTCCGTTTTTTTTTTTCCACTGTCCAGCTGACTGTACCATTAAATGCAACAAGGGATTTCTTAGATTTGCTGTTGAGGGGTGGTCCTGAGGGCTGGCCAGAGGCTCTTGCAGTGATTTGGGCATTCTTTGTGGTGCTGCCTGTCGGCAGAGGCCAGCCCGGACTTCTGCACTACCCAGCAGCTGGCTTGCAGCCACTCACTGATTTTGGGGTCTCCTCCCAGAGCTGTGGTTTCTTTCACTCTGAAAAAGGGCTTTTGAACATCTGAGAATGGAATTATTATCATCCAGGCATCCACAGTTTAAAAGAATAAAATAAATCCCCACATCACCAAAAAATTTACTATTTGGGTTTTAATGAAGATTTCCCCCCTCCCCCCCAAGTGGATGTTCTACAGTTTAATTATGTATAGGTCTATACAGAATAATCAGTGCTAAGTACATATGCATACACGGAGCATAATAAATTATGTATCCTCTCTTAATATTGCATGAATAATAGGCGTGACATGTTTGATTTCATTTAAACCACAGTTCAAGAGAACATTTAAACACGTTTCTGGTTTTAAATCCATGAATCATCATAATGGGACTGTTCAGGCACTTTCAGTTAGACATACACTTCACAACCTTGCTGAATTTGAGTCATAATGATGATCAGATTAATAATTTGAACCAGTGCCCAAGGAAGCCAATGGGAGTCATTTCAGGCAGGTCCTCCTTGACAAACCTGATCTCCTTCTATGACAAGATGACCTCCCTAGTGGGTGAGGGAAAGGCTGTGGATGTTGTCTACCTGGATTTCCATAAAGCCTTTGACACTGTTTCCCACAGCATTCTCATGGAAAAACTGGCTGCTCATACGGTCATATGTTCTGCTGGGTAAAACACTGGCTGGATGGGTGGTCCCAAAGAATGGTGGTGAACGTGGTTAAATCCAGCTGGTGGCCAGTCACAACTGGCCTTCCTCAGGGCTCAGTATTGGGACCACTTCTGTTTAACATCTTTATCAATGATCCTGAGGAGGAGGTAGAATGCACCCTCAGTTTGCAGATGACACCAGGATGGGTGGGAGTGTTGATCTGCTTGAGGGTTGGGAAGCTCTACAGTAGCACTTGGGCAGGCTGGATCAATGGGCTGAGGTCAATTGTATGAACTTCAACAAGGCCAAGTGCCAGGTCCTGCACTTGTGCCGCAACAACCCCATGCAACACTACAGGCTCGGGGAAGAGTGGCTGGAAAGCTGGCCAGAAGAAAGGGACCTGGGGGTATTGATCAACAAGCAGCTGAATATGAGCCACCAGTGTGCCCAGGTGGCCAAGAAAGTCCACAGCATCCTGGCATGTATTAGAAAGCATGGCAAGCAGGACCAGGGAGGTGATTGTCCCTCTGTACTCAGCATTGGTGAGGCCACACCTGGAGTACTCTGTTCAGTTTTGGAAACCTCAGTACAAGGAGGATGTTGATGTGCTGGAGTTGGTCCAGAGAAGAGCAGCAACTAAGCTGGTGAAGGACCTGGAGAACAAGTCTTATGAAAACTGAGGGAACTGGGGCTATTTAGTCTGAAGAAAAGGATGCTGAGGGGAGACCTTATTGCTGTCTCCAGCTGTCTGAAAGGATGTTGTGGAGAAGTAGGCACTGGTCTCTTCTCACAAGTAACTAGTGATAGAACAAGAGGGAATGGCCTCAAACTGCACTAGGGGAGGTTTAAACTGGACATTAGGAAAAATCTTTTCAGTGAAAGGGTTGTCAGGCATTGGAACAGGCTTCCCAGGGACCTGGTTGAGTCACTATCCCTGGATGTGTTCAAAAGCCATATATAGATGCAGTGCTTGGGGATATGGCTTAGTGGTGGACTGGGTAGAGTAGGGTTAGTGGTTGGACACTTAATGGTCTTAAAGGTCTTTTCCAACATTGACAATTCTACAATTCATCAATTTTACTAGGGTCTCAGAGCAGGATCTATTTTTTAATATATGTGTGTATGTATATATATATTTAATGAAGGTAATTCAGGTTAGAGCTTCACTGAGAAGTCAGAGTCTGTCTGAGCCTCAAGTCGCCTTGTATCATTAGGGATTTCAGTAGCAATCTGAGAAATTAAAACAAGCTATCTTATAAATGTCACAGGCAGACAGTTACTCCTTCCTCTGTTGTCCAGAACATGCCATGCTGGAGGCTGAACACTCCCCCTGCCTTCATGAGTGAAGTAGCATCCTTTAGATGACAGGAACTCATTTTTACTTAATGAAATTCTAAGGAATATTTTCTGCCCTGCAAGATATGGGTAAAATAAGTTTTTAAAGGATAAAATGTTCAGAAGGACTTCCATGACACAAGAACTTAAATCTCACTGGCAGATTCAGGGTTCTGACTGAATTGGGGGATGGCTTAGTCTGGACCAGCTGGAAGATTAGGACTTCCAGCTGTTTCCCTGCACAGATGTTCATGCTGCTGGTGAATTAGCTCAAGCACCAAAACAGTTTACATGCTTAATGCTTTTCTCATCCTGAATCTGCACATTTCAGCTCTGTGCTTTGTCTTCTCTGAGAGAAATGTTGAGATACATTTGTGTCTTTAATAGAGGGGTCAGAAAGGATTGATAAGTCTGATCAAGAAAGCAGTTGCATTAAATAGGTCATTTAATTTGTCCCTGATGGTAACACTAAGGAAGCTGTACTTTCTAGAATGAATCTCCCATATAAACATCAGCATGCACTTTATTTTCTTGTTTTTGTAGAAAAAAATCAGGTCACAACACCTGTGACTCTGCTTTGAGTCTTGCATTTCTTCCCCAGGACACATCCAAAATTTCACTCTGGAGAATATGGCTACTAGTAACATCATTACCTGTAGGAAAACAAAAGCAGACCAGGCTGCAGAAGGTTGTTGTTCTGCACCAAGTCCACAGCACAGCCAAAGGAGCATCTTGCAGACATGTGCTCTTGCTGGGAGACTTAGCTCTTCTTTGCATGCTGTGTACAAATGTTCATTACTTGGGCAGGGAAGGACTGAACAGGGAACAGGCCTAACCTAATGAACTGATATCCATAAAATAACCTTTCCTGTCTTGCCTTTTTTTCTTTTCTCTCTTCAGGACACAGACTGGAGGTTTTATCTTCAATGTTTATAAATTACAGGATGGATGTGCTTTTGTCTCTTACTTTTCCTGGACAAGTAGTAATAATGGTTAATGTCTTCCCCTGAAAGCATCTTCTGTGAACTGGCTCTTACAAAAGTAAATTAAATAGCCTGTGTTTCATTGCTTTATTTTTATTAATATTATTTACTAATAGCAAGCCGCACTGGGCTTTGGTTTATTTTTAAAGCCCAGCATTCGTAGTTGAGTCTGTGTGTTGGCTCACAGGTTAATAAAGATGCAAGTATGAAGCCATTATGGGTAAAAAGCATTACTAATAGATCTTTAATACTGCTGTGCTTCACTTTCACAAGTTGTTTTTGCAGTGAACTGAGAAAGCCAGCCCAGGACCTATCTACAGTTCTAAAGTATAGGAGTCGATTTGATTTTTCTGGCTACTACAAGAACACAGTTATATTGAGGTGGTTTGTTGTGTGTTAGGAAAAAAAAAATTAATTTTCAAATTGTGGCCATGAAATTCTGACCCTCTGATGGGTACCAAGCCCTCTGCCTCAAACTCTCCTGTTGTATTGCTCAGCTATATCTTCTGAGATCCAGAAATAATCAAACTACTGAGACAACATTTTTTTTTAATCTGGATGGGCCATGTTAATGTGATTTAAATGATGATATGGCAATGTTTAATCTGTTTCCTCTTCTGCAGTCTTTTTATTTTCTAAGAAAATCCAGAGAGTGCTGCTTATCTTTTCATCTGGAAAAGGAAGAAAGCTAAAGTTGATTATTTCTCACTTACCTGGAAGGGTTTCGAATTTGTGGAGTACACTGAGTAGCAAACATTTAGTAGGTTCCCGTATCAAGCTGCAACTTTCTTCACTTCTGTAGATTAAAGTCAGTAGCTATTAAACATCCTGCAGGAGAAAATCTCAGAAGACATCCATTTGCAGATACGGCCCTTTTCAGGTGGGGCAAAGCACAAAAACCTGTAAGCAAGCCAATAAGTTAATTGTATGATCTAATGGCATAAAAATTTAGTTATAGTTCCCTTTAATAAAATAAATTTGGAGTCTTATATGGTAATTCTAAAATTAGATCACGCTACACCTGAAGGCTGTCAGTTCATTTTGTGAGATGAGTGAAGAGCTTTGCACATTTGCTGCAGAAATGTCCTTTTATTTCTGCTCTGAGGTTATTAGATGAAAAGACTTTTTGAGAAATCGCTAAATTTGATGCATTGTTTAAATCACAATTTTTTTTTACAGTCTCCCTTCTAACAAAAGAATTGCCATGGCTGTTTCAGACCGGCATATAAGTAGTGTAATGGAAAGTTCTGAATGGTTAGGGAAAGACTGTGAGAAGCAGAGAGAGCTTATAGAGGTCCTGCTCGTGGCATCCCCTTACAGCAGCTGCCTGCTCAGAGATGCCTGGGAGCAAACTGTCTACCTTCAGTAGATGCCAATACCCATGAATTTGTCTCTACCTTCTTTGAGCCCATGTAAGTTTTTCACCTTTGTGGAGTCCTCTGTCAGTGAGTTCTGCAAATCAGCTGCATCTGTCCCCATAAAGATGTCTCCTGCTAGTCAGAGAATAGCTTAAAGCTAATATCCCTGGTAGAGCCTGTATAAATCATGACAGAAAGCAGGGAGAGCTGCCCAGTTGTTGATAATGTCAGTTCCTAAATCTGGGTTTTAAGAGCTGAGTCTTAGGTGCCCGTAAAGGGAAGCTTTTGTGATTTCTACAGCAAGAATTAATTATGAATTTCATGGCTGAGAAGGTGCAAGGAACAAAAACTAATTCTAGGAAATGGTAAAATGCATGATCTTACAGCAATGGCTTGGAAGCCTTCCTCTTTGGTTCTGCTTCTGATACCGAGTTTCTGTGCAACCCTGACATGCCCACCCATCTCCACGGAAAAGGAAACAGAAATGTTACTATTGACCTAAAAATGACAGAGCTCCCAGTAGGTGTGCACAGGCTGCCTGGCACACTTTGATGTCTTTGTCCTCACAGCAGCTTTGGAGGGCAAAACGGTGACCTTTGCTTTCAGCCTGGCATCTACCTACCAAGCTGCTGTATCTCTCCAACCGGCCCTTTGCTGCAGCATGAGTGTGGCGTGAGGCTTAATGCATAAACATCTGTAAATGTTTTAAGAAAAATAGAGCAAAGGTGATGTTAGAAGAGAAGAGCATCAGCCTGTTGGGCAGCAGCAGCTGGAATACTTCAGTGCTGCAGTTATAGCTGATGGTGCGTGTACTTTGCTTCAGGAATGCTGCCAAATGGCATTTTATTCCTACCTCAGAGCTCTATGCAGATGAAAAAAGGGGAATTTACATGCTTTACTGGCAAAAATGTGCTTGCAGGTTTTCATACAGCTTGACCACTCCGGGATGAAGACCTGTCTCAGAGCAAAATGGCACAGCTGGGGCTGATGTTGTTCATGCTCAGAGTCAGGGCCTCACCAAGAGGCTCTGACAAGGGTGAAGGTAGAAGTGGTGCTTCCCCAGAAAGCTCTTCGAGACAATTACAGTCTGACCCCCATCCCATGGCCCCAGGAAAGGGCAGCTTTCTCTTAAATGTTTATGTTAATAGAGGTTTTTTTCAAAACTCTTTGTCATGATTCCTCTTTAGCCCTCAAGTCAGGTGTGGCAGTTCTCAGAACAGCTGTGGTTGGATCAGGATTTTCTCCTGTTTTAAGTGTTAGGAAAATTTTCCCATTGCATTTTTTTAACCTTCTTGATGCTCTTCCACTTTTCTTTTCCCATGAATTCCCAGCCCTACGGATCATTTTTCTAGGTTTGTTTCTCAGCTGCAGCAAGTGTAGACCTGTTGTCCTAACCTCACTTCCTGATTTTGAGTTTTTTGGGGTTGATATGGAGCTCACTCAAGACCATAGCTGTTTTTCCAGCATGGTTAACACACCCACCTTCAAAGTATTCGCTTTCTCTTGAATTGCCACTGCATAATCCTGCAGAATAACTTGCCCTTGCCACATCATTTGGACTGCCCAGCTGAGGTTACTGTTGCTTAGCTACAGGACTCTATAATAAGAGCCTGAAGCATAGTGGAGTGGTCACTGATGCATTTCAAATACAACAAGGCCCAAAGGATGCTCATCAATGTATGTGCAGGAATATTACAGGTCTCGAGTGCTGAGGTTTCAGCAACCATGACTATTAGCTTTTAGCTTACACAGCTCTGGTTGTTACTGTGCTGGAGCTATGTTGTTTGCAGACTGTGGTGAGAAACACGAACTTTAAGGAATGTGTCTGTTTGGGGGGAAATTATTGAATGAAGGTCCTTGAAAGAGGGAAATGGAGTAGGAGAGGAGCTCCTTGGGGGTTTCTGTGAGGAAAAACTCATTGCCAGTGTTAATCCCTGGTTAGTGGAGTCAGGTTATGGGATGCGCCATCAACGTGAAGTTCAGAACTGGCCATACATGCTAAGTATTGATCTGTGTCCACAACAGTGATGCCTTCCAGCTTTTCCTTGTCAGTTTGCATAGGTGACTTGTTTTATATCTCTACAAACTGTGATTATATTTTTGCAGTCTCATGAAATGAGTGCCACCAATTGCCCAGGACACGTCTTCAGTTCCCACAGCAGCTGCATGTGAAAGACAACAGCGCTGTGCTTCCAGAAACATTAATTAATAGTCTGGAGGTGAATGCTCAGCTTCGCAGCTGAATTTAATAGCAGTTCATCTGTATGCAGGAGAAGGTTTCTCTGAACCTCCAGCAGAATCTGGTAGGACTCACACTTCACCTCTGTGGTGTCTGTGGCTGGGGTTTGTGTGAAAAGGTAGCCTGGGAAAAGCTTTTCTTGAGGTTCAGCTGCCTTCAGTGTGAGTCAGCAACAGGAAATAAAGAGCCAGCAGCTTGACAGTGCTGGACTATCCCCAGAGACAGGCCACAGGGAAAGGCTGGAGTGGCTTTGTGCTTAAGGAACTTCCCTGGAGTAACTGGTCACGTCGGTCCACAGCTAGAAAGAAGCCAAGTCCCTGCCCACACCTCCAGTGTGATGCTAGAACTAGAGGACTTACAGGAAGGACAAGTATTACAGTTTTGGCTTTCTATTTATCTTCTGTGTCTCCAAAGATTGCTCTTGGTGTTTATGTTACAGATGTGAGCCTGGGGAGACACCATAGTTGATGACAGAATGGGTCAAATCTAGGCTCTCTGCTTTATGGCAGAGAAACAACGTGAATGAAAGCTGATTGGTTAAGAAGAGAGAAGTTCACTCTAAAAAACTGTGGACTGGATTTCTGGTTTATATACAGCAACACAGCCCTACTGAGAAGAGGTACACTGAAGATGACCGCACATTGTTGCTACTTCTTATTGTTAACAGCTCTTTAACTTAACCATCTGTGTAAGCAGTGAAGAACCTCCCTCCCTTATGAAAGTGTTAGTGTTTTCTGATCCCCAAAAGTGACTTGCCTGTCACTTGTAAACCTATTTTGCCTCTCACTTAGCAGTGGAGTTGTGCCCAAGTGAAGGCATTACATGTATACCAGCTAGGTATTATTTTTATAATGCATATCCATTGCTTGGTCCCAGGGTATTGCTCAAAGCGAGTTACTTTTCTGTGCTATGTTGTCTATCGATCACTCCTTTTGCCTTTTATCCTTCTTGTTTTTGTTGTTCTTTTTCCTGGCTCTTGCAGAAAGTGATGACAGGCCATTAGGAAACTGAATTACTAAAACTTTGTATTGATCTTTCCTGACTATATAGCTGACATTATTATGTAGGGACTCTTGTTTTGAGCTATGCAGAATGGTTTTGCTAAGCACTTGACAGCTCTCCTCACTCCTTTGCTTCATTACCTTTCCTCTCTTTACTGCCCCATCATTTCCAAGATGAGTTGATTCTGCAAATCATTATGTGGAGTCATTTTGTTTCCCCGTCAGGCTTCTTTTGCAAGCACCCTCATAAATGACGGGATTTTTCTTTTTTTTTCACTCCAGAGGTACACAAACAGATCAGCCCATTTGCTAACAGTCTCAGTGCTGACACCACAGTATCCATGGCAACGCACCAGCCTGCGCAAGCATCCACAGACGCTTCAAAAATCAGAAATACTGAGTGATGACAAGGAGTTGCTTCAGACAATAGATGTTTACAGGTGTCACAACCACCTGAAATACTTCTCTCTCAGGCTATCAGCTCCTTGATTATAATGTGTTTTACATTTCTTTTGCAGCTCCTTTGTCAGAATACAATATTCAAGGCAAAATTAATGCTCAGAGTTTTTTTTTGTTTGTTTGTTTTGTTTTGTTTGTTTGTTTTGTTTTCTTTCATTTATATAATTGCTGAGGTACCTTATGGGAATGAGCGTCCCAAGCTCCACTGTTGACTTTCCTCTTTGAACTGGTTTGGAATACAGGTTCTTCAAATGATAAAATCCAAAGTCGTAATTGAAAAAGAAGTAGCCTATGTCAGCACAACTAACCGAAGTAGCTGTGTGACTGCCAGGCTGAGTGGTGATTTGCACCATCATGTTGGGTGAACTACTGCTTTTCTATAATGAAAATAGATTTGTCAGATCCGATCAACCGTTTTGGGGGAATATTTTTGCATAAGTTCATCCGCCTGCTGTCATGGCAGAGACTATGTTACTGTGTTTACAGCCACTGGTCTTTACTGATCCCATGGGTTCTTCAGCTCTCCTTTCAGGAGATGACATTGAGGCACTCAGGCTGCATTTCTGAAGCTGGTTGCAGCAAATCTATCATTTCATTAAACCAGGTGCTTACATATGAAAATATCTGTAATTCAGGTAGGGTAACTGCACGTGGGGTACTGATTTGTGCAGCTAGATAACTGTGGGCAAATATATGGGCATAGGCTAGTATGAATTTACAGATGACATGTATGTGCTACCCCTCAGGAATTCATGTGCAAAGCAAACCATTAGAGTCACGTGCTGGTGATGACCCTGGATGAGGAACAATTTTATAACACAGCATACTAATAGGTAGTCTGCAGGCATTCAGGACCACCCTCCTTGGGCCAGGGAAGTATTTCTGCCATGGGTGTGCTCATTGAAGAGGCTGAGGCCATTCTCAAACCTAGACTGGGCCACTGCATTTGTTGTTTGCACAAAAGCTGAGTGTGAGGCTGAATTTGAAGCTTGGTCATGGGAAAGAGACCAAGTACATTGATGTCAAGCCATGTTTTCAGGCGAGAAAATAGTCCTTCATTCTGTCTGCGATGTCTCCCCTCTCAACAAATAACAGTAGTATTTTATTCACGGGGAGGGGGAAAATAGAAAGCCCCAAATCCAAGATGAACTATGTTGCCCCATGTTGCAGTGTTAACTTGATTAAGCTAATCTATTTTCAGTTGATGATTTAAGCTTTAGGCTTGAAAAATGCAGTAACATTTACATGTTTGAACGTAACAAGAGGAGCATATTAAAAAGCCTTATCAAAATTCCACATTAATAAAACAAGCTATCAGTGCATCAGAGAACTGAAGTGCAAGCATGCAAGCATAGTAATAGATTCCTTCTAAGGTCTTTATTCCTCTGTAGCTACTCTTGAAAAAATACAGACTTCCCTCTACAACAGGAAATTAAATCTCAAAATTAGTATATCCCTCATGTTCTGACCAGTCTGATCATTCAGTAACTTACAGGTTGTATTTATTTTGAAAAGCAACTTTCTCATAGAATTTTTCTAGAGATGCAATGTGTAGATTTCATTACTTAAACCTTAATGTGTGTTCCATTTATCTTCTGTTCAGCCTTGGCAAAACAAACAACTTAAGCTCACAAACTTGCATTTATTTCTTCCTGACAGCCGTCACTCACTGTTACAACTTGAAAATGTTAAGACTAAGAAATCTTATTTTTCTAGAGAGTTGTGTGGCTTTTAAAATTTCTTCTTTTTCTTTTTCCTTTTTTTTTTTTTTTTTGGAGATAGGAACCTCATAGCTGAACTGTTCCCCTGTACCACAGAAAACAGGTTAAAGCAGCAGAATTTGCTTTAGGTTAAGAACTTTCTACAGCTGAATCCTGCAGGGATCAGTGCTCCCCCTGCTTCCTTTCAAAAACATTTACAAAACCTCTGGTGAGATGTCTCTAACATGACAGGTGTGACATACAGCTTTTTCCTCTTCAGCAAAGGAACCAGCCCCATAACCAGGATGTCACAAAGCTTGAAGATCTGAGAGGAAAAAGTAGCCAGGTTAGGTAAATGGCAGGGGAAGAAGGAAACCCTGCACATTACCATGTACTCTGTAAGCAATCTTGACTGCCCACTTTTCATGTTGGTTTATCATCTGGGGACCCTTTGCTTTCAATCACAGCAGTGAGAAATGGAGATGTCCACAGGAGTGCATCCTCTACTTCAATTCTTTTCTCCTTGTGTTCCTCAGAGCAGGGTTGCACTGGCATTTTGTACCCCCTCTCTTCTTTCAAATTATTCGATTTCTCATGCAGAGACTGGCTTTTGACATCAAAAGCATTTAGTAAATTAGAGTGTAGCTCCCTGAAGCTAATTCTTCCATTGTAATTCACATAGGTGCCTATGGTTCCTTGGACAAAGATAACTAAGGTCTACAAAGGCAACGCTGTTCTGGTATGAGTCCTTCCACTGTGGCTAGATCTCACCTTTGCTTAAAGCTTTCCTGTGGCACCCTGAGGCATACATTTACAAACAGGTAATATTTCCAAGTAACCTTTAGAAGGTAAATGTTATCAAATGGTATACAGGCAGAAAAAGGAAGGCTTTTACATGGAAATGTTACTATACGAGCTGATGAGATACAGTTGAGTTGCTTCTCCAAACCAGAAACAAACTGAATGTAGTTTGTTCTGCAAAGCCAGGGATAAGTCCATACTATTTTCACTGGAAGCTTTTATTTTGTTTAGGGCCTGATAATCCTAGCAAGAAGCTTTTCTGCTCTCCATTCTTCCCCATTGTTTCTGATGGGCACTAGAGGGACCCTAGAGTTTTCCAACTGAGAGAAACATCTCAGCAGAGCCCAGTTAGGAGCCCTGCCTTTCCAGGTCACCTTAGCCTGGGTGTTTCCAAGGGGAATGGTGGCAAAAAAACCATTCAACCTGTTATTGAATATATCCAGAGACTGAAAATACGCCACTGAGGAAAGTGTAAAGGGGCCATAGACATGCTTTCCATTCCTTCATCATCTGCATTGGTGCTCTCAGCTCTTCCCACCGGGAGTAAGTAAGAGCTGGCTTTGCCTTGACTGCTCTGTTCACTCAGCTAATGTGACATTGGCACCAAAGGTTGAGGCACAGTGTGGTTTTGAGAAATTAAATGTTTCCTTCCCCAGTCTGAAGTGAAGCCAAGTGCCCAAGTTGCCAACAACTGCAGCTCAATAAACTGTCAGAACAGCAGCAGTAGTTTGTTATAGCTATATAGTAAGAGAAGAATATGTATTGACACAAGTCCCTTCTCAAACAGCATTTCCCAGTTACAGTTTCAAATGAATCCGTTTTAAAGGGCTGTAGCCAATGTCAGGCTTCTTTTAGCAGGCAGGCAAAAATCCTCTGCATTTGACTTACCAGGTCTCCATACAGAGATCCACAATTCAGCATTTCGAAGCTTTACTATAAAGCTCATGGTTCGTGAGGCTCTGTAAAAATCTATTCTTCCTTTGTACAAAAATATTCAACACCCCCCCCCCCCCCCATCTCTTAGTGGGATGATGCTTTTTGATCTCTGCATGAATATTTCTATGTGCATGCTTTTTAATATCACTAACATTAATTATAAGAATTTTTCCTTTAAAACATCTAGTGTCAACACTGTTGCTGAATATTTAATATAAAGTATAATGTAATCTGACTAGATAATTATCTTGGGGAAAATGGTGAATGCCACATTGTTTTTTTCTGTGTTTATTTTTCATCATCTTTGATGACTGTTTAAAGGAGAGCTACAACTGAATGACTAATTTCCGAGATTCGCCTTCTCTCTTTCTCTTTGCAGGTTGCTGCTGAAAAGAGACAGGCTGCTACCAGATTGCATTTGAGATAGAGATGTTGATTCCTCCATGGCACAAGGAATATTCTGAGCGTTTCTCTGGATTCGCCCCTCTCTGATCTCTAGAAATGTTTATGGACAGTGAAAAGTCTATTTATAGCTCCTGGTGGCTTTTTGTTAAGACACCTTTTCCATTATACCCGTGGCAGTATTTGTTTCAAATAAAATTATAAGATGGGGTGGGGTTTTTTGTTTTTTGTTTTTTTTTTGTTTTCTCTTAAGAGTGTAAGCTTTAAATAAATCTACGTTCCATTTAGATGAAGTGTAACTGTTTCTCGTTGCTCAAGTGAACTGCTCATTCTCTCTCAGGGCTCCTTCTGATTCAGCTTTACATAAACCTGCATTCATGTCATCTAGGTGGTGAAAGGAAGGGCAAAGTCCCTGTGCTTGCAGGGAGAGCTCCATCAAGGTCTTTGCATGGCCACATAGGTCTCCAAGGGCAGCCACAGAAGACAGCAGGGGAAAGGCACTGCTGATCCAAGGGGTGCTAGGGATACTGATGCATGTTCCTTGTGCTCTAAATGGGTGTCTTTGCGCCTGGCAGTCTGGAAGAAAGACTGCCTGCAGCAAACCCAATTCCTCTGGAAGCACCTCCTCCAAATGGATATATATCAGCAATGGTGAGTAACCAGAGGGGAACATGACAGTTTTGTCCTTTTGGCAAGATCCTGCTCCCTTTGCATGCCACTGATATACAGATGAAATGATAGAAGAAGGAAGCAGCAGTGGTGAGTTCTCCTAAACAGTTTGCGGCAGGCTTGGGAAAGGGAGTGGAAGAGAGGTCTGTAGCCTTGATTCACAGACTCAGACCTTTAAAGGACAAGAAAATTTCCTGATTTACAAATACATAAAAATACTTATCAATTTGACAATCCCAAATCACTTTACTGACATGAACACGGGACTGGAATATAATCCAATGGAGTAGTTACTGAGGGATGGCCATCTCCACATGGCAGCTGAAGAAACACAAGCAATGGTGGGATCTAGGCTATTCTGAATCTGCATTATGACCACCCAGCCTCAGAGACATAAGGCCCAGATTGCAGGTATTAAATATTCTAGATCACCTGCTAATGTCCATGAAGGAAAAGAGTGCTCAGTACTCCTGAAAAATCAAGCTTGAAATCAAGCTGGGCACCTAAAATTAGTGAGACTTTGGAACAAACAAAATACTCACTCAAAATGGTGGAGCAGAATGAAACAATCCTAAAACTAGCAATTAAAGTTTTTGCACTGCAGCGTGGGTTACAGGTAGTGTGTATTCTGGGCACCCACGTATAGAGAAGAATAGCAATATTTATCTCTACTGGACCAAAGCGTAGTACCTATTTCTAAAACATTTATTAGGCTATCACGTGCATGACATAATCAGAACTGCTGGTTAAGATTCTGACAGAATGGCTTTTGCACATGAGTTTTTTACATATTCATTAGAGTAATTTTTTTTTTTAGAAATAGAAAAAGGAAGAGAGTACCATTTTACTCCTTCATCTTCAGAAAAGGGAATTGAAGCAGTGATTCTGAGCAGAAAGGGTGAGAGGAGCTGATGCTGTAGCTCTGCCACATCAGTGGCATTGCGTGAGGCATGGCTTTGCCCTTGTCTGCTTTTCCAGAATATGGAAACAGTAATTGACGGCCTGAGGGGGCTGAGGAAAGTTCGGTTTGAGAAGCTGGGAAGTGACAGAGTAATAGGATATCTTTTATTGCCAGATTGCAGGAAATGGCTGGAGAACTCGGCCCTACAGGAGCACAATTTCTGAGACAGCAGCAGTGCAGTTTCTGAGGTGCTGTAAAGGCGTTTTTGTAACTCATGTCACCATTATTCGTTCTCTTTTTCCAGAATAAAAGGAAAAATTAGCTTGAGCTGAGACTCGCATCACCGGAAGACCCAAATGGAATCGGTCGAAAAAGTTTCGGAATGTTTTTCGGGATGCTCGAGGGCTGGGGCCAGGGTAGGGGCCGGGGCCAGCGGTCCCGGAGCACCTCAGCAGCGCTGCGCGGTCGTCGCCATTCCCCGACACCGAACGCAGCGCCCTACCCGCCGCCGATGCGCGCCCCGCAGGTCTCGGGAGCGCCCCGCGCAGGTACCGGGGCGGCCGCGGAGCCCCTCCGCAATGCAGGGGCCGCTGCGGGCGCCGGGCAGGGCAGGGCACGGCGGGGCGGGGCGGCGGCGAGGGGCCGGCTGCCGCCGCCGCGGGGCCCCTGCGGGAACGGCGCAAGGCGTTAGAGTTCTGGTGGTAGGGCGCTGCGTTCGGTGTCGGGGAATGGCGACGACCGCGCAGC
>JANVCC010000022.1:11493773-11604641 GCA_025345505.1 Todiramphus chloris collaris
GAACGGCGCTGGGGCGGGGCCGGGGGCGGGTCCCGGGGGCTCGCGGCGCGCAGGCGGCCGCGTCCCGGCGACAAGCGCTGAGAGCGGCGGGGCGGGCTGAGGCGGGCACGGCGGCGGCGCGCCCTCTCTCTGCCCCTCGGCGCGGCAGCGCGTCCTGGTGCCGGCAGCCGCCGCGGTGCTCAGGTAAGAACTCTGCCGAGCCCCGCGCCTTCGCCGCGCTTCGGGCGGGCTGGTGCCGGGCGGGCGGGGGCGGTGGTTGCGCAGCCCGGGGTGGGGGGGGTGCCCGTCGGCAGAAGGCGGCGGAGAAAGGACGAAGGGACCATTGGCGGCTGTCGGGCGGGCGGGGTTGGGGAGAGGGTGTCGGGGGCTCCGCTCGCCGCCCGGCCGTCGGGAGCCGTTGGGTTCGCGGGTGCTGGGGCGTGCGATGTCTCCCTCCCTCCCTCCCTCCTTCCCTCCCTCCTTCCCTCCTCTAACCCGGGCGCGGGCTTTGACAGAAGGCGGACCGGGGCCGAAGTTTGCAGCCGGTGGCCGCTGCCGATCTCCCCGAGGTAAAGGCGGCTACCCGGTAACGCCTGTTCCGTCTTCCTAGGGGTAGTGGACTTCTGCCAGTTGCCTGCAAGTGTTTTCAGCATCTCTAGGCTGTAAAACCCTTTAAAGGATGTAACCTTCTGTCCTCTCCTGCCCCCACCCCTAAGCTCCTCTAAAGGGATCTCTGAGACAGAACAAAGAACGCGAGACGAGGGGGTGCGGTGCTTGTCAGGGCTTTTAATTTGCACCGAGGAGGGGGGCAATGATTATCATTCGCTGCATCGAGGGGCTCAGCCGCGGAGAGGGCAGAGCCGCGCACGGTGTGGCTGGAAACCGCAGTGAGGCGGTGGAGAACAAAGCCTTTTTATGTAAGAGAAAATTATGCAAAATGTGCCTCGCTTCAGCGGCTGCAGGTACAAGCCGTGAGCCCGTGCAGCTCTGCCGTGCCGCGAGGTTGCACCGAATGTGATCTGCCCAATAAAGCCTGCTTAGCTTCAATTTGTTGCGTGTGTGTTGGAGCCGCTAATTACGACCTGCCATTTGAATAGGATGTGCTTTCTGAAACACCTTCGGAAAAGAAGGGGGTGTGCCGCATGCCGGGCGAGTTGCATTCTGTATGTAAGATACTGACATCATTTATTTCCCCGTGCTAAGGAGGAACTTTCAGTTTTCCTTTCAATAAAGATATTCTCTGATTCATTGGTGGATTTTCTGTAGGGTTTTTTCCTGATACAAAGTAGCAGGCTTTCTCATTAACATAAAGTGATGCAGTAGAAGGGGATGTAAACATACATATTTCTGAGTCTTACTTTTTCTAGATCTCTAGCATCCCTTTTGCACAATTTGTCGTGTCTTTGTGGTTGTGTCAATAAATCTTATTCCATCCTTTCTCAAAAAAAAAAAAAATAAAAATTGGGGTCCAGTGTTGGCACTGCTTGCAATTCAGAAAACCTGTCCCTTTTGTTTTCAGAAGGGTTCTTCCTTGCAAGATTGAAGCACGTATCCTTTCCGTTCTCTTTCTTTTCCATTTCCTCCAAAACCTGTGAAAGAGCTGGTTTCTTTTCTGTTGTGCTAGTTTAAACTTGTAGGGATGTCTAGACTATGGATCTCATGGCCAGTGCACCCAAGAAGAGGCTTGGCTGCAGGATGTCTTATTTGCTGTAGCCTTTCTTGCTTCCCTCCTGACTGGATGATGTGATCACAGCATCTCAGCCCTTGCCGGGAAGAGAGAATGTGCTGAGAGTGCAGTACCTAGTGAAGTTACCCCTGCCATTACTTCATAGATCACCAAGAAGTGATTCACCAACCATGAACAAATAGGCACCTTCCCTGCTTGTGTTAAAAACTGTCATCAGATGGCACAGTGGCAGTCCAGTTAAGTCCTTGGGTGGGCGTGTATTTCTGCTGCTAATGTTCTGGAAGTATGACACATAAAATGGAGACCAAACTTGCCCTTGTAGCACCAAGGTCTAGGAACTGCTGAATTCCTCACTTCAGTGTACCCATTTGCAAAACACTGATGATACACCCAGCAGTGGGCAGGACTCCAGTCTTCATGTGGCACTGGTCTCCTGGGGCTCAAGCATTTGTAAGTGAGCTGAACTAACACAGTGAAAATATCCAGTGGCTTAGTGAGGCCGTTCAGAGTGGAAATGAGGCATGTGGGTGAGCCTTGGTGTAGCAGGGCTCTGGCAGGAAGGACGATGGCAACAGACAGGTGGAGTGGCATAAGTTCCATCTTCTCATCTTTTACCTAAGGGACAGATCTGGTTAATGAAACTTTACAATTTGTTGCACCCATATTGTGTGTTGCCTGTGGGTGTTCGAGAGAAGCCAAAGAGCTGTCATCCTGAGAATAAAAAGTTGCTGTTCTTCCGTAGAGAATTTTAGCACACTTTGAGCATGGAGGGCAGTTCATGGTGCTTATATTGCAGTTTGTTACGTAAAGTGTCATTTGTACCCTTGATTTAGAGATCTATTGGAATTGTGATGGTGTGTTATGTCAGTACCAGTTTAGCTGTGCTCTTTGAATGTGTTCTGACAATAAAGGAAAAGCCATCGTTTAATCACCCCTGAGGTTCTGTGCCTAGGCATGAGTGATCTGATCACAGTAGTCCCTAAATGAGTTGCTGCAGTCTGTGGGTTAAGAATTCCCTTGTTGCTAGGTGTTTTTCTGGTGTACCTTTCCTTTCAGCCAGTGACATTCTGCTTTCTGTATGAATTACCATTTGCTAAACCACATACCTGGATTCATGGGAGGAAACATTTGCTGTGTGTATTGACACCAGAATGGGCTCTTGCCCCTCAAGCTCTGGTCCTGTCCCATTTAACAATTGTCTGAGCTGTGGAAATTGCTAGAAATACCTAAACACAGAAATAGGTGCATGAGGCCCGTTGCATACTCTGGTGGAGTATTTCAGCTATTGCCCCCAAACGTGGCACAGCATACAGATGTGTTGGAGACAGGTTTGTTTTCTTAAGGGAGTGGGAAGAGGGAGAAGTCAAAAAGAATTTAGGTTGTGAGGACTTCATGCTGACAGCTTTCAGAAAGTTACCTCTTTATTACTACAAGCTCTACAAAGTTGCAAGATACTGACAGGACTTGTAATGCAGCTGCAGTTTCTGTGAGATCTGAGATATGATCTGCCCTGGTAGGACAAATGAGAGTTCAAGAAAAAGGTGCGGGGGGGGAAGCTGATATTAGTGCTTCCCTGTAAACCGTGGGTCAGTTCAAAGGCCTGAGCTCCTTACAAATCTTTTGCCTATAGCACAGGCAGGGACTGTATAATGTCTGGCTCATGGCAAAATTAAAAAAACACTGCTTGGCCTTATTGGGGTTTCCTGAACAGGTACTCTTACCTTCGGGACAGTTGTAGCTGAACTGAAGCCTTACGTAAAAAGGGATCAGAGGGTGTTGCAGTTAACATGTGCATGAATGAGTGATAGCCAGAAATTTGGAAAGGTGTAATATTCCGGGGTCCTAGGACTAGATGAGTTCCCAAGGTACCTTCTAAACTGAATTATCTGACTATCTGTATATTTTATGTGCTACCTTAAACTCCAGTTGTACTTGATGAAGAAATAAAATTACGTGTGTGCTGATATGTTCCCTAACACTCAAGGATGCTTGTTTTGGTCCATCTGGATTTGCTCAGTTGTTTAAATACATGCTTAATTGCCCTTGAAAGCGAGCCTTAAGCATGCTTAAAAGTTAAGCATGTTTTTAATGGAAAATAGAATGCTTTTGCTAAAAAAGGAAAGAGTGTAATTTTAGGGGGTGTGGGCTCACTGATGAAAAACCCTTGCTGATGTTTAATGGTGCCAAGTACCTCCAGGGAAAGCATGGAAATGACAGATGTTCTGTGAAATTACTACCTTGCTTATCCCTCCCCAAACACACATGCACCCACTAAGGGAGGAGGTATGGGTGAGTCTCGACATGTTTAGGGCTGGTCCTTTTTCTTCCATTCTTTTGCTTCGTGTACAGGTGTGCTTATTAGTGACAGTGCTGTAGTGCATCTCAGCTTGTAAGAAAATACAGCATGAGACTCATTTCCATAGGGTGAAGCTGATTTAGAGGACTGGTGCTGGAAGCAGAGGTGGTTTCTTAATCCTCTGCCTCAGTAGAGGAAAAAGCTTTTCTTTCATGGGTAGGTTTAATCACAGGTTATGCTCCTAAACTATAGGAGTGTGTTTTAGAAGGAGATTCGATGTGATGTTTGTAATTGCTTTTTCGGTAATGGAGGAAAGGACTGATGTATCCATGGGGTTAATTTGGATTGCTTTGGCCACATGGGTTGACTATGCTCGCTGTTAAGAAGATTTGAGATGCTTATTAACTCATTTTACTTTAACACTAATTGTTTGCTGGTGTATTAAGGATAAAAGATGAGCTAATGCTGTTGTTCCTTATGGTTTTACGCTCACTGCTGTTTTTCCCTACAGCAGTCTTGCTGATGAAACTGATCTTTGTTCTTTTGTCTTGATTGGGGAGGTGGCGGGGAGCCCATCACGATCATTCATAATGATAACGATGCAACGTTTTCAGAGTGACAGTGTTTGTACTCAGTATCCTGCATCTTTGTTAGGGTGCCAGCTTGAAAGGAATTACAGTAAAAAGGTGAGGCACGTGGCAACCTCAGTAATATAAAGATTTATCAAATGTCTTTGTTTTCTGTAATCTGTGAGACGGGCTAGTGCCGGTTGATAGGCTTGACCAATAACACAATATGCTGTTTTTCTGTTAGCATTTTTTTAAACATTGTGTTTTTATAACTTTCTGTGATGTAATATTTGTTTCTTTTAGCACATGGTGTCTGTTGTCCAGATAAAATATGTATGTGTATCTGTATGCTCATATAGCACGAAGGAGACAATGGCCCTATTACAAGCAGCAGTGTTAAGTAGAGAAAATCAATATAACTGTGTTGAATTCATTGAATCTGCACCTGACTTGCACCATCTGGAAAAAGACAATGCCTCTTTCAGCTCTCTTTTTCTCCTTATTGAAAATCTGGGGTACTTTTCCCCTTCAGGAAAATAAACAGTTTATATCTGTGAATTCTTAAGTTATGGATTTATAGGTAGAATTCAGCCCCTCTGGCAAATTCTGCTCCTTTATCTACAATTGGAACTCATGGCTATGGGGATCTGAGGAAATATTTCTTGTCTTCTGTTGGTCAAGCCCCAGGCAAGAAGTAGGAAGAGTTTTCTGTTAGTACTTCTACTAACTGTAATGCAGTTAGATTGTAGTAGCTTCCAGTGAGTTGAGTCTATGAAAACTTAACTTTTATGTTGGTGAAACTTGTCATTTTGTCCCCTTAGGGAGATATAAACTAAATTTCAGTAGCTGTCTGCAAAATTAGCTGTATGCAACCTCTGGATAAACAACATAAAAAAAAACCCACCAAAAAACCAAACCAAAACAAAACCATCAGTCAAATCATGTAAGCTAACTTAGTTGTATTTCATTATAAGGGCCTAGTGATTTAATTAACACTGTGTTTTCACTTTATTTTTTTGAGAGAATGGTAGGGGCTGGTTTCTCATATAAAACTAGGAGCTGTCAGTTCTATTTTGAGGAACATGCATCATCTGTTAGAAGAGCTGCTTCACCGTGCAAAACCTGCTACTTTTCCTGAGTTTCGGATATTGGATGAACAAAGTTAGAAAATACCTCAAAATGAGAACATAGGGTAGGAATATTATAAAGGTTTAGAACATGGATGTTGTCTACCTGGACTTCCATAAAGCCTTTGACAGTGTTCCCCACAGCATTCTCATGAAAAAAACTGGCTGCTCATGGCTTGGACGGGTGTACGCTCTTCTGGGTAAAACACTGGCTGGACGGGTGGGCCCAGAGAGTAGTGGTAAATGCAGTTAAATCCGGCTGGCAGCTGCTCACAACTGGCCTTCCTCAGGGCTCAGTATTGGGACCACTTCTGTTTAACATCTTTATCAATGATCCTGAGGAGGAGATAGAATGCACCCTCAGTAAGTTTCCAGATGACACCAGGATGGGTGGGAGTGTTGATCTGCTTGAGGGTTGGGAAGCTCTACAGTAGCACTCGGGCAGGCTGGATCAATGGGCTGAGGTCAATTGTATGAGCTTCAACAGGGCCAAGTGCCTGCACTTGGGTGCAGCAACCCCATGCAACACTACAGGCTCGGGGAAGAGTGGCTGGAAAGCTGGCCAGAAGAAAGGGACCTGGGGCTACTGATCAACAAGCAGCTGAGCATGAGCCACCAGTGTGCCCAGGTGGCCAAGAAAGTCCACAGCATCCTGGCATGTATTCAAAAGCAAGAAAGCATTATAAAGCAAGCAGGACCAGGGAGGTGATTGTCCCTCTGTACTCAGCATTGGTGAGGCCACACCTGCAGTACTGTGTTCAGTTTTGGACACTTCAGTACAAGAAACACATCGAGATGCTGGAGTTGGTCCCAAGAAGAGCAACTAAGCTGGTGAAGGGCCTGGAGAATAAGTCTTATGAAAACTGTCTGAGGGAACTGGGGCTATTTAGTTTGAAGAAAAGGATGCTGAGGGGAGACCTTATTGCTCTCTACAGCTGTCTGAAAGGATGTTGTAGAGAAGTAGGCGCTGGTCTTTTCTCACAAGTAACTAGTGATAGAACAAGAGGGAATGGCCTCAAACTGCACCAGGGGAAGTTTAAACTGGACTTTAGGAAAAAAAAATGTCAGTGAAAGGGTTGTCAGGCATTGGAACAGGCTGCCCAGGGAGGTGGATGAGTCACCACCTCTGCATGTGTTCAAAAGCCATATAGATGTGGTGCTTGGGATATGGCTTAGTGGTGGACTTGGTAGAGCAGGGTTAATGGTTGGACTCAATGATCTTAAAGGTCTTTTCCAACCTTGATGATTCTGAGAACAGAGTTAGGGTTATGCTTTTGAAAACTCCAGCCCTGGTGCAAATTTTATCCAGAGATGAGTAGAAAGCATGTGCACCTTCAAAAATGACCTAAGTGCTTTACTAATGGGCCAGAAACCCAGAACTGCTGGCCATGGATGCAGATCTGCATTGATTGTCCTCCTTTCCTCCATAGCTTAACTATCAGTGTTGTCCATGCTGTGCCCAGAGGAACCCTTAGTATAAAATAGATCTAGGGGTATCTTTCCCCTCTCTTCCCCCGCCCCCCCTCCCTTTCTGTTGAAGTTACTTGTGTAACTCTGTTAAGCTAGTACAGGCAATTGCAAGGTGACAGACCTTAAGTGCAAGGACCCCCATAACCTCTGGGAAGGCTCAGAGATTGAGGGGGACTGTGTTTGCCATGAAATGGGATGAAAGTGTGTGTTCAGAATCCTTTGACTTTAAGGAGGGTTCAGGTCTGGATCTGAATTCCGGTTAGCTGGAAAGCTGGTTAGCTTGTTTTGGCTAACCAGCTCTTTCTGTGCCAAGTTGGACTGTTTTCTGCAGCAGCCTTTCTGTGACTGCCAGGTCTGAACAGAAAGATCTGATCCCCTCAGAGGGAATTTGTCTGGACTCTGGACCCAAGGCTGTATGCTGCAACGCAGTGGCTCCCAGCGCTGACATCCAACGCTTGCTTGATGTTACCATGCTTCCACTGTCCCCTGGCTGACTGTGGGACAAAGACATCCCACAGTCTTTCAAAGACCGTGTCCTGTACTTGGCAGCTGCTTCCACATGATCAAGTAAGGTATGCTTGGGTACCTACTCCTGTTCTGACCATGTGGTATCACGCAGAAAGCAGAGCTGCTACCTTTGTTTGAGGTGCTGTGACTATGGCTGGATTAACAGCAGCTGTATGTTCACATGCAGGGTTCCGGTCACTGACAGGTCCTTGTCTGATGGCACCTGATGTGTTTTTCAGGTGTCTCAAGCTGCTTGCTGTTTGGTGGTTGTGTCGCAGGGCACGGTGGGCTGGCAGCCTGCCACCTCTGTTTGTAGCAAGACTGTATTCATGCGGGTGTTTGACTGCTTCCCTTGAGTCATGCTGAAGTCAATACTAGCATTTATTTCCTTCAGCAATTAGAAAGTGTTCAAAAAGGCTGAGGAAAAAAATACAAGGACTCAAAAAGGAGAGATGCAGCGGTGGAGTTGAATGATTTGCAAAGGAAAAGGAGAGTAGAGCTTGCTCAAGGGGTGGTCTGGGTGTTTGGTCGTTCACATCCCACCCTGCTCATCAACCTGTAGCGTGTGGTGGGAGGGAATCAGAGATGAAGCCAGTTGTGCTGGCCCTAAGCTGCTTCCTGACCTGCAGAATTACCCTGCCCTCCTCCAGCACTCCCCCACACTGGTATTAGAAAATATGGTGCAGGGAGATAGCCACAAGAACAGGAGGCAGATTTCCGAATTAAGAGAGTCAGCAGCTCCAGATTTGTGTCAGAGTTGTTTTTGATTTGCACAGCCTCAGCAAGGGCAGAGTTTGACCCTAAGGATGCTCTTCACAGGCTGTCAGCATGCTCAGAATACCCCTGGGAGTTTGGGTTTGTGTTGCCAGGAGTCCAGAGCAAACCTGGCATTTAGGGTTGAGGCTAAGTGTGTCTGGAAGGAAGGTGGGAAGTTGGGTTGTTTTGGTTTTTTTTTTGTCCCCACCACATCATTTCTGACATAATTGATTTGATGTCCATGAAGAAAATCTCCCCCAGGAAAATGATGAAGAAAACCTATAAATCAGGATGAAGGAAACTGTGTATTTCTTTTTGTTTAGGGAGATGAAATGTCTGTGTTTCCTGGAGTAGTAAAGGGAAAGTTGCAAACATATGTGAAAGAGTAATAAAACAAACCAACCTCTCTGTGTATTGGTTGGAGCAGTTAATAATGTGATTCATTCAAAAGAGCAAGGCATAGAGTGTAGTAAAGAAGAACTTTCATTCCATGTTGTTCAGCCAAGTTAAGCTTTTTGAGGTATAGAGAGCTGGCTGTGCTTCTGAATAAGACTTGTCAAAATATTGAATGTATGCTTTTCATATTATCCAGTGCTATCTATTACAGCATATAATAAATTTAGGTCTAAGACTTTCAATAAAAGGCATTTTGTAATATGACAAATTAACATCTATAATTTTATATTCCACATAGTTTGCCAAAATTAGCAGCTGTGATTTATAGATAACACTTACAGTCCTTTAGGTTAGATAATTTTAAATGGCATGCTACTAGCATTACTTAAAACACTGTCAGTATTTAGCATGCAAGATTAAAAATACTTCTAAATGTGCCTTTCAATATGAATAATTGAGAACTTTTTTTGTGGAATGCATTTAAAAAAAAGAAAAAAGTGTAGTGAAATTGCATTCATTTAGAATGACCTCTGGTACGAGACTGTTTCTGTGGGCAAAATGCCTTAATTCAGTCGGGCTTTTTTTTTTTTGTCTTCACTTGTTTTGGCAGAATCGAGTGGAATTAATAATATGTTGCAAAGGTTTAATTCATAATTACAGGCACTCAGAATTTAGAAAGACATTTTCTCGTTTTACCATATTTATGATATTGATTCTTTGGATGCCTGAATGGTTGTGTGTTTGTTTATATGGTTATCAGGATGCCAGCACTGACTTGCATTATTACCTGTAATTGGCAACACATACAGAGTTGATCAAGCCTTTCCTGTCAGCCACCTCTGCAGCCCTTGAGTTGGGTTAGAAAGTGACTTTTGGGTGAGTGCTGACTTGTGCAGGTGCTGCCAGTGTTGCTTGACATGGATAGAGTAGCTGTAATCATGGGGGTTCTCTGTTCTTTGGTTCTTCTGGAATAAGTTGGCATTGAAGCCCTATCACAAGCTCAGGCTTTGAGACACTGATAATAAGTATAGTAGTATCTGCTGAAACAATGTCTTATGTCTTGCTTGGAAATCTCTTTATGAACTTGAGTCTACTTACTGTCTTGCAGCACAAATGAATACGTACACTGCTTTTTTTTTTTTGTGAAAATGCTGACAGTGCCAGAGTTCAATTAGTGGAAGGTGTGCACCTTCCTGAGCCAGCAGATAAAAATGTTGCTTGTTGGTTTAAGGTAGATAGTCCTTTTCTGGGTGTGGTCATGAATTTTCTGTTTTCTTCCAGTGATGGGGACAAAGCAACATGGTGATGGTGAGAGGTCTACTTAGAATACGTAGCTTGTTTACACTTTGAATTGTTTTAGGACTGGGAGTGTTGTTTGTTTGGTTGGTTGGTTTTTTTTTGACAGCCTATTATTACAAGTAGAAGGAGGGAATAAGTACTTAAAAAAAAAATACTGGGCAAACCCAGTGTTTTCCATACTTAAGGACATGAAGCTATGTTTAGTGCTAGGATTATAAAGAACTGTTTCCTTGAAGAATGGTATTGCAGAGCTGACATTATGGGTCGTTCCTCTGAAATACTTCTGACTGTGGTCAGCACCAGGTAATTTGTTTTGCCCTTACTGCCCTGCCATTCCCAGGTGAATTTCAGTTCTGAGGTATCAGTCACGTAGGACGTCTGAGTTATTTTGTTTCTAAATCATTTTATATACTGATAGAAGTAGTAGTAATTATTTTCTGAAGGGGGTGAACATTTCTTCTGCATTTTAAGTTATTGCAAGGTCAGCCCCAGTGTCTTTGCTTGTTTCAGTGTGCAGTGGAGTAGGTAATTGCCTGTGTCCTGGGATGGGCAAGAGAATGAATCTTTCAGATGTAGTGTGTTCTTGTGTTTTCGCTGGCAATGTTTTGGTGGTTTTCTCTCACTTGCCTAAGGGAGAGGGAAGGTAAGTGAAAAATGAGTATTCCTTCATTGGGGGTGTGATCTCTGCATGCATTAAAAAGGCAAAAAGAGAGGTCAGAGGCATGTGTTATGTTTTTATTTGAAAGACTATCTGTGGAAACTTGTTTCGGCTGTAGCTGGTAGGCTTATTTTCAGAGCTGATGCAACATTATAAACAGAATTTGCCTGTCCAGGATTTCCAGAGATCTGCTGAACAACAGATACAAAGAAGCAGATGTCCTGTTGTGTTCCCCTCTTTTCCCCATCCAAACATGATATAAACATAACTTTCTTTTGGATTCTATTCCCCTCATGCTTTTGCATTTGGAAAGTGTAGTGTATTTATTGTTTTCTCTGCTGCCCTTACCCGCGGGCAAAGCATGATCTAGATTGAAGTGTAATCCTCCTGGATTAGTAAACAAGCCCTGCCCCATGCCTGTGTCACTAAGCAGATGAGTAGCTCTTTGAAGAATGTTTTGAGGCTTGCGAAAATAATTTCTAGCAAAAGTTTTCCCTTTAAAAGGCACTAATATATGCAAATAGTCAAATAAGCAAGCAAGAATAAAGGCACTCTCTCTAGTCACTTGTTAGTATTTCCCTTTCTGTGATGTATTTACTTCACAGCTGAACTTGAAAAATCTTTCACATCTGGCAGTGGTACTGGGTGATTTCCCCTTCCACTGTGTTTCTCTCTTTCCATTTGTTGCTTTTCAGTTTTGTCACCGATTTTGCGTTGAAACATAGCTCTGGGACAGAGCTCCACATAAATAAGAAACCTACTATATAGATGAACTGATGAAAACAGAACCTGTGGGCTTGTTTTGAAATGAGGAGTTGTTCCTGTTCTGAGGAGTCTTGGCTGTCAGGCAAGACAGCCATGGGGGGACAGTGGGTGCTGGCCAGTGGGGTTCTGGGCTAGTGGGGAGAGCTTCTGGTGTGTTCATCACAGTTACAATGTTAGCTTTACTTGTAGCTTGTCCCCTTTGCATAGGTCGTGATGCACAGTAGAACTGGAGAAGCTCTTCTTGGTTTGGAAATTTTTCCTGTGGGGATTTTTATCATCAAGTTTTGTCTTTGCAAAATCATCCTCTCTGTATGTGCCAGTGATTTGATTTGGACCTGACATCCCCATAAGCAGTGGCGCCCAGGGCACCTATAGGCTGTGCCAGAAGCTGCAGGCTTCTGGGTACCTCATTCATGCCCAAGCCTGGGAAAGCAGCTTCCTGTCTGCCAGGGCAGAGCAGACACTTCAGCCCTGCGTGTTCGCTGAGCAGCGGCTATTCTACTAATTCCTGAGGACAGCAGGAGCATCGAGCCTGACTCTCTGGAGCTCCCCAGCAGAGTCCCTTTCCATACACTGGAAGGAGCCACAAGGCCTCTTCTCTTTGCTGTAGTAAAAATCAGTTTTTCCTACTGTGGGAAATATTGAGACAGTTTTGCTATGAGTGTCCACCAACCCTAGTGCTTGCATATAACCAGTCTGAAACCATTCCTGAGAACAGACTACTACAAGTGCTGAATTAAATGTCTGCTGTGTTTAGCCTGAAATGTGAGATGTTTTATGCAGACTAAATATTAGCGTGATAGTGGAAACCACAAGAAGCCTTACAGCTTGGTAGTCTGGGATAGGGTCTCTTGGCAGCCAAGGCTTATCTCAGTTGGTGCTGTGGGGGTCCTACACCTGCTTGCTCCCACAGTGCCTGGGCCCTGCCAGACCCTGTGGGAAGCTAACTAGTAAATTGAGCTGGAGTCACGCCAATGCTGTGAGAAAATGACTTCTTTTCTACCAGTCCAGCTCCCCAAAATGCTCCAGAGCATGGGTGAAGGGGAGGTGCAGGAATGTGAATCTGAGAGCTGGAAGGCCTTTATCTGTCTGAAAGACAGGGATTTAAGGAAGTTAGTGGTCCATTTTGAGAATAAAGGTCACAGGGTTTAACTTCCCTGAGTAGACTGTGTCGCTTCCTAGAAGACATCAAATTGCACCAATTCTGGGTCTTCCCTAGTCCTTTTTTAATCACCTGCTTTTTTACATAAATAGTCCTGTTCTAAAAAGCTGGTCTCTTGCCTTTTGACATAGGAGTGCAGTGAAAATGTTGCACTTGGCTCCCTTCCTATTAGGAGTCAGAAATACACTTGGCACAGTCTTTTGCTGGTAGTCAAAGGGAGATATGTATGGTAATAAGAGGGCTCTTCTAAGCTTTCTGCTGCAGGCTCTGAACGTTGCTGTACTGCAGCTGACTTGCTTGCAGTAAAGCCCTTGCCCAGGTCTTTAATGAAGGACTGTCCTGAGGTAGAAATTGCTTTCCTTGGAATTAGAGGAGGAGAAGGGACATGTGTTGTAAGGAAAAGCTAAGCCAGGAAACACCTGGCAACCAGATGGCTCCTAGCATGCTGCATCATACCCACACCTTCATTAAGGATTACTGTGGCTGTCTCTGGGTAATAGATTTAGAGGTTTGGGGTCACAAAGAATTAGAAAATTGTAGCCAGTTGCAATTAAAGGTAAGTTATTTTTAGAGGACAAAGAACTGAGCTAAGCTGAAAGCTGAATTAGAGCTACTTGAAATGTTAGGGCTCAAATACGACGGGTGGTATTTTCTAAGCAACCGACAAAAGAGCCTGTGCAGTTTGGTCAGAGTGACAAAGCAGCCCAGGGTGGTGGCAGGTGGGCTGGAGACAACAGAGTCATGAGCAATGGCAGTAGCATGGAAGCGGTATTATTCTGCTTCCCGAGGGCAGCTGGTGATGTGTACTTCTCTCTGAATATTTATGTGTGCAACAGATAAGGGTTGCTCAGACCATTAGTAGGATGTGACCGTGTGATTTGCACTGTGATTTCTGTAAGCATGACTCAGTATCTTACACTAATGTTTTACCTGCATTTAATTTTGTTTTATATGTACTCTTCAGTATGCCTGCAGTCCAGAAAGGGCAAACTCAAAGATTTGAAAATTTTCAAGTGAGTTGCCAGAATATCAATAGGGAAAGAAGAGATTTGAGAAGGACCGTGCTAGCACACAAACCTTGTCTGTGTTGGTGACCAGTAAGCAGCAGCATGTGGGGCTCTGGAATTCAGGCTGTCCCTCTGTGGGTTCAGGGAAGTGAGCATGAGGAAACTGCTCTCCCTCCTACATCCCGTGTACTCACCTGCCTACTCCATCAGGGAAAAGAGGCACAGCAGTACTGAGATATGTGGGTAGGTTTTGGCTGTCTCACTGCTGCATTGGAAGATGGGAGGTGACTTTTCTGGAGGGAGCTGTTTCTGTGAATCAGCAGGTATTGTCTCCCAGTTCTTGCTGAATCTGGGACCGATTGGTAACGTCTTGCACTGCTAACCTGCTCACTGCCCTGCTTTGAAAGGTCTTTAGGTACTTTGTGGGAATAACAATTCAAGAAGAACCTTTGCTAGTCCACGGGCTGCATAAACTCTGATTGCCTTCCTTACAAATGCTTTGGAGCATCTGCAGGAAGCTTGAATAGGTTGTTCATTACTTCCGTTCTTGTGACATTGATGGAATAGTAAGAGCATTGCTGGCTTTTATCCTGTATGTTCTTTGAGCGACTTCTTGCAGACAGTGTATCTCTTGATGCTTTCATATTAAAATGTTGATAAGCACAACTCGAAAACACTTTTCATTGAAATATCTATTTAATTACTTGTTAGTGTTGCTATTGAAGGCTATTTTGAATTTCACAGTGTGTTCTGAGGAATCCACCTCAAGAAACTTGTTTTAAATATTGCTTCAGCTTTTAAGGCTGCTTCCTGTGGGGTTAGTTCTGCAGCTGAGATTCTTGTTAAAGATGAGGTAACTTGCATTATGCAATGGAAGTATTTGTATTTTAATAAAGACAAGTCAGTGGCACCCTACCCCCTGATATGGGGCAGCCACATGAATATGCAACAGCTCTGTTTTGAAAGGGTGGATCAAGTTGTTCACTAAGTCTTTTCATTTTTCTAATCTCTCTGACTTTGAAGGGCTATATGGTATTTCTTATTTTACCCTTGGGAAAGGAAAAATAAATCTTTTCAGTTCTTGAAAGCTACTGCCCCAGGTTAAGCAGTCTTTACATTAACAGTTCGTTATCCAGACAGGCTAGAATATCCTTTTGTTGTGTGTTGATGATGTCGCGAACCAGTGCAAAACCTCACAGCAGCAACTTGGAAAGAAAAGGAGGGGGAACTTGCCTGAAGGACATACTGTGCTGCTCTTGGCTTTCCCCTGAGAGGAGCCCAGCTGTCTTGAAGCTGAAATTAAAATGTAATCCTAAAATAGGCCTAATTGGGGTACTTCCTTTAGACATGTGCTGCAGGCAGCTTCAGTTTTTGGGGGTGTGCAGTTTTTTTCAGGGAAGAGATGTTTGAGCAGTGACTGAGGGAGGGGATGATTAGCAACTGCACGCTGTGTTGGTGCTCTCCAGCTGGGGAAAGTTGTGACAAAACAGCGCACAAGTTCATTTTCCCCATCAGTCCTGCTGCTACCGTGTGTAAACCTGATGAAGGCTTGTACTTGTGAATGTACAGAAGTACTGCTCCAGTACTGCATTGGTAGTAAAACGAGCAGAAGGTACTGATATGGATCTCGTAAATTTGTATGGCATTTTGCTGCGTGGGGATGGAAGGCTCCCGGGGTGCCTTCTCTACGGGGAGCTGCCAGGGGCCTGCTGAAGTGCTGAAGACCTCTGTGAATTGGGTTGTGAGGCTGCTTGCTTCTGGTAGGAATCTTTATTTTGGCTCGGCTGAACTTCAGGTTAGTCCTTAAAAGAAGCGTATTTTGCAGAAATACTGAAAGCAGTAAAGCAGGCACAATAAGCTCATTTTTGTTGGGGAGTTTTAGTTGTGACACTGTGTGGAACTTGATGGAGGCCCGAGCATGTATGAAGCTGTAGGGAGAATCTGAGCTACGTTTTGGTTGGAACGGGTCTGGAGAAGCAGGCTGGGACTTGTTCCCAGCTGGAAGCTGAGTGGCTGTGGTGTTTGTTGTTCTGCATTAGGGTTTTGGCACCTGCTTTCACACTAAATCAGCTGGTGAGAATGTTGTATGTCTGTCCTAAAGGTGCTTAGAGCTGTGAGTGTGTGTGTCTGACAGCTTTGACATATTTGCCTGATAGGTCTTTAGCTTTTTCAGTTTTCCTTTCTTTCTTTCTTTTGTTTTGTGGGGTTTTTTTTGTTTGTTTGTTGTATTTGTTTGTTCTGTTTGTCGAGGAAGACTTGTGGTGTAAAATCTGTGGCATGTTAATAGTTTCAGGACTGCAAACTTACATGGCCTTAATAGTACTAACTATTTTTTATAATATTACTTTGCCTAGGTATTGCAGTGAAGTACTTTGCCTTTTTGTGGTAAGCGTGATACAGACATCCATGATCTAAAGAGATCCTTAATGGTTTTGAGCTTTATTGCTAAGGCCACCTTACAGTTTCAGACAAATAAAAGACCCCTTTCAGCCTGGCTTCTTGAAAGTGTTATGAAGTGGTGTTGTGTTTGATTTAATCATGGTGCTGTACATTGATGTTTAATTTTGATGGCTCATAGAAACAAATAATGTTAGAACAGTGCTTTAAAATAGTGTTTTTTCACATTGTCTAGCTGAATGCATTAAAGCCCCCAACTAGTGAGACAGAAAGCACAGCAGATACTTATTTTCCTTTTTCCATACTAGAAAGGCTGTAGTTCAGTTTTGGTTGGTGAAACCATGCTGTTTGTGAGATGGAAAAGTATATGTTTATAAAATGTCATTTGAGATACTGAAAAGTGCCTGACTGGGCTAATGTTGTCACTTATTCTAAGCAAATAGCTGTGATACTTTCTACTGTCTCCTGAAGTCATATAATGGAATCCTGTATTTGTGAATCTTGAGGTATGGCTCAGGGCACTTTTTTTTTTTTCTTTCCCCCAAGTGCTGAGAGTGTCAGATTTTCTTACAGAAGTGAGTAGTTCTGTAAGAAGTTCTCTAAGGATTTTCCATATCGGTCAGAGTAGGTGCCTTTTATTAATTTTTGGCAAACTTTCCGTTGTTCATCCTTAGTCTTAAAAATATTGATGCCTGTGCATAAGTTTGTACACACACACACTTATATATATAACTCCACTGAGCTGAATGGAACTTCTTACACAAATACTACTGGAGTCTAATACTTGGACCACGTTACATAGAAGTAGCATCAACAATAGGACCATTACTGTCAATACAGGAGGATTGTCACCTGGCCAGTTTCCAAGTGAAATACGTTTTACCTGCAATCAGTTCTACTTCATTCAGTCTTGTACCGATGCATATGAATGACTGTAAGTCCTTCTGCATTATTCCATTCACACGCTAGAGCAATAGCTCCTCCACATACAGAAGGACTGTAAATAGCAAGCGTTCCCTATGACAATAGTGACTGCTGCAATAATGATAATGTACCAAAGGAAATAAATTGTTGTAAAGAGCATCTTTGGTTAGTCTGTCAAACACAGTGTGTAATAATGTGTATGTAATTTGTGTCAGTTCAGTGGAAAACTGTAAATTATGAAGAATGAGAGAGTAAAGTGTGCACGTGTTCTGAAAGATGAACATTAATCTTGTATCCGTCTTTATAATCAACTGAGAAGAAGAGGGCTATTATATTATCTTACTCATTTCCTGTTTTGCTGCACTTGCCATACTGACACCTGGATGTTTTCTGCAGTGTTTATTGGTAAGTATTCTCCTTCTTCTTCCCTCAGTGGCTCGATAGCATTCCTGTTTATACATACTGTAACTGGGAGGACCTTAAAGGGAAGAAATGGGTTTTGTTTGTTGCTCTGTGATGGGAAAGGTTCTTTGATGTGTTTCCTATTCTGTGGTTGTAAGCTGGTTGTGGAGAGGCTGATGTCATCTTCAGTTGTGAGTCTCAGCTTCTTGATTGACAGTTTTATCATCCTTAAGGAAGGTAGCTGTCATGGAGGACTTCACCAAAGGCCCTGGTTAGCAGATTGGGCCTGGAATTTTGTTGTGAATTCAGTAGGGGAGCAGGAATAAAGGATAAAAAAGTGATAATATATGATCTAGCTCCTATCTGATTCTATGAAAAGAACCATGTATTATTAATTGGAATCTTCCACTGAAAGAGATTTAGAAGACAGATTGCACTGTGGGAGAACCCATAATCATCACTAACTAATACAACCTTTCACTCCTAGTGAAATGTTCTTTTTTGGCATTTTCCAATACAGGCCAGAATCTTGTTTGGCGTGTTTTTTCCAGTTGTGATTGAGGCCCATGTCCTCTAGGAAAAAACAGGTGTCTGAGGCATTGATACATGCATGTGAGGTGCCAGCCTCTTCTTTAGGGCTAAAGAGGAGTCTGCTTGCAGGCCACGTTGCAGGATTAACACCTAAAGTGTTATTATGTACTTACCAGCATGGTTATTCCCCTTGCTGTCCTTTGAACAGTGCACACACTGCTGTGGCACTGTCTTTGCCCTTTCAAGCCTTTGAGGAAAAATTCATCCTTTGCTCAGAAAAGTTTGTTAGGAGAGAATCTGTATAAATTGTGTGTCTGGTATAAATTTGAGAATTGTAGGTATATTAACAAAAAAGTGGGTTTCAATCTGCTGTTCCAGATTAGTCTGGCATTACTAAGCCGAGGGATGTTCCTAAATCTGCAGGCAGAATCATGCTGATGTCAAGGGATCCAGAAATGAAAGGCATGCTTGAACTGAGATTTCTGTCTGCGTTTCCACTCCCCTGGTGCTAGACTCCTATAATACTTCTGAGGTGGATATTTGTGTTTGGCTGTTTGGTTGAACTGACCGTTGCCAGTGAATGCTGATGGTAGAGTGACATTAATGATTGGATTCAATGATCTTAAATGTCTTTTCCAACCTAAACAGTTCTATGATTCTGTAAATGGCAGCCACGTTCTCTGCCCAACCTCCCTAGCTGGGATGGGCTGGCAGGGGAGTGCTGCCTTCTGGGGGAAACGGCACTTAACAGTTCCTCTGTCCCGCAAGGATCTCTGTGTTGTTTTATTATTTCCTTCAGTTTTGAGCTCAAGAATATTACTGTTAGTGTAGATTCTCAAGCCCTAAAACTCTTTCCAGCTGCACTACTGATAACACCGTGCACTGCCCAGGTAACCATACAGACCTCCTGATTCATAAATGTTCATCAGTTCATATCATAAATGTTAATCCCATGAGCCAGCTCCAATCAGCAGCTGAACTGGGGCCAGACTTGTTAGGGGAACCAACAAGTCTCTCTTTGAATGCAGGGCACATAGAGGAGAAAAGGGCAGCTCTTAAATCAGTGTGTAGTTTAATTGTTTTTATTTTCTCGGAGGCCCTGAAGCAAAGTAATGCAGGTTTTTCAGTGCTGACATCACAAAATACTGGGACATGCTGCCAAGTCCATGTGGGTGGGGAAGAAAGGAGGTGTTCTTGATTCTTAAAAACACTTGTGCTTCTGTTCTCAAAGAAGAAAAAAAGGAACAAACTTTCCCGATCGTTCTCTGAGAATGTAAATGCCACATGAACATTTTGGCTAATGGCAGAAATGGCATTTCCTGTGCTGTCTTCACTGCTCAATTGTCTTGTCCTAGTTATGTAAGTTGTGTTTTGTCAAGTGGAGCATATGCATAGAAAACCAGTTGGAGAACTCTACGAGTCATTTATCACCTCCTCACAATTTCCAAGAGAATTACTCATGCTTACAGTTGCTCTGAAAAAATGTTCACGTATTTTGCATCAAAGCACTGAAGTTGCATCCTTTCACCTGTAAACTAAGAAATTTATTTTTTTATATCTGATGATACTGAGGTTGCAATCCTAAAAATTAGCATGAACATCTATTGTTTTTCTTAGCTAAAAACTTTGGAGATTCTTTCCTATTATACAGCTTTTTGATAGAGGCTAAACTCATCATTGATGAAACTTAATTTCTCTCTCACCACCGAGAGAAATGAATTTTCAGACTTATATTTACACCTTCTATGGTGTTCAGCATGGGAGGGATGCTTGTCACCAACTTACACAAATCATTTTCTTTACATCAGTATGTTGACCAGCCCAATATAGTGTTTTATTTATATAACCATATCTAAAGAGTATGCTTTTCATATAGATGTACTATGTATAGAACATTAATTATGACACTTGTGTAAATAGTGTTCAGGTCATTGTGAGTCTTAAAAGAGCATGGACAGTCACTTTTCGGCAGTGCACAGTGTGGCCTGGAAATGAAGACATTTTACAGGCTGTACAGTTTGAGTCACAGCAGATGAGGCTTAGAACTGCCTGGACTTTCAGCCCTGTTTGTTTTGCACTCCTTCTATCCATGGTTAAGACGTTGTGCTCTTGCTACGCTGATAGAAGATGGCCCTTTAAAGATGATGTGTAGTTTTTATTCATCTTGTTATCAAGTACACTCTACATAAAAAGAGTACTTTGCTATTCCAGAGCTCTGAGATGCTGCAGGGCTGAGGCAACATTATCTGAAACAATAATGACCAACTCAGTTCCTATCAAGTAAAGAAAGGGAACGTGGTAAGAAAACAAATTAAAAAAATCTATCCCCAAATGGAGCAGAGGACACAGTGTTTAACATAGTTCATAATGGCTGGGACATACGAATCTGGAAGGCTCACCTTAGGTTGTGTGTCTGTGGGAGTGAGGAATTAAATTGCATAGTGACTTTAGCAAAGGGGAATGTGAATGGAGGAACACGTTTGGTTTTGCCTCTTTTTGCATGCCCAACCTGAACATGCTTGCAGGTGGAAGCTGTTAGCTGGTGGAGCTGTCTATCCCAGCAGGGAAAACAGCTTGCTCTACTAATCATTGGGGCAGGTAGTGGATTGCTCAATCTTGTTTGCTTTAATTGGCCTGGTAGTGCCTTTGAATCAGTGGGACTGGGGTGAGTAGTGTACTCCAGATTTGTCCAGGTATCTTCATCATAGGTCATAGGTCTTACTGTGTAAACTATTAAATTACCGTAGATGAAACACCAGAGAGATTGGTCTCGGGAGTCCCTTGGGGATTGTGGAATTGCAAATTAACTCCTCACAGTTTATTTAATCAGAGCGTGTATTTATTTTTTCAGAAGATGTTCTCCTGTGAGAAAAGTTCATGAAATGGCTAATTGGAACTGAGGTACAACTGGGACTCCCAGCTTCCTTCTGAGAGTAACAAGCTCATTTTGTGTGTTTCTTTGCCTGCTCTCTGTGATGGACTGATATTTAAGGACTTTGCACTGAACCTCTGTCAAGGACAGATAGGCCTAAAACTCCTCAACATTCGGTATGGAGGAAAAAAAAAAGTCCAGTTCTTTCCCAGAAGTCCTGGCAAATGATGACTTAACATGACACAGAAATGCACGTGCGTCAGAGTGACTGTGCTGACACAGTGCCTTGTAGATAATGTAGTTTGTTCCTGGTTTCCAACATGCTCCTCTTTGCTCTTATCACTATAATTAGTGCTGCAAGAGAGATTTTTGTTAATGTTACTTTTTTTTTTCCCAAAACAAAAATTTCTGCTGTTTTATAACATAGGGTGTAAGACCAAAAGAGATAAAGGTCTTGAGTGCAGGGAAATATTTCTTCTCAAAAAGTGTCACTACTACAGCTCATGAGATAGAATGAGGAAAACAGCTTTAGTGGTCATAGTTAAGTTTTTATTTTAATTGAGAGGGAGAGGATGTGTGTATTTGTCACTCAGTTTACTTTCCCTAATGCTCATTAAATTTATCTTCAGTGTATTTGCATTGTGTTTAGATTATCTAATTAGCTTGCAACTTTTTTTTTTTCCTCCCCCATTTCTCAAACCTACCATCATCAAGGCAAGCATTCTATAGCAGTAGGTTTTGCTGCTCAAAAAGAAGTGAGTTCTGTTAGACACTAAATCAACTTCAATTTAAAAACAGAAAAGCCCTGGCTTTTCTCCTGGATCAGGTGGTCATAGTGGTGAAGTCCACCTGTCACAGGTGGTTTTTGTATTGTTCTTTAGGACAAGTAATTTTCTGACAAAGAAGGATATGCAACTTCAGGAAATCAGGAATTGTATCAGCTTTCACATTTGATGTCAACCAAAAAATAAACTGAGTGTATTGAGATATCAGAATACTATTTTTTGTAGTTAAGGCTGTGTTTCCATCATAAGGACTTTCAGCATCTTTAGGGATTACAGGATAATAATAACATGGCAATTAAAAATAAATTATATATAAAAAAAAAAAATTGGCATTGGAAGTTGGCTTCAGATGTGTTCTCCTGAGAGTAGATTTCTTTAACCACATCATGAAAAAAATAAGTTGTTATATTTAGATTATATCAGCTTAAAAAAATTCCTAGCAGTGTATCATCTGAGGTTGAATATCTGTGGTGAGAACTGCCGTCTCAAAAGGAGAAATGCAATTTTCCTGTTGCCACTTGAAATCTGACTGGTTTGGGTAGAGTTTTTAAAAATGTGTTTGTGTTTTCAAGATGTTGTTTTTTCTTTTTTTTTTAAAGTGTTCTTAACTTTCTTGTAGTTGCAAACAATCCCAGTCCACTGATCCTAGTTCTTACTGGAAGTGCTGGGAGATGAGAAGCCTGGGCAGTGTTGGTGAAAGCAGGCACTTGTCTGCCTCTCTGGAAACACAGTTACATTTAAGGTTGTGTCCCTGCATGCCACTGGCTTTCTGTGGGAGCTGGCTTCTTAGTCATGCCAGAACGCTGTGACAGTGCCATGTGGATGGGTGCGCGTGTGTGGATACAGATCCTGATCCTGCAGTGTGCCCTGCAGAGAGCCACTCTGGTTCCTCTGGGGTCCTTTGAAAAGGAGCGGTTTGCTCTGGGAAGCCATGTCTCCACTGAGCTCTGCACATGGGGTGGCCCTCTATTCCCCTTCTTCCTGCGCCTTGAGAACCAATGCCCTGAACAAAACCTGAGTGATCTCCAGGAAATTGTTCCAGTCTGCTTTGCAAAATTCTCTCTTCCAATCGTTGGTTTGGTGAATTGGCAATAGTGTCAGGCATATTCAGCACACAGTATCCCGAAGAGAAAACAAATACACCCCTTTAATATAAAGAGTTAATTTATGTGTTTCTGTTTTGAAAATGAATTTTTGCATTATTCTGGAAGCTGGCTGGAATAGATCCTAAAGCACAGAAGCAGGAATAGCAAATGCGAAGCATGAGTGCAACATCTGAGATACTGTCCCCTGGTGCAGAGGCAGACCTGGAGACTCCACCCTGGCACATTGAGGTGGAGTTGCTGAAACAATCCTCTGTAAATAACAGGTCTTAGTGTTTGTTTTGCTGTTTTTGTAGTAAGCCATTTGTGAATCATTGTTTTCGTTATTCATCAAGCCTTAAAGATGGAGAAATAACATTTAACAAATTCACGCACTAACTTTTTTCCATCAGTAAGTGAATAAATTACCAGGGTGTGCTATCTGCCTCCATTTGAGGTGTGTGACCATTAAGTCCTTCACCTCTTTGCTGATGCTTCCACTGAAGGGGCCAGCTGTGTGCATAATGGATCTTATGACCTGGATGTCTGTCCGTCAGCAGCTGGATTGCACCATCAAGGAATTTCACGTAGGCCATTTGCACGGGATTTGGGTGGAGCAGCAGAGTGAAGCCGGGGGAAGAGCAGTGCAGACAGGCAATGCTGTGGTACTGTCCAAAATAGCATTTTCCTGTTTGCTCTCTTCTTAGACCACCTGTGCTTGTGACAGGAGTTAATGCTTCAGCCACTGATACCCATTCCTGGCTGAGCTACCTGTGCTTGGAGGCTTCCTCTCCCAGTTTGATGAACAGAGTTATTGTGCTGTGGTAACTCTGTGCTAACCTAGTTGGGTTCAACAAATCCATGTGAGTGGCTGGGTTGACAGGTTGTGAGGAGTCAACCTCAAGCACAAGACAAGAGTGTTTATGTAATGACTAGAGAACTACCGGTGCATTTTCTTTTGTAGACAGTATAGGAAGGCCAGTGTAGTGGTTTATTTATTTATTTTTAAAACTTTCTTGCAATTTAAGTCCAGCTCTCTACTTAGAGCAACTGTTAGCATTTTAGTCTTTGGAACTGCTTACAATTGGAGCTGCTAGCAGCACTTGCAGGCTGACACCTTAGCTAATACTTGATCCCTCTTCAGTTCTGTGGCAGTTTGGGAAGGGAGATTAAAACACTTGGGAAAACTGATATGGGTAAGTGGGTGAATTGAAAACAAATTGGATTGGTCCAACCTGTAATTATTGAAAGATGGTTCATCTGCATTGTAGACAGGACACTTTCAGGGCGTTGCACTTGCTGGCTGGGATTACGTGTGTCAGGTGACAATCAAGGATGTTCTTTGCTGATATAGAGCAGTGGTGTCTCACAGCTGGATGGGTCATGTAACCTCTTGCTGGCAGTTTAGGAATATATGCTGCAGTTTGTACCTTCTTGTGTTAATAGGCCTTGTCTGCAGGCTGAGACTTGACTCACCCCTGTGTATGCGATCAGATGCTCGCTGACAGCAACTGCATGGTTCATGTGTGCAGGCTTGAGGAGTTGTCCTGAAAAGTCTCATACAGTCTGTTAGAGTTCTTAGGTTTCACTGTGTCTGTCTGAGCAAATGATGCTGGCAATTTGTTAAAGATGTTGTGGCTGCTGAACAACCTACTTGATTTTTTTTCAGAGGATTATAGTCACTTAAAGTGAGGGATCAGAAATATGTGAAATGTGTTCCTCTTCCAGACTACTTAGCTAAATGGATCACATGACACTAGACCAACCTTTCTAGCCATTTAGATGCTCTTGCTGTATGGAGACTCATTTGTTTTTAGAACCTGGTGAGTATTTTGCCTTTCACTCAGGCTCAGCTTTGAGTCACTTAGAGAAGTTTCATTATGTTTTGGGTTTGTTTGTGTGTGGGGTTTTTTTTTGTTTGTTTGTTTTTTTGTTTTGTTCTTGTTTCTCGATTGAGAGTCTCTCCCTGGTTGTTTCCTTCTGTGTGAGAAATACAGTCAATCCCAGCAGGAAGTGCTGATAGACCTGAACTCCACATGTCCCACTGCAGTGCTGGGTCATTCCACAACAGCAGTAGGAGGTGTCATTGGGAGCTATTGTGCTCTTTCCCAGTAAAATTTAGCTCTAAGCTGGAGGTTGTACACATAAAATAGATGCTTTTGTTGAGATGAAATATACTGCATCAGGGTGTGTGCAGGTGAGCTTTCAAGACTGAGGAAACAAAATGGCCTTTCCACAGCGCTTCATGATGGGAGAAGAAGTCTTGCTGCAGAGTGAGTTAAGAGCAAAGATTTGACAGAAAGCAAATCAGAATTTCTGGTGGGCGTCTTTTACTTGTGTTTGGGAACTCCACTCTGCAGTTGCTGTAAAAAGCAGAAATCTATTGCTTTCATGTCTCAGTTCACACAAGTGCATTGTTTCTATCTGAAAGGTACTAGAGCTCACCTTTCAGGGCAGGTGATCTCTAGAATCACAGCTGAGAATGTGAGCTCACATACGTCCAGTTTGCAGTTCGTCAGTGTAAGAACAAGACATTGATACGTGCTGGAATGAGCCCAGCAGGGGACCACTAGGGTGATGAAGGTGACAATGAGGTATGAGGAGAGACAGAGACAAATATTTTTTCTTTCATTTGGAAGTGGGGAGGCTACGGGCCGGGGGGAGTCTCAGTGCTGCCTTTAGCTATCTTGCGGCTAGGGAGAGTATAGAAAAGGTGTTGCTAAACTCTTGGAAGTGCATGATGAAAGGGCCGGGGCAAAGAGCATAAGTTGAAACAGGAAATTACAGGTAGATAGAGGAAAAACTCTTGCACTGTGAGGGTGGTCAAACACTGGAATAGGGACTGTAAGGAGTTGTAGACTCTTCAGTCCTGAAGGTGTTTTGAAGCTCAACTGGATGAGGTCTTGAGTGAGCTGCTTGGACTATAGATCTCCAGAGGCCCTTCCAATCTGTAAGATCCCGTGATTCTAGTTCTATGTGAATACCATGGCCTCTTGAATGGAAACTAATGATGAAGATCAGATGTGCTGAGTGTAGTCAGCTCTGGTGTGACTTGTGCAGCCATCAGTTTGAGTTCTAGCATTGACTTTGAGTGCAACAGAGAGTAAAGAATGTGTGCAGGTCCTCCCTCCATCCCAGCTCACTCTCTGCTGCCATTCTGGTTTTGGGCATTTGCTCTGAGTTGTTATATTTCCATATGGGTGGAGTTGAGAAGAAGCATGAGGGAACATCAGTGGATATACAAAACCAGCAGAGTAGCTCTCTGAAACAGAGTAGATTTCTTTTTTTGTCTCCCATCATTGTATGCCATATCCTGTTTTTAAAAGGGACTCCTTTATGGGGTATGCCTGGTGCAGCAAAGAGTCAATTTTAGGTGCTAGGGAAAGAACTGTACTATTTTTGTTGAAGAGAATGGGCACACAGGCCCAAATGGATCAACAGCATGTGATAGCAAAGATAGGAAGAGGCAGATATTGTTTCGTGGCTGTTCAGCAGTTGAACAGTGTCAAAGGTCTGCATGCAGTTCATTACCGAAATACCTATTTCTGCACTGCAGCTATCTCAGCAGCAGAATGTGTCCACTGATCAGAGTTTACTTTTTCTTTCTCCTCTGGCCAATCTGTGGGTGACAAATGTTTTTTACTAGGGCCATGCTGTTGTAGCTTGTGCCAAGGTTAAATCTCTTCTGCCTGGTTAAGGCTGAGTTTTGTGAGGTAGGACGTAAAAAGTTCATGAGCCTGGGAGAAAAACAGAGAAGCAGTGCCAGCTTCTGAACTGTGTCTTAGTAGCTCCTTGGGAATCTGCTGTGGAAATGTTTAGAGTACAAAATTTCTCTTTAAAAGTTGAAAATGTCTTTCAGAAGCTCTTAAAAAGTGCTTGAGACAAACAGCACCTTTCATTTGTGGCTAATATTGGAATATTATTATATTATATTATATTATATTATAATATAATATAATATAATATAATAATAATATAATAATAATTATAATTATATATAATTAGCTGTCCACATCCCTGAGCTCATTTTTGTCTTCTGAAGATGTTGCAGTTAAAATGACCCTGTTCTTAGGTGCTCTCAGTGAGGTTTAGCCCAAGAGATGCGGGCCTCAGAGCCTCCTTGTGTCACAGGAGACCCCATGCGGCCTGAGCCGAAAGCTTCAGAGGCATTCCAAATAAAGGGTTTAGAAAAACCTACTGTAGCATGTTTTCTGTACAAATCGTGTTGCTTCTCTGCCTTGGGGAAGAATCACGGTGATGGTTCTCCGGAAACATTTATTTCCCACTTGTCTTGGTGAATTAGAAAGGGACATGGAATAGGAGATCTTAACTTTGTTTTAAAGGGCTTCGTACAGGGTATGTGTCCTATAGGCAGTGTGTTGTTTAACTACTAAGGGTCTGTTTGCTTAAACTACTGGAATTCAGCCAGGACCACTTTACTTTTCTCTGTATTAGTACATTCTTTGGAAGTAAAATGTTTGTTTGTTTCTGCTGTCCCAGTGTTATTGCTACACAAAAAAAAGATTGATACATTCTTTGCAGTTGTATTTGAACAGATGGATCATGCCCAATGACAAATAAACGTTTAAGCAGCAAACCAAGAACAAGACAATGAGCAGCTGTGTCTGGGTAGAGCTGTTTAATTGGTTCTCCCCCATGGTCTCTTACCCTGCTAATGTTGCCTGGGTCTGGATTAAAAATGCATGCATTGGTGTTTCCTAAACATGTAGTATTGCCCCAATACTGCCCCAAGCTGCCGCTGTGGTGTGTGGAGGTGTGCTTGAGTGGGAGGAGGCACTGTGAGGTTTGAGAGGTGCTTGCCTATCAGGACTTCTGCCTTCACTTCTCCTTGCCCTTCCTGCCCAGGCAGGTGCTGCTGGAAGCTGTGTCCCCTTGGGAGAGTAGGGGTGTGTTTGATGTCTTCAGCTGAGAAACCAAAGTCCTTACCCTATTTATGATGCAGCATATGACTCCAGTGAGGTCCTGATTTCCTCTGTGGCTCCATGACACATTTGGTTTAAAAAAAAATAGTCTGATAGCATTTTATATTCACACTTGGTAAGTTGTTGCATACCTTTGACTTTTGCTTAACAGGATAAGTTATAATTATACAATAAAAAAGCGGTGTATGGCAGGCAGTAAAAATGATCTTCTGTGAATAGTAAATAAAACATAATTTTTAAGTGTCCTGTTAAGGAATTGCATTTACAGCAAATAATTCTTCATTTTCTGTACTGCTATTCATGATTTGCTACTTCTTTCCTGCTATTAGTTACTGATTTCTGTTCAGATACAGTAGCTTTGTTTCACTGCCTTTTTACTCCAGGTCAGGTTCCTGTAGGAAATAATAACCAATGAGTTCCGTTTATCGGTTTGGGGATTTTGTGTTTGTTTGTACAGTTAAATACGTCTTAAAAGGCTGAAACCCCAAGTATATCACTGCTGTCACTACAAAGCTGAAAGTGCTTCTTACGTGTTTAAAAATCAGTATTTAGGACTGGCTGAATGATAGGTTGCCCCTCCCCCCATTGGGTGAAAGTCTGAAAATAGTAGGAGATTTCTTAGGAAGGTGTCATAGAACTACTCATTGCCTGGATCTGCAGACCTTTAGACTATTACTGATATCATAAATACAAACTGTGTGTCTGCACAGATAGTCCTCTGCTGATAAACACATTTGAAGGCTTTTATATCTGGACTAAGATTGACGGGACTGTAGCACATGTGCACCAGTTGATTTGTGAGAAGATGTATTTTCCAAGGAGATAACTAATTTCCTTTGGGCCTCTGATATTCTGATTTTCTATAATCATGAGGTGAATTCTTATTTGGGCTTAAGGGCATAAATGTTATTGTAAATGAGGCAGTAATGCAATTCCTGGGAGAGAAGCTGAATAGTCAACGATTGTTAATCAGCACTTTTATTCCCTTCCTAAACAGAGTGGAAAACAAAGCAGTGTGTCCATCAAATGAGTACGGAAATTATTGTTAATTCTTCTGAAGTGCCTTCTAGTTGTAATGAAATCCACGTACACAAGTAAGAAGAACCAAAAATAAATATTTGTTTAGATGAGAAGCCATGAGAAGGAAATAAACAAGACAGTGGCAATGGGACTGTTAGAACTGTCTGAAAGCCAAATGAACAGAGAAGAAAATCAGTTTGGATTTCAGCGGCTTGTTTAGGACAGAAGGTTACTGAGGGCAGCAAAAACCCAAACTTTATTTGTATTTAAAGTATGTTCTGATATGTTCCAGGGTACATAATTTATCTATTTTCTTAGTGGTCTTGGAGATGTTTACTTCCTAAAACAGAGCTTTTCCTTTTTTATTCAGCCACTATAGAAGTGGAGTAGCTCTGTGCCAATGTTAGTGCATGCAGAGAGGTGTCAAGTGGAGCCTACTGAGTTGCAGTAAGTCCGAGAAATGTTTAAGTGACTATTAAAATTGTGAGTTAAGTTTTCGTTGATGCTGGATGCATGTAACATATATTTTATAGCAAGTGTCCTTGCCATAAACTATTTGTGCTGTAGCAACATCTACATGCTTTAAGGAAGGCTGCCCAGGATAGACAACATAAGACTTGTGGCAAGATGCACATTGATGTTCTGGACAACTGACATCAAAGTAGGACAAGAATGGAGGAGTGCTAGGCACTGATTCACTCAGTTATTCAGGGCTGTGTGGGATGTATTGTGTAGAAGCCAGACCTGCTGACTGCTTTGCCCTGCTATCCCCACACATCAGTGAAATGTTTGCTTTCTGTTGTCCTCAATCTGCACGTATACTTCTTCCCTTGAAGGGGGATAGCTGCTTTTGAAGGGCTGCAGAAGGTTGTTTCTCCCCTGAGCTGGTTAGAGCTGTCCCTTACTGGTCTTGCATTCAGGGGGGCTAAAAATTTGTGTCTGTGGCTAACGGTACTTCTTAAGAATTGGGTTGTGATGGCTCCTGTGTTAACAGTAGAACAGTGAGCACTGCTCTGAAATGACTGAGGATCAGGTGTGAGGTGTTCACAGTAGTGTTGGTGGGTAATGGGGTATGATGTTGTACCAGCTGCTCACTATGCTGTACCATACCCGGGTATTCTCTCAAGTTAATCCTTGTGGTGCATGTTTCTACTGTAAGGAATTTCTTGTCAGAGGGCCTGCAGGAGTTGTTTTCCTTCTGCATAAATTTTTTTTTACCTTTTCTGTTTTGGATTGTTCTGCTTCTTGGTCTGTTGCTATACTTTCTCTTTGCTCCACTTCCCCCTTCCCCACAGAGTTGGTTCTTTGGTCCCATCCTGTTGAATAGCCCCATATCCTGTCATTCCCACAGGCTGAGAAGCATAATACATGGCTGGGCACTCTTGAAAAGGGAAGTCAAAGAGCAATAAATGATACTCATTAGTCTAAATACACCAGACAGCCCTGGACGCCCAAAGAGGATACTCATAAAGTTTTAACCTAAGTATTACAGGGTCTGATTAAGTTCATAGTAGTTTAAATCACTTTGTATTTTTGGCGCATTTGAAAGGGAAGGAAGTTTTCCCCTTCAAACATTGCATGTAGTTCTTCACAGTCTTTGAATCACAGACTTGTCTGAAACTCTCGACATCACCAGTGGTAGTTTATGCTGGCAAACATGTTTGGGTTTTTTTTTCAGTATAAATCAGGCCAGCCTAATAGTTAGATTTTTAAGGGTGATGAGAGGAAGACATCTGTGCTTTAATCCCCTTATGGTTGTTTTCATGGCAGTGAGAACTAGATGAGGAGTCACGTTTGCAGGGAGGACTAGTGAAAAGTTCTGTGCGTGACTCGGTTCTTACTGGGTTTTGCTTTGCACGGGCACAACTAGTATTGCTTGTGCACGTGCCACATGGTCGCGTGTTGGCCAAGACCTGCTTCTAGCTAAAAACCAGCCTGGTTGCAAAGCTGGCAGCAGCAGTAACAGACTCCGTTCCTGTACAGCGAAAGCAGGTCTTAGCTATGTGCAGCAGATGTTGGCCACTGGATGACAGATGCATGCAAAATCCATTGTAAAACTGGATTTGAGATTTTGCAAATTAAGTTCAACAAGGACAAGTGCTATTTAACAGTCTGTGTACTTTAACAGAGAACTGTATCTCTGTTGAACTAGAGTTCTGTAAAGGAGTAAAAGCCAAGTCTTGGAGTTCTGCTCTAAGAGACAGGATACTGAATTCCACCTGCACCCTGGAAAGCCAAGTTTAGTCCTTGTTTTGTGTATAAACTCCACTTGGGTGCCACATCTGGCTAGTGAAGCGACATGCCGTATGATCTAATCTATGACCCAAAAGTGGGGATATCAATGGAAATGTGAAGGCAATTAGCCTATATGCAAGTGCTGCGCTGTTGCAGCTGTACAGCTTCTGGGATGCAGTGCCAAATGCACTTCTGGGCTGTTTGAGTGGGGCAGCCACTTTTTGTCATGCAGGGCTCTGCCCTGGTCTGTTCTGCTGTAAGAGTGACTTGGAGGCAGTGAGGCAGCTGGGTACAGTTGGGATAAGGACTCTGAAAGCTGGTGAGTTACTCTGGTTGCATTTCAGACCCTACCTTTTAGATCATGTAGGTATAAACATAGGTTATGCTGCAGTAGCAGTGCTTTACTTTATTTTTTCTTTTCATTTTTGCAGGTGAATGCTACAGGTACAGGGGGAGGGCTTGGCAAGCACCAATGTCAGTGTCTGTTTTGGGAACTGAGAGTTGAAACAGTTGATGCTGCTCCACTTTGAGGCTTTTTTTTAAATAAATCCAAAGTGAAATCAAACTTCATAAAGAAGTTCTGGGGAGACCATTTAAAAGGTGTAAGCAGTGGCTGAAAACAGGTGGTGTGGCATACAGGATGCACTTCCATACCCAGGAGAGGAGGTGGAATGGTGGCATGGCATTGTGCCAGTACCTCTGTTTATTTTATCTTTTCAAATGTCTGCTGGTCATTTAAAATATTTTTATTGTGTACTTCTGAAATACTGTTTTGGTCATTTGAAGATAAATGAGAATAAAATGCTGTAATATACTGTGGTTGCCTGAATGGTGAAGAGTTGCTGTGCTGATGGGAAAATGATGGAAGGATCAAGAAATGACTACTAAATAAAATATCCCAGCTGTCCCAAGCACAGAGACTCTAGTATATGATAGTTAGAAGCAAAACCCCTGTGTGTTTTAGAAAGGCACAGAACATATAAGATGTAACACTTAAATGTATAAAATTTAAGGTAAACATCATGCATCTTTCCTTCTGTTGACTCTCATTTGAGAATGGCAAAGAAAGCTGTGGTCAGGTTCCCAGTGCTGCAGTTATTGTTCTGTGGAGTATCCAGTTTTTCGTGTTGTGTTGTCTGGGTGGAGAGCGCTGCTTTGCCCTTATCTATTGCCAGCCTGGTGGAGAAGCCATAAAAAGGAAGAGTAAGGAGGAGTTTTGACCATCTCTGCTACCCTACTATTATACTACAGTATGATTTTTATTTTTTTTTTCTTCTCTTTAAGCTGGTGAGGCTTGCTACTTTATAATAAGCAAGCTCTCATAGGAATAAAGAAACCCCCAAAAACCCCAATAAACCAACCCACCAAGGTACTGATATATTTTCTAGTTTCAAAAGATTTCTTTGGGGTAGAGGGCAAGACACTTGTCAAGCTTATTTTATGTAGCACCAACAACAAAGTGAGAAGAACAGAAGGATTGAATAAAATAGATTTTCCCCAGAAGGTTACTGTTTGCAAAGTAAACTCCTTTAAATTATTAGAACATAGAATCTCCTTTCAAAACTTTGATATGTTTGATAAATTCCCAGTGGGGAAACTTGAGATCTAAAGAATAATTGTCAGGAACAGTATATAAAATAAAACAAAGATCCTGAAAATTTTGTGGGTTTGACTTCTCTGTGCAAAAAGCAGGCTCAGGGAGGGCATGTGGATGGCAATCTTTGCTATGTCTGATGTACGCAACACTGAAATGTCTGGGAATTTTTTCATGGTTTGTCATGTTGTTATAGGAGCTGATTTAGAAAAGAATCTGAAACATTTGTGTCTGATGGATAAGTTTCAAAAATAGTATTTTATAATTTATCCAGTAATGTAAATTCTTCTTTCCATGGCAACAGGATCTTATAATTCATGATAAATACCTTAATTAAAAGATACAGTACAGCATTGTTGGTGAAATCAATTTTATGTACCATAATGAGAATGACTTGAATAATATAAATAAACGTTTCTAGTGGGTTGAAAAGGATGGCAAACTTTCACTAGCAAAATCTTTTAATTTTTGTGAAATTTTCTTTCCTTTGACTGAACTACTTTCACATTGTTTTCAAATGTTTTGAAATTCAGAAAATCTCAGTCTTTTATTGCTGGTCAAGCAACCCTGAAACTTAAGAGAATGTGAGACAAAGTGGAAAGCTTTCTGCTGTTTTATCTTATTGAGGAGTAATTTTTTTATTCCCAAAATTTTACCTGTTGTAATCTGCAGGAAAGACATGAATGAGAAAAAAAAAGCATTCCCACAGCTGCTTTTTCCTATATGGATAAAACTAGACTTATCAAAGGATTGATCCTCATGTATTTGCTTGAAAGTTTTAAATCATTAAAAATGCAGTAAAGCCTATTCTGAAGAACAACAACAAAAAAGTGATATTTTTATGGGGGTGCTGAGGCAGCCCCATTAAGTAGCTTTCCTGGATAAAGCATGATTGATGTGAAAAGCACCGAGATACTTTTTCTTCATAGCCTTTGAAGAAAAAGGCTTTGTGCACGTCTTCTCAAGAACACTAGCAAGCACAGTTTTTAATATAATAATAGTAAGTAAATTACGCCTTTTTCCCTGTATGTTACTGGAAAACAACACTGAAGGTTATATTACTGTCAAACAGATCATCGTGTGAAAATTCATTATTTCTCCTTGTTGCACACAGTTCGAATGAATTTTCTAGTTATTCCGGTTATTCTTCCTTAGCTGTTGTCTAAATGCTTAATGATGAATATAATCTGTCTTTTGGAAATTGCACATATGGTTTATAGGCTCCTCCTCTTCCTGCTATAAAGCATAGCTCTTGTGAATATGCTTCCCTGCAGTATTAGGCAATTTGAAAGTTTAGGTGCTTGTTATGGAGCATATGCTTCAGTAAATGGGCAAGGCTCTGGAAGCTTGAAGTGAGATATTTGCAATGAGGGGAAGAAATCCAATGACATCTTTTTGTTTTGTTAAATACCTTAATAATGATTAAATATTACCAATACCATCCAGTCATTAATATTTTTTTACTTGGAAGATTGGCATTTTGATGAACTTCAAAATTTGTGCAAGTATTTGCCAGAAAATTTGAAATCTTGTGCTTTCAACATAAAGAATAAAATTAACCACAAAACCCCCAAAGAAAAGCAGAGTTCATTTATAATTTCTCACAAAAGCTTCATAGTTCTCCCACCAGCAGGATGCACCGCCAGAGAATGATTAATAGTTTATTTGATTACAGGATTAACCAGACCACAATCACCTTTTTGCTTTTCTTTTCCCTTGGGAGGCTGTCAGTGCAAGATGCCCTTCTGTGACGGCTGGACTCTGGCACAGCCATGGCCCAGGCCTGCTCCCATGGCCTGCTGCATCGTGCTGGAACGGCTTTGTGTGTACCCATAGCCTGATGATAAGTGGAGAATGTCTAGGTCAGGCCCCCACACTGTGATTCAGGATGGTTTTTCCCTGGCCCAAGGCAAGATGTATCTGGTAGTGGTCCAAAAGCTGCTGCTATGTGTTTAGCTGGACAGCTGTGTTCTCTGCTCTTGTAAATCCACAAGGATTTTTCCAGGTGTCAGGGAAGGGAAGAGCGGGAAGGCTATCCAGCTTCTGGCTCTACAGAGAATCAGTCAGTACTGTATTTTGAGGGGGGAGTGTGTGTGTGTATGTATTTATTACCTGCTCAGTTGCAAAGTATCCAAACTAGGTATGTGCAAGGAAAAGGTCCGATCTGTGCAGCAAGGTTTAGCATTTTCCTTCTTAGTTGCAGAAATCTCTTACATTTTGTTTGATGAGTTAAGTCTGACAAAATAATACGCTTTATAATCTCCAGTTCTTGATCTTATTTTGGGTCTAACTAGTACTGTGGGTCCTGTTGCCCTCTTCAAAAGGGACTGAATATTTGAAGACGTGCTAGACCAGGTGCATCATCCATGTTTAACTAGTTCTGTTTACAATTCTCCAGTAACTTGTAGGTAATAGCAGTTGCTGAAGCTTTCTCTTACTGAGGATGGTTCTGGCTTTTGATTCAACCTGTACCAGATGTTCTTTATTTAGGGCAGAATTATCCAGTTCTTTGTTTGAGATGTCAGTGCTAAACAACAGAGGAGAGAAATCATGGGGATTGTGAGGGGAAAAAAAAAAAAACCCTAGATTATCTTGTGCTTTATCTGTTTGGTGGTAATAATGTTGCCTCTCTGCTGTTACAGCTCTTGGTTTACATGTTCCCTGGGACTTCTGGAAGCAGTAGAAAAAAGTGCTGACAAGGGTGACAGTGTCTGACCTCACATGAGCGCGTTGCTATTGTTAAGTGGTGTAGGGAAAAGGTATTTCAGGATTGTAAGGAGACAGTGCGAAATCAGAGGGGAAAGTGTTGTGTTTGCAGAGCAACCTGCTGAGGATTGAAACCTGAGGGAGAAATTCTGCAACAGTGTAGTGTGTCCAGGTGGATGACAAGAGGTACTTGAGCATCCTAGCCAAGGACAGCTGATTTTAACCACTGATAAGTGGTGGAGTAAACCATGTGTACTGGGGGTAACTGACAGCACACAAGCCCCCTTGACATGTGGAGGCCCTATAAGATTTTATGTTGGGGCCCTGTATGCTACAGTATTCCTGGGGTCAGTGTGCTTGGGTACTATCCTACTATTAAAACAAGTAAAGGAGGATGGGATAAATGCTGAGACCTGAACAGAAGAGCATATATTTATTTGCTCTGCGTAGTTTTCAAATAAATTGGCACCCTAAAGAGTCTTGCCTGAGAGAGTGTCTGCCTAATTTGTCTTGGGCAAAGGTGTCTAGCTACCCAAAGCCAGTGTATATATCACTAATGTTATTGAGGAAGAGTGATGGAAGGACAACACAGTGGGAAGCGATTTGTCTGCATTGCTGAGATACTGCAAAATGCAGCATGGTAAATTGGGAGTGGTGAATGGGAGACAAAGCCTGAAATATAAAGCCAGTATAGTGCAGACAAACTGAAAATTGGTTGATGGGACCTACTAGTAAGAGACAGCAAATTCTTTTCTGAAGAATTGTATGCTGTGTATAGCAGAGAAAAGCTAGCTGCTAGTGTGGAAGGATGCAGGGAGACTGCACAGTCATTAAGTCAAATTTCCTGCAGCTCCCATGTGTTGCAGAGTCAGAGCAGGCTGCTGGAGGCAGAGGCTCACTAAAGGTGAGCAGTGGAACAGAGTCCCTGCCTCAAATATTCAGGTTTGGCATCTGAAGTCCTTTTTTTGTTGTGCTGTCCTCTGCATTGCTCTGTTAATGATCTTAGTGGTGCTTTTTGAAACCCGCAATTACAGGAATCTCTGTGATCCATGGGAAGCAGCATTAAAGAATTAAGGAGTTGAACTGAATTTTCAGAGATACCTTGAAGTGTCAACATCAGCATGCAACAGCACACTGCAGATTAGCTTGATTCAGCCTTTGGCAGCCAGCACAGGCATTATCCTGTGCTGGTCCACACTTCAGCCACTTCTCACTTCAGTGAGAAGGACTCACTGTCAGAGTTATGGTCATACAGGATTAAAAAGAAAAAAAGAAGCCTTTTTAAAAGTGGGAGCATGTGGGTACATGCTTTGCAGGTATGAATTGAGGCAGCACGAGGGCTCAGATTGGGTGTGCTCTTGGTTTCCCCTCACGGAGTGGAAGTGGCCACTCTGATTGTGGCAGTCTTGTCCTTGTAAGAGCCAATGTGCAGAAAATACTTGTAGAACATACTATAATTGAATAGGATGCGTAGTTATATATTTGATCTTCAGGTGTTTGTGTCTTGACTGCCTTTTCTTTTCCAGGTGCTTTCCTTTTTTTAAAAAAAAAAGTTTGTATAATTACTCTGTGTGTATATATGCATACAGACATATACATACATGCATATCTGTATACTCAAATTTTGAGGACCAGAACATGTGCAGCTTTCATAAACCCTCTTCTTTCTTTGATGTGGCTCCTGAATATGATTACTTTAGGTGTCCTCTGCATGAGTGGTTGGGTTACCATTGCATGCCCTGTCAGACGCCTCTGTATCTCAAGCCAACAAAAGTTCTAGAGTTTTGACAAGTGTGGTCTCATTTAGTTAATGCTGTAAACCTGCTTGCTCCCAAGTGCTTTCCTTGTAGCTTTTGAAAAAATATACTGTCAAAATGACTATTCCAGAACCAGAAAGCACCAGCGGAAATGTTGCATGGGATCCCTTGAGCCCTGTACTTGCTATGTCTTCATCTTACAAATGGTTGTGGTAGGACCCAGGGAGGTTAGTAGGGATGCTTGCGTGCTTAAAGATTGCTTGCAAGAATCACAGCTTTCTGTGTTAGAGCTGTTTCCTTTTTTGCTTGTAGGAACAGTTGACCCAGTGGTCAGCTTAAGGCTGTTGGAGCAGTTTTATGCTTATCTGCTTTGAGTGACCAGTCCCTATTAAATCAACCCCCTCCATTCTGAAAGCCCTTTGAAACTTGGAAAATCTCTACCTTGAAAAAAAGCTGGAGATGAATTATATATGTAGCATTTAGAAATGTACCAAGACAAGCTCTTTGCACTGCACCTATAATTACACACAGCATTCTGATCGTGAATAGAGGGTTTTAAAAGGAGATCACATTCAAAACTGCTCATTAATTATGTTACTGAGTGTCAGCCCTTTTAATAAAGGAAAAAGTTCATTCTTCCTTGGCTGAAATGCAAATACAATAGAGATCATGTCCCTTCCTGAGGAGCAATTATTTAAAACTAGAACGATGCTCGTGCCTACTAATTAAAAGTTGATAAATCTGTAAAAAATGGGATTTCTAAGCCAGACTTGAATCACTTTGCTATTGTTACTTGTGACTGAGATCTCTGGGTGAGACGTCCAGAAAGCCCGGCTGTGTGTCCTTGTCTTCTGCAATTAACATTTAGATTGGGTAGTGTTGTTAATGTGCTGTTTCTGTGATGCCACTGTCATTCATACAGGGACTAAGAGGCCACCAAAGACTTAGTATTTATATATTTTATTTGAGATTAAAAAAACTGCAGAACTTATTTTAACAGTTTTTTTAATGAATTCCAAGTTCTGTATGCTTCCACATATGTTTCTAGTATGTCTGTAGAAATAGATGGAGTGCTAGTCAGCCCTTGCAGCTCAGACAGTGCCTCTATTGTCATGTTACAGCATAAAATGTTACTCAGATTCTTAATGCACTTGACCTCAGTTACATCTAGATGATGTATCATAGACTGAAAAAGCTGTTAAAGAAACCTTTTAACATTGCCAAGTCAAATTGCTCATTTCAGGAAATACTGGAATAGAGGGTGTTTGTGCAGTCTTTGTGGTAGCCTTCTGCATATGTATTATACAGCAGACTGTAATTATGGGATCACATTATTACTTGTTTCCACAGAACTCCTGCCTCATTAAGTGCATGGTATGGATATTGCTCCATTTGGATACAGCCACTCAGTGTTTTTGTTTTTCTTCTGTATTTTCAAGTACATGTTTTCGTTCTTTTTGTTTTCTGCAGACTGTGTAAGGCTGTTCTGAAAATACTGACTTTTTCATATCAGTCATTCTTGCATTACCTTGCTGTGTGACATGTTTAGAAATTTATATTCCAGAACCCTGCAGTGCAATGAAGGTGTACTCACACTGTAGAGCTGGAACAAACTTTTAAAGTCCTACCTGTAGGTGTCCAGTAGAAGCTGCTTAAGTTCACGGTGGAGTCATCAACACTCTGCTCTGACCCTGTGTGAGCAGTTTGGGCACAGAGATGCAGGTAGGCCAACAGACTGTGGGCACAGTCTGGGAAAGAGAGTTGTCTAGGACATCCTGCTTTGACTCCAAGGCCATCCTCCTCATACCTGCACGCTCCTTCCCCCATTCCCACTCCTTGCTTTGTTATGTGCCTTTGAGTTGTGGTGTCAGAGAGAGCTGTCCTACAGATACCTCCTTTGGTTCATCCTTGGAGTAGCTTTAATTTCTGTGAGAGTGAGGAGTAGGTCCTAGTCCTCTGGAAAGACACTGTAACCTTATAATTAAAACCTTTGCATCAGGAGGCTGAATTTTAAACTGCTGAGGAAATTCTTAAACTACTTAACTTTTTCTTTCTTACCTAGAATGGCAGAGTCTTTTTGAATTGTTATCTAAGATTCAAATTTACCAGATCAGTCCATATGAGTGTTTCAGATCTTTAAGATTACCACAAAGTGAAATGATCCATTATCTAATTAACAAATATGCTTTCCAAGTAATCCTTTATGTGTGTGACACTTAGAAACTCCAGAACTCTCATTAATTTCTGATACGAATACCTTAAATTGAACTTGATTTTTAGAAATGTCATTTGGCTGATGAAATTTTTTTTTTTTTTTTAATTTTTTCGTCCTTCTCTGTATTGTTGAGGCTTTGCATTATATTATTCTTTGGTTGCTAGCTATTGAGAGGAAGCTGTCTATGGTAGTTGTTAACCATTTAACTAGAACTATTTATGGAATTCTCTAAGTTGTGTAGCTGCTATAAGCCTGTTTAACAAATACCCTTGGCGTCAGCTGAGGCTGTGTGACAGTTGTCATCTGAACTGAGGTCTGTGTGTATTTTCAAAGAATTTACTGGGAACTTGCAGTAAATAACTTAATTTCTTAATAACTTAATAATCTCTGTGCCTCAGTTACCCTTCTGTACTGCCATAACTAATCCTTTGCCATACCAGAGAAGAATTGGGAAGGTGAAGATTGTAGACAGGGAGGTATTTGGGCATTAAAATAGTAGGAACCTGTAAGACAGAGGGAGACTTCATGTAATGGTTCCTCTTGAAAAGCTGTGGTTAGCAGGGCTTGGTGTGGTAATGTGGTTGACAAGTGGTGGTCAATGGTGAAGCTCTGATTGTCTTTGTGGGTTTGGGACCAGATGTTGTAACAGGAGAAACACTCAAGGATTTGTTTTGGGGAGAGAATGGGAACATGTCAATTCTCTGTCACCAGAAGAAACAAAAGATACTTTTCAAGCATCTTTTCATCACTGCAGAGACAGGAAAAACTCACACTGTAGTTCCCCAAGATGTGTCCAAGATGAATCCCTAGCTACTATGAATCCGTGGTATTCCCTGTTGTTTTGGTGGGACTGAGCTCATCTGTCCCAGCTAGGAGACAGGCTTTTGAGTGTGAAATCTCATGGAAGAAGAAAAAAGTTTCAGGCAGTTATTTCCTTGTGGAAATCTTCCAATCATGTTATCTCTTACAGAGTTGATGCCAATAAATTGAAAATGGGCTAAGCAAGTAATAAAAGGATGCGGTATAATTTTACCTGCAACCATAGAGATCCTGGATAAACTCCCTGGAAATAATAATTGCTCTGAGGAAGACATTGCCTATGAATGAGAGTAAGAAGCAATTCAGAATTTGCAGGTTCGTACTGACAGAGATGCTTTGTCATGGGCAGATAAAGAATTGTCTTGAATAGGAGCAGTGTTAGAGCAACACTGATTGCTCTTGTAAGTCAATTTTTCTTGTTACGGATTTTCTTGCACTGTTGGTATCCTTGCAGTGCGTTGAGTTGCACCTTGTGAAAATGAACTGAATATTAAAAAATGGCAAAAAGATAACAGGATCAGTCAAGAAACCAAACAGAAACTTTGAGGTTCTGTCACTGCAGAGGTACTGACAGATCACAATGTTCTTTTGGTGTGAATGCCTGTCCCCGAAACTGGGGGATTAGAGTTGAAAGGATATGTGCTCCTGGGAAACTAGGTTCTCAGCTTCCATTAACAACGTTGAATGTGTATCTGCTCCTTTTTTTGCACAGCAGGGAAGATATTCCACAGATCTGTTACGTTACTCCCTCTTCAGCTCTGAGCCATAGATCATTTTTTCACATGTAAACAAATGAAAATATTTTGGGTTTTTTAAAACTCATTAAACTTCTCATTTCATGACACATGGTAAGAGAGGCTACCAAAAGTACCTTAGCAGATGAGGAACAGTCTTACTCCAATTAGAAATAAAGTGGGTTTTGACATTTCTGGCTTTTTAAAGAAACGGAAGATCTATTCGTTCTTCCTTCAAACAGACTACTGGGAGCAGGCAGGCTGCATCAGTAGGCTTAAAATGTGAACCTCCGCTCAAAATGTGAATTAGCCTAGTGTATTTTCAGGGACAAGGTTTCTGGAGTACATCCACAGCTCGTGCCTCTCAGCTTCATCACATGCAGGCAGACGACCAAAAATCTTGGACTGTCCATTTTCTGCAGTAGGCAAATCAAAAAAAGATGAATGCACAAGGCTGGAAGGAGTTGCAAGAGATATGATGGAGACTTTGGTTGTGGAGGCAGGCTCCCCAAGATATTCTCATCCTGCTTACCTGGTTCTTTTGGAGTGTCCAGTGAAGGGGGTATACAGCTTCAGTAGATTCCTAGTTTAATTAGATTGAATTCTCCTTTTTAAGTGTTTCAGACATGTTGAACAACTGATAGCTGTATACTTTGGGGCATTATCACCTGTGTTAAGGTACGTCTATGTTGCAGACAACAGCTGACAGTAGGAGGTTGATGATGGCTCTGACAGAAGAGCTCTGGAAAATCTGACTGGAAGATGAATATCCAGTTGTTCGCTTTGCTTTTCTGTGGGGTGTGACTCGCCTCCACCTAAGTCAGCACAGCAGAGAGGAATGTGGCTTTGCACTCCAGCTCCTCCTGTGCAAAGTTGTGCACCTGGGCTCAGCCCATTGGGCTTTGGCTACAATGGTCGTGGATGAAGCTGTGTGCTGAAGCAATTTCTTTTTGTTGCCTTTCCATCAGCACTACCACAGCACTTCGCATCATTGAGTTTCATGTCATCAATTTTGGACCTAATGAAATACTTGTAAACTCTCTTGGCTCAGTGCTTTCTTTCTAGCTAGTCATACAAAATATTGCAAAGAAGTGAGCCTCAGATCAACCCCTCTGAGAGAGAACTCATTCAAAGCCCTGAAGAGTATAGCATGTCTGTGCTGCCCTTTTTGCAGTAGATATGCTATACTGTAACAGAAAACTAGATTAGATCAGTTTGTCTTGGTTCTTTACAGGAACAGATTTGCTGATTTGATCATCTAACCATCTTTTGGGTATTTCTAATTGATTAGTGACTTGTTTCAAGAATCTGAGTTAGACTGACTGATCTCTAGTTCCCTGTGTGGTTGTGATCCTCTTTCTGTTTTACGGTGGTCCTGTGCTTGCCTTCAGGCAGTGCCTTAGGACTTCCCTTGTCTCCTGTCAGTTTGCAGTGTCAGTGTTTTCATCCGTTATTAAATATGTGGTTGTTTTATTTTGGGGTTGGTTTTGTTTTGAAACATACCCAGGATGTTAGAAGGTCTTGATGCATCCAGCTATGCCAATGGATATTTTGGATAAGCGCAAATGTCTTCATATTGCATTCCCCTCTCTCGGGGATGACATAGGCTGAAAGATGGGAAATACTGGACAACTTTATTTTCCTATTACATGTTACTGGAAAGCTGTTAGTGAAAGGCTGCTAACCAGACCCATCAGTGTGACAACTTGCAGGAACACTGACTTCACATAAAAGCTGATGTCATTAGCAAATGCCACTGTGGTTACAGGAAACTGGTAGATAAATTATTCAATATAGGCATGTTCTTTAAAAACAACTCCTGACTTTATTAGCCAACAAGTATTCAGAAGACAGAATGCAAACATGTAGCAGTGCTAATTAATTGTCTTTTCTCTGAGTCAAGCAGTTGGCATTGTATTTTAATTTATTAGCAGTCTTTCTAAATGTATCCTGGGCGCTCACCACAGCTGCATCAGTCAGGGCTGTGACTTTAGAAAGCTTGCTGTTCCTAAAGAAGAGTTAACTGAATGTTACTGTATCAGAAAAATGTATAGGTGTCTGGTTGACATTTCACAGCCATTTTATCTTGCTAGCAACCAATCCATTTCCCTTTTACCATGACCCAAGATAAGGATGAGTCTAATCTCTCAGTGAGTAAACATTGTGGCCTTAAAGATGCTGGAAGTTCTGCTTGCTGAAGGTGGCAGGGTTGTGTGCTTGTCCACTATATGCTCATCAGAAGCTTTATAAAAGTGATCCTGCTGGCACCATCACTACTTATCTCCTGCTTGGATGTGGACTGGGAGCTCCTCAGAGATTAGGACATGCTGAATGGGGTCTTGCTCGAGAGGGGAATGTTGTGTATGACTTGTTAGGTGGTTATGTTTTGCTGACCATTATTAACAGTGACTGGACAAGTAGCATCATTCTAGGGAATGCCTTCTTTGATGCATGGCACTGCACCTGGGGGTGAGGCCTTAGGTAAATCTCTTTTAGCAAATCTAACCAGTTTAGAACTGATTTCCTGTCAGATGTATGGAATTAACCAAATAAGGTCCATGCCTGTCCAGCATAAGAACCGACTTTTCATTTTCTGCTACTGGGAGGAGAAAAGAAATAGTTAAGCTTGAGTTTTCTTGTGTTTTTCTCCTGGTTACACCTTCACCTTTATCCTCAGTTATCACAGCAGTATGCATTACAGACTTAGTAATTTTTTTTTTTCTTTCAGAAAGTTGCCTTGTGCTTAAAAACAGGAGGTAGGGATGGGGTCCTTGCTTTCAGCTCGTCATTCAGCCACTGTCTCGTTATCTTTGGCAAGATGCTAAATCTGCCCTTTACTACATTTCTGTGAAATTAAATACTTCATTTCTAGTTGGATAAACTTGGAGACGAGACTCCCATTGCTTTTGGTGACAATCCCTATGCTCATGGGTACAGCGAGACCTTGCAAATTTGATTGATGTACAGAATGCTTTTATTCCTGCTAGCATGTATCTTCTCCCCACCCTTTCCCCATCAAGCAGTGAATATCTTCTATGGCTTTGTTCAGCTTTGATTTTTGTTACCCACATTTTGTCAGAAGTCAGTTCTGCAGGTAGGGTGTGTGCTGATTAAGGGTGACATTACTGGAAAATGGTCCATTTGCTGGTTGTTGGCTTGAAGCTGGGTAGGGATGTCTGCCTGTTCTCCCTCCTTCTTGGGCAGTTCCATGCAATTCATAAATACCAGCAATTTGCACTTTATAGCTGCTTCTCCCCTGTCCGGCCTTTCCCACGATTTGCAAAGCAGTAATTAATCTTCATTTATGCTGTTGCAATATTACACTCATTGTAAGACATGGTAGTAACTAGAGCACAAATTAGTGAAGGCTGTGCCCAAGGTCAGGCAATAAAAAGCTGTAGCACCAGTGAGAATTCTCCCTGACTACTCAGCATCACTTCCTCATTGCAACATTTCCGTGACACATGGTACTCAGTTACATGCTACCCGATTTATAGGTCCCGTCACTCTGCTCAGCAGCTTGTAAGCACGTTGTTTTTTACTCTGCAGTGGAACTGTGGGACACCTGGAAACAAGGAAGCCTTTGGTAAATTAAGTTGTATTACCTGTGTTCTTGTGGTTGATGCTGTTACCATCTTTTGTAAGATGTGAATCATTCCCCGTGAATCTAGATACATGAAAGGCCTTCTGCCAGCACATCTTTGTTCTGTAAGGAAAGATGGGGTTTAGTTGTTTCTGTGAGACTCTGGTCCTAACAAAAACCATCAGTGTAGCCTGTGTTTCAGTGGGATCTGCTTTTCTGTGGATATCCACTTTGGATGAGAACAGGCGTTCTGAAGGCCCAAGTTCTTCAATGGGACATAATCTGGTGCATATAAAGGGATGTAAACTATGATGTCAGGAGAGATTCTACTTACTGGAAAAGAGAGTTTAGTGTAACTGCATGTGTTACTAAAAGTGCAGAAGGAAGGTGTTGCTAATCCTATGTTGCAATTCATGAGTCTTTAATTCTTTTAATAAAATGAGAGCCTTTTCCCTTTAATAGATGCCACTAACTTAGAGCTTTTGCTTTGTTTCAGACTGTGGAAACCCGAACTAAAATATTCTGTGACTGACGACAACCAAAAGGTGGGTTTTCTGGTTTTGTTGGTCATTCCAGAGCACTAGAAATGCTGTACATCTCAACTTCACTAAGATGGATTGTGTAATGAATCTCCGTGGCTCATTCAAAGAAAACAAAATAGTTTGACAGGACTCCTCCTGTGCCTGCATGTATGTGTGCTGCATATTTTGATGGTGTTTTAAACAAAAAGAAGGCATACATTTCCTGGGCTGCACAGTGAAGGTGTTTATGGCACAGAAGTGGAAACTTAAGTGAAAATAAAAATGCATTGAGGTTTTTGCAGCTTTTTTGTGCGGCTCTCTGTCTTCTGTAGGAAATGTCCTGCTGGCAGTACAAGTTGAGCTATCGAAAAGCCAGTGTTGCTGAATACAAGCATTGCAAGCTCTATCTGTGATGTGGCATTTTTCTCTTCTCACACTTGGAATTTAGGGCTCGTGGTTGCCAAGAATGTTCTCTCCAGCATGCGCTGAGTCTTTGTCAGTCATTACACGCTCACCTTGTTTTGAGGTTTCGTTGCTCTGCTTTGTTGAAATGTTTTATTGAGGTTGTTTACAGAATACACAAATCTGCAGCACAGCACAGATGCAAAGAAATGCTGATCCCTGGATTTCCCACCGCACCCTAGCATTATCTAGTCAGAGGAGGGTTTGTGTAATGGGTGCAGACAGCTTTTGATTATTTGAACGACTCAAGTGAAAAACAACACAAAGAGAGCAGTAAATACCATTTTCACTTTATCCAGTGGTTGTTGCAATGACAATTATTTGGTCATTCCTCTTCGGCCAAGAAAAGTGCTGATCTCGGCTCCTTGAAGCTTTCAGGCACCAGATTTATCTGGTGACACTGCACAGCCACGATGAACTCATAGGGTTGCTTTTGTATTTTTCTTTCCTGGAGCTCGTTATTGTCTTCCTTCTTTCTAGGGTGAGGAACGTAGTAAAAACTGCGATGTATTGCCTGCATCTGTGTGCTGGGGACAGTTTCTTCTGGCTGCAACAGTGCTGCTCTTACTGCAGCCCCTCCTCTCTCTTGGAGGTTCTTTTTTCCTATGTCTGAAGGAATGAAACTCTCGAGAGTACATATCTTCAGCAGGAGAGCGTGTGGCAGCATTGCAGCTGCAGAGCAGCAAGATCTCTGCTGGGTATTTCAGAGTCTGTCACCTTCTCTGAAATACTGCATTATAACTGTGACAGGCTGCAGTGCAGACATACTGTTTATATTTCCAAGATGCTAAAAAGAATTCTGCAGTCATGTAAGCCTGGCCTTGTGTGTTTATGGAAGGCAGTGAGAGAAACAGGTGAGGTGTGAAAATTTATCACCATGCCTCCAGTTGTCAACATACTTGAAATGAAACTGCCAGGGGCCCTGCTTATCGTATTAATCCTTGTCCAGCGAGAAAGTCTAGCTTTGATTTCAGTGAGTACAAGATGCTGCTTTTTTTTTTTCTTTTTAACCACTCCTTGCCAGCCTCTGTATGTCATTGAACATGATTCATTAGTCAAAATGTTAAATGGTCAGGAAGAGCCAGGTCTTTCAAAGCTGTAATGAGGTCAAGTCCAATAATTCTAATGGGCAAGAGCAATTTGAGGATCTGAGCTTAGTACAGATGAAGCTGTTGGGTGGGTGCTCTTTCAAAGAGCAGCAGTGAAGTTGAGGAGAGTTGATTCTGCATTTTAATTCACTGGTGCTAGTCTGAGCTTCAAAAGTCTTGATGGCAGGAGTTGAGTGTGCTGTCTGCTCTTACTAAAAGCTCATCACAGTGATGCGTGTAACCAGAAAGTCAGTGCAGGCTGGTGAGCTGTTGTCTTGCAGCAGATAAACTCTTGTCCGCTCTTAGAAGTGAGTAGTAATCCAATTCTCCCAGTACCCAAAGTATGGGTACTTTCAGCTGTTTGAGCTACTCACAGTTTATATTGTGGAGAAGAGGTGTACTTGCATAAATGGAGAGCAAAAAAGCTTCTTGTAATTAACTAATCATTTGCCTAAATCCCATTTTAGTAAGCTGGTCAAACTGAGTGCAGGCTGCAGAAGCATCCTCTGACCAAAGCTGAATAAATGCTTCAAATTCTGAATTTTGTTCAGTTCTGTCTGATACTGTTCTCTTTCCATCTTCTCCTGTGTGAATCTAAGGCATGTTTAGACCATGTTACTTTTTCACAGCATGCTAAATGTTCAGCTCTCCCTTTTGTCTCAGTAGCCTTCTTTATAACCCTCTCTTAACCTTGTCCCAACCCATGTAACGGCACAGAAAAAAATCTTCACACGTTTATTGGTCCTTGCTCACTATACAGCAGTTGTGTATCTTGCACAAAGGAATGAAAGCAAGACCATTTGTCTCAGGCTTGTCTCTGCAAGCTCAGGCACATATTGAAACTAAATATTACCTACTTTTTCACAATGGCAGAGCAATAAAACTCAAATCCTCAAAACAAAACTTGAAATGTAAGCACAACAGTTTTCGTGTATTGAAATTGGGGGTGGGGGGGGGGGGGGGACAAGAAAAAACACATTTTAAAGTCTTATCAGAATATTTCACAGGAAGAATATGAGTGTATGTAGGAAACAGTACCTAGTCCTGTACTAATTCATGGTGAATTTCCATGTGAACAAAAAATTGAGAGAATTTTATTAAAAGCCTGAAGACCTACAATGTCTAGCTTAACATTAGGCTCTTGTGTGTGGCTGCTGCTTGCAAAAAGTGTGCTCACCCTACTCTCTCCTCCTGCAGAGAACAGAGTCTATAGATGAGCATTTCAGGAGGGCTGTGAAGGTCACAGGTGATTGAGCCGTTTTCTGGAGAACCTCTCTCTTTCCATTGAATGTAGAAAAAGGTTTTGAATTTTGGACACCTTTGTACTCTGCTGAATGTGAGGTATGAAGAAACTAAGTGAGCCAGTTTTCTTACAAGCCCTGTAAACAGGCAGAGATAGCTGAGCATTTACCTCTACACTGTTAAAAGAGTGATAGGAGAACTGTGATCACCACTTTTACCATGGAGTCTTTTGTGTGTCTGTCTTTAAATTGCAGTTCTTTTGGACTGTTTATCTTGCAGAAGTGGTCTGGTATAGTTCAGCAAATAAATGATGGTAATAAAGCACCTGATCACTTGGAGAAATCTGTCATTGCACCAGGGTGTGCTAGTTTTCTAGTTCCCAGTGTAAGATTATGCACCTTAAGTTGTTTTTCCAGAGCTGCTCGCATATGCTTATCATTACCAGTCTTTCCTACTCTGCTGCTAGGAACAGCACTTGTGAAGGGATTCAGCAAGGCTGAGAGCTCCCACAGTAGAGGTTCCTGAGGAGAGTGATGTCATGTGTGTGGTACAGGGAAGAGAGGACAGTCCACATGGACAAACAACAAGGATGATATCCTTAGGGACACTTGTTTCTTTGTTATGGGTTTCCTGGGTGATATGTTATGGGTGTCCTGTGTGGAACAGGGTGCCCAGAGAGGTGGTGGAAGCCCCATCCTTGGAAGTTTTTAAGACCAGGCTGGATGGGGCTCTGGAGCAACCTGACCTAGTGGGAGGTGTCCCTGCCCATGGCAGGGGGGTTGGAACTAGATGATCTTTAAGGTCTCTTCCAACCCTGACAGTTCTATGATTCTGTTCTTCTCTTTATGATAAAAAAGGAAAAGAGAAAGCCAGACTCGTTTCCCTGTTGAAGTCACTGACATCACGTCCAGCATCCTTTGGTTTGATGCCAAGGGCTGCTAAATACCTTAGAAAGTCACATTCAGCAGAAGCTATTTAGACTGAGCCTTGGCTGTTTGTGTTGAAATCACAAAGAACTTGAGCTTACAAAAAAAAAAAAATTCAAAGTCCATTTGATTGGAAGTGCAGCTCGTATTGTTGTTCCAAGTGCCCTTCTTTTAAGAAGGAGCCCTCTGGTGCACGTGGTAGAGAGAGGGAGAGTTTCTCTATCTAGAGATATCATGTGGTCTTCACCCTCATCAGTGCTTTGCCAGGATGTGTATCACACTACCTTGTGCTCTCAGTGGGCAATCCTGTTAGCCCTGGGTGGCAGGAGGGCTGTGGTCTGGCCACTGTGCTGAAGAGTTAGAGAAAACACATGCCCTGGGCTGTATCCATCATTGTGATGGTCATCAAACTGTGACATTAACCAGCTCTGTCTTGCAGACTTGCTTCCCGTGTTCACACATGGAGAAGTCGGCAGGGTGCCAGTGTGATGCCTTCCTCCCCAGAAGCCTGTGGGTAAGATGGGGACCAGGGCTGCCTGTCTGCCCTAGGTCCTGTGCCAGAGAGGAAGTGCAATAGGAGGTGTTGAATGAAGATTGCAGCTGTAGTATCTTTTCTCTGGTAGCGCAGGCAAGCCAGCTGGCACCCATATGACTCTGACCCATCTATATGCTTACAATATTAAGTCTAATGGAATGGCTTTGTAATTGGCATGGCTCTACTGAAGTCAGCATAAGTGTGTCAATATTACACAGCAGCAGAACTGGCTTCTTGGTTTTGTTCCCTTTTGGGTGCATCTGGGCATTTGGACTACATGTCCAAACCCCACTCACTCAAATAATTCAAAGCATGAGATAATCAATATACAGAAATTGGTGCGCTTTTTTTAAGGGCCACTTTGTTTTTCTTTGTCTGAAATTAATATAATGTATAGAGATACAGAGTTTAAAAACCAGCCGTTTTCTGAGTGATAGCAAATGTTTGAGTTAACGTTCTACCAAACACCGTATGTGAAACCCAGAGGCAGGACCAGAATAACATTTATTAAGGGAGTATCTGAGGAAGTTGTTCTTATTGACAGCAGTAATTCCCAACTGCTAGTTAGTTAACCAAGTAAGCGTTTGAGGGTTGTTTTTTAATGACAAATTCCATTGCCAGCAACGTCTTCAGGAAAAAAACCAGCAAATGGAAGGAACAGGTGGTACACAACTTCTTTAAAAGGAAACAACATATTGTAGAACTGCAAGCGTCTGCTTCTACTTAATGCTCAATCTTCAAACACTCTGTGATGCAGTTCATTTATTTGGAATAAATTACTAGACCAGCCAGTAGGCCCTTACAATACTTTTGGGGTTTTTAATCTTTATTTTAGTAATTCAGCGGGGTAAAAACGTATCTCTGGTTACCTCCTGCATGCCATACCAGGAGGCTGGAGGCAGTAGGATAATAATTTTGATTAGAACTTTCTCCGTAGCAATGAGTGGGAGTTTTGCTCTTTACTTCAATGAGAGTAGGAGCCAGGCCCTTTCTTTGTAATAGAGCAATGATGTCTTCTGAGACAGCATTAAAGAAGAGACGTTATGCCCTCTAATTCTAACCTGAAAAATTTAAGCAAGACAAGTCTCTTTGGAAAGAGAAAACATCTTTTGTGACATTATCTGATCTAGCAGGAAGAACAGGCAAGTTTGCAGGTGAGTGCTGAAGACCTGGCTAAAAGTTGCCATTATGGAAATATTTTATTGTGTGGGGTTTTTTTGTTGGTGTTTTTTTTTTCTCCCAGCTGTAGATGTTATCTCTGTCTACAAGGTTTGCTTCACTTACAGCCTTTGAGCATAGTGGCTGTAATGCCTTTATAACTTGAGTATCTTTTTTTATTCGTGAGGAGAAAGCATTTCAGTGTGTAGCACTCAGAAGGTTTTCTGTTACTTACAGTCCCAACTCATATCCTGTTCCAAGATTTTTATCTCGATTCCTTATGTGCTCACACATTTCTGCAACCATTACCACTCAACAGGTGCTATGTGAAGAGTTTTCTTTCTCATGTACAGTCACTTGTTTTTGTTGTTTTGTTGTGGTTTTTTTCCCACTGCTAACAGTGGCAACAGAAGAACCATTAAAGCTATTAATCTGATAGGGCAGTATGGACTGTCTCACTGCAGCTCTGCCTAAAGAGAATGTCAGATTTTCCATGGGCTCAGGTCTGTAAGAGAAAAGGGGTGACATCCTGAAAGAGATTACAGTCATAGGAAGAATGTTATTTTTCTTCCAGCTCTTAGCTGCTATAGGCACAAACATGCCTCATTACCTCATTACGCGTTACTCTGTCTCCTTTAGTGGTTCTTCTCACTTTGAAAGCATATGAGATTAATGGGAACCATTCACCAAATTCTTGCTTTTCAGATTTTGAGAAGTGAATTGCAGAACTCAGTTGATCTGTCCGAGCAGTGTTTAAAGGCAGGAGTTATTTCACTTTAAAACTTTCAGATGAAATGCCACTACTTTGCCTTCTTACTATTATAATCATCTAGTTATTTTACTGTATGAACAAAACAAGTAACACTTTTTAGGATTCACAAATCAAGTGTCTTCTGTTACCTCTCCTCTGGATATTTATGTATAGCTAAAATAACTTTATCAAGTCATTGGATTTATAATTCATAGTCTGTTAAGGAGTAATGTCTCAAATCCTGATGAAATCAGCCGTATGCTTCTAGGGGAGTGCAGGAAATGTTAGTCTAGGAGTTGAGAGAGTTGGGCATGAATGGGACCTCATAACATTTACATCCTGACTAAAAAAGAGGAACACATTTATTTAGGGGTCCATGTCACTTTTGGCACAGAGGGCTTTGCTGGCTTTCTCCATTAGATTTGTAATCCAAATGCTGTATAACATGGTGCTTTGCATTGCTAGACATTGGTATAGATGCAGTTATCTCACACTTTGATACAGGGGTGGTTGCTTTGAGCTGAGGCTTCCAAAGGCCCTTCTTTTGAACAAGAGTTGAAGGGAATTGTGTGACTGAAAATGTGAAAACCTCAATTCTTGGTTTTTAAGTGCAGGCCTGGGAGAGATTTCTGTGGCACAGAATTGTAGGCAAGAATTCAACTGTTCTGTGTGCTTTTAGCTGAGCTGTTGCACTCAAGACTGCTCTTTCCAACTATTTTAATCAAAAGCGCAGAGCTAGGGAAAATACAATGCATCTCAGTGGTTCTGCATTGGAAATCTACAACTTTATAAATTGTGTGTTTGCTTGTTTGTTTTTTGTTTTTTTTTTTTTCCTTGAGGTACCTGCTGAACTAAATAACGATCTTCCTACAGAAAAAGTTATGGGAATATGTGCAATGGTGGCAGGAGCCAGGTAGGAGGCAAGGCTCTGTATGGTTGAATGTTTGCATTGGAGAAATGCTTTTGGACCTGGGGCTGGTCTGGAAAAACATCAGTCAAGGAATAGTGACTGCCCAAAAATCCTTGCTATGGGCACAGGATGGGAGGTGAATGGAAAGGTGCAGGGGTTGTCTGTTTCCAAAAACTAACCTGCACTGAGTCACGAATGAGTCTGAAGTCATACAAGACTGTAGGTAGAGGGAAGCCCGTGTTCCTCAGCAGTGTACAGCGTCTTTGCCTGCCCTGTGACTGGGGGGTTACTCTTCTGTGAGGATGTTTAGTTCCAGAGCTGAGACAAATGGACGATGAAGGAAGAGCCTCCTTGGAGATCCATTTCTGAACTACAAGGGAAGTATTAGTATCTCCAGTTTGCATGCAAAGAAATGAGGCATGTCTCAAGGCATTAATATAATCTGTAGACAGTAGGTAAGTCTGCAGCCCAGCAGAGATCAGACTCCAATTTTCTGAGCCCCATGCAGTGCTTTGTTGTCTCTTCCATCAAAGTGCCTGTTTTCACTGTAAATCTTAATTGACAGCTTATCTTGATCTAACAACTAAGAGGTGGCTCCGTAATGCGAACAGTAACAGTACGGACAGATATGTGTATAATCTTACATTTTGTTTCTAATTAGAACAGGGGTACATGCATCTGAGACACTTTATAATGTATCAGAAAAAAAAAATATAGACACCAACCCATCAAGTAGGAAAGTATTGCTTTGAATGAAAAGCTGTTGCCTTTGTTGAGGAATTACAAAGGCAAGTTTCATATATGAGCTGTGGGAGCTGACCTAGAAAGCTTGAACTTTTAAATACAATTCTGACTGATTCTGCCAGTATTTTTATATTAACAATTACACATTTTCATAATAAGCAAGAGCTGAAACTACAGATTGCTGTGCTTAAGCTCTTCATGTCAGAATGCAATTGCACATGTTTTGTTTGTGCTGGAAAGTGTGAAGCATCAGGGCCAGGTGCTTATTTATTTCTGAAATTGCTGTAGCTCCATTGATTTGAGCAGATTTGCACCAACATGCATTTGTAACAGCCAGCAAACAGGCTCTTGAGCCTCAGAAATGCACCATGAAGATACCGAGCAACATCTGTAACATAGCAACAGCCTTTATGCTGTTATTACTGCTGACCTTGGAGGTTGGAGGTATTGGTGAGCATATGGTGGAGGGTTTGCTTTTCTCTGGTCAGGTTAGTAAAATTGTGTAATGCCTACCAAATTTAAAACAATACCCACTTATGATAGTGGTGTGAGAACCCAGCTCTAAGGAGCCTCAGCTTTGGTTCAGTGCAGAGAGTTGGGAAGACATCACACAATAGCATTTCTCCATGGTTTCTTCTTGCTTTCCATGGGATTAATGTTTCCCCTGTGTGAATCTTGGACTTCCTGAATCCATCAGAGGCTTTGCCAGTGGGGTCTGGTGTCTCCGTTTTCCCCTTCCAGGCCCTCTGGAGAACTGTTGCAGGCAGTGTGGACAGCAGAAGCCCCAGGCTGCCATTCCATGGCAGGCCATTTGGTTTTTCTGTGTTGTTTGGGGATGAAAAGGAAGTGCCTTTTGGGCATGGCAAAGGAAAAGGCATCGAGGCTGGGAAAATAGTCCTGGGCCATGAGCAGCAATTAGGTATTCCTCAGGATCAGCTTCTCTGCTGGGGTTAATCGGCACTGAGGCCCGCGATCACTGCAGCACCTGCTGTGCTGCTTTTTGCCTGCTGTCAGGTGTCTCGCAGCAAATAAAACATTTAAGAAAATGGATCAAGTCATTCTGGAAAGCATAGTGCTGGGTCGAGTATGAATTGGAGAGATGCCTGAAAGATGTCCTGTATTTACACAAAATGTAGCAATCAGTTTTTCCCCTGGTATCTCTTGTGTTTTTCATGTGGTTTGCTTATTATTTCTGCAAGGGCAGAGAGGGAGGTACCATGAGTGTAGTAACTACTGCCTGTAATTATGCAGCCGAAAGAAACAGAAAATAGCTTTCTGGGTGTTTTATGCATCTTGGGATTTATTAGGTGTTCCATGTGCTGACAGAACAAGATGTAAAAATTACTTTCGGTGTTTATCCGTCACCGTGTGAGATGGAAGAAGCAAGTCTCACAAAAGTATTCTAGTGCAGGAGCTTGGCTTGTTTGTTTCTGCTCACCATGGGCAGCTACCTCCCTTCTTAAAATGGTTTTCTGGTCTCTCAATGAATAGACTAAAGTGATGCTGTTTTTACAAGTGCAATACAGGGGAGAGCACCTTTTATGTGAAGAGTATTTCAAAACAAAATGTAGAGTAGAATTTAAACTGTGTGGTCTGCACTGCTTTTCATTAGGAAGTAATAGAATAATTTGCAGTTCAGAGAAATCCTGTAGCCTATTTGTTCCTATGGAGAAATGTTGCTACTTTCACTGTGTTCTTTGGGGTAAGTGCACTCATTTGTAAGGAAAAATATAAAGGAAAAGCTAGTGTGTTCTGATGCATCTCATCTGAAACAGCTCTGCATTTTCTTGCCCACTGTAATGAAGAAAGAACCTCCACTCAGGAAGATGATAAAAACAGATATGCAAATTTTATCTGCTTACCAGTTGTCCTACCAAGCTCCCTTCTAGGACCTCATGGATGAACTCTCACTACCTGAGTGCATGATTGCTCCTGGCTGGAAAGGTCAGAGAGTGATCAAAAAGAAACGAGGGAGCCCGGCAGACTGTGCTCCTGCTGGTGGAAGGGCACCACTATTGGGACCCCTGGCATCAAACTCTCTTCTGTATCACATGGTTACAATGAAAGCAGCAGGTTTAAAGCTGCGTGGGCCTTGTAGGTTGTTTACTGAGGCATGAAGGTTCAAATTCAGCTGAGCAGTACATAGAGGGGCTGCCTGGAGACCCGTGGGTTTTATGAGGGATGTACCATGTAGACCCTGCAGGCTGAGAAGAGCATTTGGGGTAGCAGGAAACTCTGGTACATTTTTTTTAGATGGAAGTCAGGAACAGGATGTCTGTTTCCTTCATGCTGACTTTACCTGCCCTTCCTCAGTGAGCCCCTACGGCTGTGCAAAGAGTGAAAGCCCTGACTGGCATAGAGAGACTGCTGTTGTGTTTGGAAGCATCTCTTGTAGTCCCAGTTGCAAAGATGAATTTTGGAGATGCAAGTGCTCCGTTTTGGGAGGAGTGTTTGTTTGATAGGTCACAGACACTGGCTGCTCTTGTAGTTGGTGCAGTCTTTTTTTTTTTTTTTTTTTTTTTTAACCTCCTAGGGTGTATTCAAATGTAAATGTTCAGGCTGTCCGCTGCTTTAGCTGAAGCATATCAGGCAGTCATGTCACCTCCTTATTATGACCAGCCTTGTCATAGGCTTTTGGAGTGCTTCTTTCCTGCTACGCAACCTGAATGAGTATCTGCCCGTAAGCAAACTTGTTAAGGGCTGCCTTAAGAACACTCCTGTTCTGTGTGGTGTTTCCAGAAGCTATTTTTTTCCAGCCTGTATCTGGTGATGCTGACATTACAAAGATGTGGGATCTTGGAGCTCTTCTGAGTGGGAACAAATTTTGTAGTTTTGCTGTGTGTCCGCTTAGGGAGAGAGAGGCATGGGAGATGCTAAGAGTAGTAACTTGCTTTTATGGTACACATTTTGCAGGTAAGGAATGAAGCTGGGACTGAAGGTTACCCGGCTTTCATGAAGGTTACAGAATGTATTTGCAGAAGCAGCAATCTGCATCTCATTTTTAATCTTTAGAATCAGTGTCAGTGCAGAAGAGAGTAGGCAAGCCTCAGACAACTTTATTGTCGTTGTGAATCATATGCCTGGGTACAGCAGCTGTGATTTGTGGGTTCAGGGAATTTTTAAAGTGCATGACTTTGTGGCTAAAACTTTCTCTCGCAAGGAAAAACAAAAAACAAACAAAGAAAAAAATCACAAAAAAACCCCAAACAAAAACCAAACCAACCAACCAACCCCCCCCCAAAAAAAAACAAACCCAAAAACCAACCAGACAAAAAATACAAACAAAAACCAAACAAATACCAACCCCCCCCCAAAAAAAAAAAAAAAAAGAAAAAGAAAACAAAACAGAAAAAAACCCCACTAAAAAATGCAGAGAGACATTTAGGCAAAGTGGAGTGATTGAGCTGATCCAGAAGTTTTCAAAAAGCAGTGGGGGTTTTTTCCTGTTTGAGATGTCAGGTTAGAGTCTTTGAGCAGAAAAACCCAAGCTTAGCCCTTCAGGTCTGTACATGTTGCTGGCCTGTCTGCAAATCTGTGTTTCCCCCTTGCACAGAGCCCTGTGGTGCCTTTGGAACTGGAGCATTTTGCAGAACCTTCTACCAGAGAAGGCAGCTGAGCCCTTGCTGTAAGGCTGAGGAGTGGTCTCTACTCTGTACCTCTGATGCAGAGTAGACACTGCCCTGCCTGTTAGGCTGTGTCTGCCTTGGTCAGGAAGCAGTATTAGCTTCCTGATAGCTTTGTATGGCAGTTGTAAGTTGGGATTCAAGTATTGGTTCAGCAGCAGCATACGTGTAGTCAACATGGAGAAGCAGGGCAAAAGTCCAAGTTTTGCCCATACAGGTGCAGACATAGAATCATAGAACTGTCAGGGTTGGAAGGGACCTTAAAGATCATCTAGTTCCAACCCCCCTGCCATGGGCAGGGACACCTCCCACTAGGTCAGGTTGCTCAGAGCCCCAACCAGCCTGGTCTTAAAAATTTCCAAGGACAATGAAGAGATTCTCAGGAGTTGTTAGCCCACTGTGTGTTTTTCACATCAATCTTCACAAGAGCAACAAACAAATCTCAGGAATCTATCATCTAATTTAGGAATCTGAAAACGGACCTCTGAGCAGAGTATGAGCAAAGGTGATGCTGCTGGGGACCTGGTCTGGGACCAGTCAGATTGTTTCTGGCCTGTTCTCCAAGCGAACTGAACAAAATAGTTTAACTGTGAAATAAATCCATGTTCCGGAGAAGCAGCTTGTAAAATGTCAGTGCTTGCATTTCTAGAAAGGCTACTTTTTTCATCTCCAGTTCATTTCCTCTGCAAATATGCTACCTAGTTTTGTCGGGTAACATGAACTTTGTGTGTCTCAATATATGTGCTGGTAGGTGCTTTGTGCGGGAGCGGTCACCTTTATAACTTTGATTTAAAACTGTCTTTGATTCTTCTGTTTAAATCTTGCCTTCCTCTAGAGATGTTTTCTGATAGCTGCTTGATTCAAAAGTAGACCCTCTTCTCCAGCAGTGGGCAGGGGTGTTGATGAGTTACTGGGAGATGGGTGCTGCGCGTGCCCCTGTGCACATGCCCTGTTTCAGAGACGGGTTGGTGTGTTTTATGGGGCGCTCTGTCCCTCCGCAGCGGCCCCGTCATTCTGTGTCTTGTCTCAGTCTTGCGTAACGCAGTTGTGCTGCGTTGTGATAGGTCATGCTTTTAAAAACTGCAGGACTTTTGAGTGCTGATTGCAAATTGAACAGGAAAGATTGCTTGGATCATCAGCAGGAAAACAGTAGAAGACATGACCTTTCTTCTGCTCCTTGGGGTAGAGCAGATATTTTTGTAGCATTCTGCTTTGAAGCAAATTGGTAAATAGCAGGGATGTTCTTACTTGGAACAAGTTAGCTGCTGAAGTGTCCATAGGCTTCCTAGGTGCTGAAGGAGATGGGGTGGAAAAGACATTAAATAGAGATAAGAACTTAAAAAAAAATAGAACGTCACAGAGATGTGACTTATTCAGGCAGGAATAACAAAATCTAGGAAAATGATGCCAAATCAAGCAGTGCAGATGAAAATTTTGCCTCAGTGAAGAGCACAGGCTGTGACTATTTACTATCAAGAGGTTAGATCGGGGATAGCATAAGCTGCAGGGAGTGCAGCAGCTAGGAGATGATAATCACCATAAGGTCAGTGCTCAGAGGCAGGTAAATGAGCCATGATATAGGACAGGACAGGGGCAGCGCCAGAGCTCCCTGTAGGTGTGATCCAGAGGTGACACATGCAGGTGTTGTCCTTGATGAGAAGAACAGGGGTGACAGCAACTGGCTATTCCTTATGCGCTTGTTTGAATTCATAGGGAATTTGCTGTGATAAAGTTCATACAGTATGGCCTGTGTGTAGAACCAGTGAAAAACTTCAGGATTCTGTCATGACATTTGTTTTTAACAGTTTTCAATCTTTAGAGTACCTTGTAGTGTCTCTATATCCACGTATGGTATAGGAGTGAAGATGACTTGCCCCCCAGAGTGAGGGGGAGTCTAACAAAGATGAGCTTTGCAAGGGTCTAGGCAGAGCCTCTAACCAGGGTGCCAAATGGTGTTAAAGGCTCTTCATCAGAGAGGGGCACTATGGTCAGCCCCACCTTTTCTAAAAGCATGTCTTCATATATGTGGGACAGTGGTGGTTTCAGGTGTTAAAAGTTGGTGGAGAATAAAGGGAGAGGTGATGCCTTAAATGTCTAGAACTTTAAAGTGTCTTTTAGTAAAGTAACATTCAGTTCCCCTTTACTGTTTGCTAGCTACTGAAAGACAGACTTCCATTATCAAACGTGATTATGACCTGAGCATTTCTCCTGAGCTTTCAATATCAATTTCATGGCAAGTATTGCGGAAAACCACAGTTCTACATATTATGGGATACTTCTTTGAAATGTTTGTGTTTTAAAATACAACTGGAAAAAGATACTTTTTTAGAGAAATATAGGTGCAGTTGGTGCATCACTGTATTATGAAGGATCTAAAATAGGCATAGTAATGGCCTTTAAATCTAAATTTTTAATTACTGTAATTTTTGACTATTACATAGTTCTGGGAGTGAGTACCAGGAAGTGACAGTAATGACATATCTGGCCTATACATTCAGGTAGGGAATCCTACAACTTATCTAGACTTTCCAGACCAGATGTAACACATAAAACATGTTTAAATTTTTCAGTTTCATGTAACTCCTTCCCTAGACCAATCCTTTCTTATGATCTAAATTTTGGCCTTCTTAGGTATGGCTGCAGCCCGGCTAACCTCTGTAATTTAGCACTGTTGCTGGTCCTTCCACAGTTCTGCTGTCTGTGCAAAAGCCAAACTACTTCTGTGCTGGATTTGTCGTGTGTCAAAGGGAGCGTTTGAGGAAGAAGGTACTAGTTAGTATGTGTATGGGGGGCAGATGCTGAGGATGGGGGAGTTTACCTAGTCCAGTCTGCTGAATTATTTTTCTGGGAATTATAATTTTGAGACACATAATGTAAATAATAGAATTGACCTAAAAGTGTGGGTCTGTGAGATGATGAAAACTCAGCAAGTAGTGGAAAACAGTCCTATCTCTTCTTGCCCTTTATTAGCATGATATGAGGGTGGATCCTGTATGTGTACATATATGTATGTGTATGTAGAAGAACTGTCTCTGTGGTCACAAGTGGCTGTGACAGTATAATACACCTCTGTGCGTATCCATCCCACGGCCAACAAAAAGGGAGAGTGATGTTCAGGTGGGCTGCACTCAAAATCCATCTCTGCTGGTGACTTCTTGGGTGACCTCTAGCAGTATGAAAAAAGGTCTGATGTTCTGCTTACTGTGTTGCAGAACCGTGGAGCCAGCATGCTGTGTTACATGTGTATTGGTATAGTTGCTGTTAGGAGAAGTGGTTTCATAAACAAAAACAAATTGTCAGTGAAGTTTGGCATTTTTTTGAGGGAAGCCTACAGTTTACAGCTTGCAGAGCACCGAGGAGTAACTAGGAAAAGCTGCTTGAAGTCCTAGCCAGACGATAGAGCCAAATTATGATTATGATTGCACATCACAAAAGCTGTCTGTTTGGGAGGGGATTTAGCTATTTGTTCATTCATGACTTCGACCTCATCATGCAACAGGAGCTACATTTGTGCAAACGTTTGCTCATTCCATGACAAAACCACTTGTATTGGCAGGTTAGGAAATGTAGCGGTTTTGTATGAAAAGACAGTAGGTAAGCTTTGCCTCTAGCTGTAGACCCAGTTAAGTAGTATGGTATTAAGCTCAATTAGAGTGGCACAATGAAAATAGGTGTAATACTTCTGCAATGAAACAGCATGTAAAAACCCGAACAAACGAGACTTTATTACTATGAATAATGTTCTGTCATATGAATAGAACCACTGAAGTCAGGGCCCCTACACCTCTGTTTTGTGATGTATCTGTTACTGTTTTGCTGACTTTGTTTTGATGCTTTATGTTGACTGAAACATTTTGTTGTTTTTTACTTGAAAACTCAGTAACTGAAATTTGCTAATGCAGTGGACAAAGCATCTTTTGGGATCCTTTCTTCTTTGATGATATGCATTGAAAAGGAACAGCCTCTCCATATTCTTTCTTCCCAACCATATAAGACTGTAAGCTAGGTAGTCCTGTGATAATATGCTTCTTTGAATGTGTGTAAAACCATCCTCTCTCTGCATGATCGATGTAGTACATGGGAAAAAATTTCCCATCTAGTGACTGATGAGGGCAATTTCCTGTAAGCCAGCTCTTCTAGTGGTCTCTGTTTTCCAGCCAGTTCTATTTTTACTGCCTTTTTCTTCCTTTTCAGTACCTCCCCATGGTTTCTTTTTATTATTATTTAAAAAAAAAAAAAAAAAAAAGAGGCACGTTTCTGTTTAGCAATCTACATTGCCAAGAACTACATTGGTTCTTACACTCAGACATGCTACAGTTTTAAGAGACACCAACGAAACCCATGAAGGTAATGTGGATCCTGATCACATTTAAAGCTTTTGAGCCAGAAAGTCAACATCAGCTGATGAGCAGATGAGAGCAAAGCCTTGACCGTGCTCAATCAATATTGTTGCCGAGCTAAAGCCAGTAATTATGTGTTACTGTAGTCAAAATTGTTTTGTTCCTCACACTGCAAATACTTAGACTGACATACCATGTTAGTCATGTGAATAAGGATCTATGAGCATGTAAGCAGTTGCAGTAGCAGGCCTGACAATTTACCTGTCTCTAGTGAATAAAGCTGGGTAGACTTACACTGAAGGTGCAGGAGGAAACCAGCAGTGTAAAGCCTGTGTCCGTGAAGGAGGTCTGAGTGTACAAGCAGAGGGAGGAAAGAAAGGAGATCCAAGTGGGAGTGCAGGAGGTAGAGAGTCATTTAGAACAGTCACTTTCCATTAAAGTAAATGGAAATCTTGGCTGCAGTTAAAGAACTATCATGCTGCAAAGCATGTGTGTCTTGAAAACCAGTCTCAGTCTGTTTGAACTTTTTTTCCCAAGACTTCAGGAATCTGTGAACCTTTCAAAAAACAGTTATCATCATGCAGGAGACAGGGTTGGAGATACAACTTTATGATGATAGAAATGGTGCTTGAAAGACATTCTGATAGCCCCATTACAGAAACACAAAAGGAGGAAAGCGAGGTAATGCTGTGACAGTTACTGTTTCACAGGTGCTACTGTCAGCTTTCCAGTGCTGTGGCCTTACTTGGATGTGATTTGCTCATCATTCAGGTATGCTTTTTTTCCCTCCCCTCAACTTTGCAGATCACATCTTTGGACTGGGTCCAGGAAGCCGCATGTTCTGCAAGGAAAATGCCAGAATGCAGCTTACACACAGGTCAAAGGGAGGGTTTCCTGGTTAAGGGACAGTGGCTGTGTATTTTGGTGCTTGCAAACACTTGCCCTGGTTTGTGCCCACAGTAGGGTAGGCAGATATTTAATTAGGAAGATGAACATCCCTGTTATCTCATAGAGAGTAACAGTTGACAAAAGATGCTGAGAACTTAGCCCCAGGAGTCATTTGGCATCTAAAGCATAGTTTGTACAAGTTAGATCTAGCATCAGTTGCATTTTCCTCCCATTACATTCATGTCCTAAATGGTTGTTGATTAAATTCTAAATGTTTATTAACCCAGCTGCTCTAGGATGAGCACATCTGTCCTCTGATCTTGGAAAGGGGAAGCATTTGTCAAATTGCCTTCAGGTATTTCCTGTGGTTTCTGGGTACTGATCCTTCAAGCCACTAAGGCACTTGTTAGTTTTCAGTGACAAATGCTTCCATGTATTTTGAAGAATTTGTATTCAGGGAAGTGCATGCCGAAATGGCCCTTTTTTCATGTGAAATGTCAAATTTTTTTATACTACAACGACAAATCATCAGAGTGGCAGATTTGAGAAGAGGTGTGACTTCTGTCCTATTGACAAGGTGCCACCATTGCTTTAAAGCACCACTCGGGACAGGGGGAGTGTTTCTGGTCTTCATTAGGCACAGTTGCAGCCTTCACGGCAACAGCACTGCTAACATTTTGTTGCAGGAAATCCTGAGGTTATTGCACATTATTCCTGAGAGGTGCAACATTTGAACTAAATACTGCTGGGGGTGGCTGGCAGTGGTGTTTGCTGTGATTCATCCTTGCTAATTGAAGCTCAGAAACCATAACTGTTAGCAAGGTGACATTTCTGTTCTGAATCTCTCTGGGTTTTTGTTTGGTTGTTTTTTTGTTAGGTTGGTTTTTTGTTTGGTTGGTTTCCTTCCACAGACTGTTTTGTAAATTACCTTTGGGCTGGAGGGCTGCCTCTGCTTTCATCTAGCAACAAATACTTCGGTATGAGTGGAAAATATCTTAAAGAACAGGAGGGGCTTTTTGTTATTTCTGAACTCCAAATGTGTTTGCTTCTGTTGTGTTTTTATTCTGATTTCATCTTGCACTTAACATTTTCCAGTCATCCATGGTTATTTGACTCAATTGTGTAGCTAGTGCTGCAGGTGGGCTGTTTCAAGGCATTTAGTTTTGAAGTGCTAAACTGAGGAATGTGGACATTAAATAATAAAGTAAATAAAGTCGCCTTGGAATGTTATTTCCCATCACTTTAGGAAATAATAGGCTTCCTCCCTCCAGAAAAATAATCAAGTACGGTCTTAATTTTCAAGCCCATAAATAGACTCTAGGGGATTACATATGTGATTAAAGTTATACTCCCACATAAGACCTTTTTTTCTAGGCTGAAGCCAGAACTCACAGATGTGAATGCTGCTTGTGCTGTCTGTCTGCTTAAACACCCTGCTCTGGCTTTCTGGTTATGCAGAAGGGATGTTAGGGATGTTACTGAACTCCACACCTGTCCTGAGACATAAACCTCATGGTCAGTGAACCTGCAGGGTGAGTGGAACAAAATGTGTGTGTGAATTAAAAAAATAATAAAAAAAATTAAAATGCAACTTATCTGCTACAGTGTCTGGAGTCCCTTATGTGAGGATGGAATGCAACCGTAGAGGAAACACTGGTCCATTCCAATTTGGCAATGTCTACATCCCAAATATCATCCACATGAGAGCATATGAAGGACATTTTTTAAAAATTTTTTTTTCAAATCCCTCTCATGTAACACAAATTACATCTCTGAAGGAAAAGTCTGTTTAGACTACCAGAGGAGTGACTCTATAGATGTTTAACACACCAGCTGATAGAGGCAATTCCTTCCCAACTGCAGCTCAAACACTTGAAGCTTCAGTTTGGTACAGTCTTGTATCTGCAGGTTCCTCTGTACGACTCTTGTTTTCTGTAGCAGAACTAAACTGCTCAATATTATCCCCATCTTTGGAAACACAGAGATTCCTTGTTTGACTTTAGACTCCTTTGAGCTGTAGAATTCTGCCTACTCCTCACTCTGATTTTTGACTGCTCTCCATGAGGCAGGGCAATGAGCACTCTAAGTGAAATATATGGGATCCATCCAGGAGATGTCTGTAGATGCAGGTGTGGAACAGATAGTTGAGGCACATTCGTAAGGAGCTTGAGAATTAGAAGGAAAAGAGGTTTTGTGCTTCTGTGCGTGGAATACAGTTTGTGCCAATACTTTCAGGGCTGTCCTGGTGTTGGTTCAGCTATTTGAGAAACATTAAAGGCCTTGAGTTGCATTTTCCAGAGCTCCTGGTGCCTTTTAAAAGTACAAAACCATTATCAAAGTGATGCCAGAAAAACTGACCAAAATGAGTTGTTTTATCTACCCAGTTTCTGGCCTTTAGGCAGCAGCCTTTCCAGTTTAATAATACTGAGTCCTACTTTTCATTTCTACCCTTCAAGTCACCAAGGCATCTCTCTTGTCCTGTACTTATGCAAAGCAAAAAAGGATTCAAGACACTGTGCAGGCAGGAGAATGGGGAAAGTCTATCTGAATCTCACCAAGTGTCAGCACAGGGCCACTCACTCCAGCTTGAGGCACAGTCTCATAGCAAGGAACACAGTGATGAGACCTACGTGAGGAGCCAAGGTTCTCAGCAAGGATGCAAGTCATAGACTTGCTTTTCCAGTATGCATGGGACAGTGGGCAATGGAGTAGGTTTGCTAGCAATTGCTTTGCTGGAGGCTTTTCTGCTAAAGCAGGTGCTTTGTGCCCCCACTGGACTTCCCAGGCATGAAGCTGGGGCAAAGAACTGATCCCAATATTCAAAAAATTGCAATCCTGGATGTGTGCTTTTTATTTCCTTACCTGCTGTGCATTTCAGATTTCTGTCTTGCTTTCTTTTCCTTTTTTTTTTTTTTTTTTTTTTCCCTTTCAGTTTCTTTTTCTCCTGATCCCTTTCATGGGAGTGGGGTGTGTTAGTGTAAGCTTCAGCAGGACTTCAGAGAGCAGGTCTGTTTGCATTTGTATGGAAGACTTTTATCACCTTTTTGTGTTGCTCTTTTACAAAAACAGCAAGCATGGTTTAATAAATAGTACATAAACCACTCATGTTTTTGTGAGGCTATAATGATGCGCAGTGTTTTATGCAACCTATTAAACATGATACTGCGTCTTCCATTTAGAAGTGTGCACTTTCTTTCTTTGATGTAATTCAGTTGACAGCAGTGGGGTTGTTCCTGACTTAGACCTAGATAAATGAGCAGGGAGTAAAGAGCGCCGCAAGTTCACACTCAGTGTGTGCTGACTCATTTGCTCATACTCTTATGTGTAGCAGAAAATGCTTTTAGGGTACTCCGGAGGAATGCATCAAAGTAGTGTCTCAGATACCAAGTTCAAGGCAAGGTACAAGTTTAGCTAAGGGCTGCATACAGACAGCAGCTTGGGATATGATTCGTAATGAAGGTGAAAATCAGCGTTTTCAAGTGGGAAAGGACTATCATCCACTGACATGAGGATTGTATTTCTAATTACACCAGACCAGATAGTTATTTTCAGAGGGTTGCATCTGGACAAATAGTTGCTGATATGAACAAACACAACTGTGCTTCTGCAAAGGGAGCTGAACTGGGCAAACTCCACAGACCCCTGCCAACCTCAACTAGTCTGTGATTCTGTTCTGGGAATGCACAGGACTTTGGATTTTTATAAAGTGGTTTACTTTCTGCACTCCTTAGTCTTCTGACTGCATATTTCATCTGGGATTGTGATATACGGTGTCAAAATTCGTGTTGGTGGTGTGGTGAGGCATGCTGGGGGAGTCACTAATGTAGATAAGCTGTGGAAAAGTACTGAACCAACAGGAGCAGGAATGAAACAAAGTTTCCCCATGATGGCTGGTGATTGGTCAAACATGCTCACCATTTGTCTGGCCGCAACATTTGTGGCCCAGACGGACCTTATAAGGACAAGATGAGGTGGAGGTCGGGTGAAGGATGGAACTGGTGAGGAAGACTACAGCCTTCATTGTGGATAATCACCAGAGAGACCACCAGGACAGGGAACGCATGCGCTAAAGCGGGAACGCCCCTTCCAAAACACCTAATTACAATGACCCTCCCTCTTCTTGGAATAACTATGAATATGTATTAGGATAAAAAGTATAAAAGAGGATCTGTTGTTGTGTCCTGTGTGCGTGTTGGTAGAGCGAAGACTCCCCGCACACCCAGCGCTGTTTACTTGCCTTTTATTAACCCCATATAATAAACATAACCATTATTAGTTAATGGATGGGATCTTTATTCATAACAGGATGTTTCCAGACTGAGTTGTATCATCTCAAATTCCTCCTTGTCGCCTTCTTCCCCGCTCTGGGGTCTGATCTCGGATGTTGATGTTTCATCATGGTGGTCTAGGAAACTGTTGCCTTTTCATGGTTCTTGCATCCCCCTTAGCTCTGGGTGTTTCTGCAATGTGAAATATAAAGCAGGCTGCAGTATGTGAGTCCTCGCTGTGGCTGACCAGAGCCCGGCTTTCTGTCTGGATCAAAGCACCTGAAGTGTGCTTAGGTGGAGCTATCTTCTCCAATCTGCTGGTGGTCTGTCAGTAGCTTGCTTTGCCTTTCCCATGCCAAAGCTGTCCAGATCACATTAATAGTCTGGGCCTGTGCTAAGATGCTGAATATGACTAATCTCTTTGTCCAGAGAGCTTGAGTTGACGCATCCTCTTAGCATGAGCCAGGGATTTACAATATGGATGGTGGGTGAGTCTGATCTGACAGAAGGCTCTTAACTGATGGTGTAACCATGTGCTTAGTGTCTTCTGTTCCTCTGGGGCTTTCCGAGGACAGCTTGGTCCTGCCTGCATGTCTTTCTGGCTCAGATTTCTCTTCAGCCAGTGCTTTGTGGTGTCCTAGTTAGCTTTTTGTTCTGTGTACACAAAACCTGGGTGGCTCTGAAAGAGAAACATCTTGCTTTCCTGTCTACAGCATTTCTAGGTTAATAAATGTAGATTTTACCATTGCTCATCTAGGGGAAGAAAAAGTATTGCAACTGGTGAAGGTAAGTTTTCATCATTTAGGACTCTATTGCAACTTCCAAACCTAGGTGATAAAGGGTCAATACAGCAAAAACTGATGTCTGGGATTTCTAAGCCAATTTTTTTTTTTTTTTTTTTTATTAAGGATTATTTTGTTTGCTGATTAGATGAATGGGAACAGCAGTGACTAAATCAGCAGAAAGCCTGCCAATGACTCTGGTGGACTTGTGATGAAAACTGTTAAGTAGTTGACATGCTCAAATTGTATGCAGAAATCAATGCCAGAAGTAAATCATATAGACCATTAACCTTGGGATCTGGAGAGGGTAAAATACAGAGTCTTGCTGTTTGGAACACCTGTAGTAACTCAGCATTTGGAGTTAATGTGTGTGTGGAGGAGGCATCTAAATAAAAGCCACATAAACAGCTCCAAATTTGTACCAAGTTGTCTGAAGGCAGAGAAGGGAGAGGAATAAGTATCTGGTAGTTTTAGCTGTGTTGCCGTGGTGACGAGAGCCTATAAACTAGAGCAAACCCAGAACTGATCTATAATTGAAAAGTATAGCATTGCTCTTTGCAGAGATTCAGGTACGGAGTAGTGAGCCTGCTGTTATATCCATGGTGCTCAGTCCTGCCCTCAACCTTTTATTTACTGCTGGTTTCCAAAGGTTCCTTGTTACAACACACGTTTATTTCTTTTAACATACAAGTTAATGACACCTGCCAGCATCTGATCCCAATCAGAGCTTTTTATGTACTGCACATGATAGGCTTATACATATACATATACTCTGGAGACACACTGTCTGCAAAAAGCAAAGCCAGCTTTGGTCTGTAAGTTCTGGAGCTGTTTTCTCTGTATTTCAGTCACACTATGGAACCTGGATAGCCGTGTAAAGACGTAACATTAAAGCCTGGAGTCAGTGAAGCCACCAAGCACATGATTTACTGTAAGTGCTTAAGTGCTCTGCTAAGTGAGGCTGGATAGCCCAAGTGCCTAAAGTTATACAGATGCTTAAATGCTTTGTAAACTCTGTGCTTAAGGGCTTTATCCCGAAGGATGCTGTAGGAACTTCCACAGAAGTAAGTGCGGATGAAGGGGACCTCGTACAGAGCCTAGCAGCTACAAGAATAGTGTGTAGAAAGGACATTACTGCTGTTATGAGAAAAATCACCAAATGGCATGATTTCAGGGTTGGTTTGTTTTTTTTGGTTTGGTTTTTTTTGGTGTGAGTGTACAGTATGGTAAGAGTTTGGACAATTTAGTATTAAAACCTGCCTTGAGTATAAAACCATCATAAATAGGGAAACAGGACAGAATTCTCCAGACAGTCCATCCTTTTAAGGTTGTAAACAGTCCTTACATTTCCAGAAACATTATTAAAAAAATGTTAAAACAGGAAGGAAATCTTTCAATTCAAAATTGTGTTTATGACCCAGCCCTTACAACAGTTTTCAAGCTGACATTTAACACACCAAAGAACTTGTCTTTTAACATTATTTACAGGTGTTAGTGGAATTAAGAGAGATACTTGAAAAACAAACAAAAGTCCTGGTATAAAATGCTGACCTCTGCCACATCTAGGATTTTGCCCTCTAGCCCAAGTCACCTATGATAATAAAAAATCTGCTCTAAACAGGAGTTGAGGCAGTTCAAGTGATAGTCTCTGTCCAGAGAGTATATTTACAGCATATAAATGAAGCTTTTGTTTTGTTCTGGTTTTCTCTTGATTGAGGTAGCAAACACTTTGGGGCAGAGATTGTCTTCTTGCAGTAATACCAACATTTTCAAAATCTGAACTATTTTCTGCTAAACAAGTTCCCACCAAGTGAAAGTAGGTGCATAGAACTTCTTGCAAAGTAGCGCTTTTACACCACCAAAGGAGCAGTCCTGGAGTTGCTAGAAAATCTGTTTGTGATACACTTTTTCTGCTTATTTTCCACAAAAATATTCATACTGTCCAACACCTGTGTAGCTGTATAAATAACCTTGCTGTGTGTTTCTACAGTACCTGGTACAACGCAGCCTTGCTCTCAGCTGTTTTATAAACGCTGTTGCAATCAAAATCAGCAGTAATAATCTTTGGCTGAAAGGCGTAACCTACCATAAACTCGCTCATAAAAGTGTGCCAAGAGTAAAGAGGCAGATGTGCAGCACTGTGCGCTGCCGCGGCCCTCATTGGGTGCAGGGTAGTATGGCAGGGTGTGGGGCAAAGCTGCGGTGCCATTTCATTTCTGCTTCTTAGGCCGAGTTGGTGCTGAGGCATTAATCCCCTTTAGAAAGGTGCCCGCTTTGCCTTGCTGGGGTGAAGGCAGCTGCTGAGGTGAAGCATCTCCTGAGAAGCAGCTAAGCGATCCCAACGGAGCCCCAGCGATTGTGCAGGGGTTCGTTTCTTCCTGCAGTTGCCCCATCCTCAGGGCACTACGGCTCCGGGTCTGACCTTGCAATACGTGACCAAAACGAGGAGAGGACTGCATCGCCCCAGAGTGCTGCCAGTAAGAAGCCTGGTCATGGCTGAGCACAGGAATGGGAGAAGCTATAGCTGTAAAGAAATGATACGGAGTGTAAAATTATAGGAGACTATCACCTCTGCAGAGTAACTGAGCACAGTTACGAGTTTATTGGTGGCTGTAAGGTTGGAATTTTTGGGTCCTGCTGATCAGGCATGCAAGCTGTGCCAAATCCTGATGCAAATCAAATACTTCACCATTGAGCAAATGATTAACTCTACACTCCCTACAAGAGCGTTTTTCATGTTGGCTTTTCATGAAAGAAAAAATTTGTGATTGGGAAAAAAAAAGTGTCGGTTTCATTGCAATTTCTCTTTGATTTGGGGGCCGGAAGTGGCAAAACCCAAATAAATCCCCTAAGTGCTCAAGGAAAAAGGCTGGAAGATTTTGTGGGTGTTTTTATTCTTGCACCTTCTTTGCATATTTTCCCAGTACGGATACTGTGTATCCCTTGAACTTAAATATTTACCCCACCGCTTCTAAGGCTCAGAGCTATCTGCAGGAGGAGGAAAAGGCCCATGCATCCTCTTCCCCTCCTTATTCTGCTCAATTACTTTCTGTGTTTATACAAATAAAAAGATGATTGTTCTTCTCCTAACCTTGCTTGAAAACAGCCCTCATTAAAGTCTTTGCCTGGAGGAGGATTGGATGGGACACCAGTATGTTAAAGGGCTTCTCTGTCTGGGTTCGTAGGTGCCTTACGTAAGGAGCAGTCCCACCATGGCAGGGCTGAGGGCACGGGGACAGACGGCGCCTTTTAACGTGACCCCGACTGGGATCCCTTACAGAGATCTTGCAACTCCTGGGGTGGCCCTGGGAGAACAACGTGGTGGTTCTTCCTCACCAGCCGAAGTGCTGCTGTGCTCTGCCAGGGTCGTGTTGGCATAGCCCTGCTGCTGCCTGCTGGTCTGAAATCGGCACTGAGCTGTCTCTGGCCCTTTTACTACAGACAGGCGTTGCAAGGGAGACAAGACTTTGTCATCTAATAGCACCCTGCTGTTCGAATAAATGATTATTCTTTATATGGCATATCTGTTGTGTGTCTTATGCTTTCCTAGCTGCTTTTTCTCACCAAATGACCCAGCTATTGCCTAGAAAAGGTGTTCATGGGGTTGCTTCTGAATTGAAACTTTCTGCAGTGCAGCAATATGAACCCCATGGTGCATTGCACATCACGGAAAAGGGAAAGTTAAAATCTAGCAAAAAGGCTCTTTGCTGCCCCTAGCAGCAGGATATTAGCTCAGAGAGAATGTAGCAGGACAAAATAAGAGCGTATTAAATTGAAAATCACAGTAATGGAGGGGAGAATCAGCTGTGTTGGGAGCTGCCAAAACTGCAAATACAAGTACTTGGATGAGTGAAGGAAGTTGGTTAGCCAGAAGTTAGAGCTCATTCCCCAGATCCCCCACTGCAGTTCAGGGATGTAGTGTGTACACCAATGCTAGTGCTGCTTTACTTTTGATTTGCTGGCCTTACTGATAGAAAACTTCTTTCAATAACTATGTGAATTTTTGGTGCCTTGATAGACCTATTTTTCATATCCACTGCAAGCATTCCCAGTAATCTTATAAATGTTTGGGTATGATACTTTTATTGTATCTCTTTTCAGTATTGTCTGGACTTAACACCTGATAATTTAATCTTTCTGTATAGGTCTTGCTTTGTTGAAGTAGAGTTACTGTTGCAGCAAACTGTATAGCCAAAGGGAACAAACTCCAAATAATCCTTCCAGAGAAACAGCAATCAGCCTGTGGGATTGATGCAGGGGCTGCGCTGGCTTTGACAGCTCTGCCGGCCTGACCTGCAGCTCGCACAGGTGAGCAGGGGGCCGCTGTGTGTGCACAAATGAAACCAATATGTGTCTTGTAATGTTTTGAAGTTCTATCTGCAGTTGTATTCTGTTCAGCGGCTCAGCAAATGATTGCTTAAATATGATCTTTTTTTCTTCCCTGTCAGCTTTATCCTTGGCTGCATCAAATACTCGGAGCAAGTTGCCTTGGAGAATTCAGCCTTTGGCTGCTTCTAATTCGGAAGACAGATTTTCTGTGTCCTTGCATTTCCCTGTGGTTCTGTCAAACTGGAGAGTTTATCTTTCAGTTTAGAGGGACAATGGGATGTGGAAAGGGAATAGCTGAAAAAAGGCAGAACTGTGCTGCTTGATTCAGGAAGAAATGTGGTATTTTGCACCATCCTGACCTGCCATGTACCGTGGCTGTTCTGCTGCTTGTCATACAGCCTGGCATCAGCTCTGGTGGGCATGTAAATGCACAAACACTCGATTACCATTGAGAGACTTGACTTTCTCTAATGCAAGTACAGCACTTCTGCCCTAGGGCATTAGGAGATTTGCACCAGCCCACATCCTGTAGATACTTTACAGTTTGTTTGTACATGTAGACATACCTTGCTCTATTCTAGAGGTAAAGGGATGGTGATTTAACGGTAAGTAGGTTGTGTGACAGTGTAATGACCACTTAAGCAAGCAAGTTTCACTCTGTATTAGTTTACTGTTTGTGTGTGAATTTCTCACAGACCTCTCATGGTACTATGCAGGGCTCTGGGGACAGCACAGGGAATCACAGAGTCACTTCAGCATGCTGCTGCTGATGGGATTTCTTCTGGGCTAAAGGCTTCGCTGGTGCATGTGTATGTGGCAGTGGCAGTGTTTGTACTTTTGGGGGTCTGGGCTTCAAGAACAAACCTTATCCTCTGTAAGCGAAAGGAAGCGTCTGTCCTCTGGGGTGAGCAATCTGGGGGAGCTGCCTTATGCTCGTGCAGTTGCAAAACTGTCACGCCTAAGTGTAAGGTGATGAAGGCTGCTACAAGGAAATGATTACGTTAAACATTTATTTAGCAAGTGCTCCTGAGTGATTTGTGGTTTTGATTCACTGGTTTGTGACAATACACTTTGAGGGGTTATTGCTATCATCAACCAGCTTGTGCCTGCCTGATGCTTCTTTGCAACTTCTCTTGCCCTGTTCTTGAAGAACAGGGTAGGCGTTGTGATTTATCTTTCTCCTAACCACAGGAGATACTCATGGCATTGTAGATATTATGAAGAATCAGGCTCTCTTGGTCCGTTCACTAGTTTCTCCTTTGGTTTAGTAATGCCTATAAATCTAACAATCTCTGCTTCAGTGTAGAGCCTACACCCGTGTTTTCTGTCAGCCGTGGCTATAAGAAAATGTGTAGGTGAGGCCAAGATGTGAAATGGCAGTCTATAAATGGCTGTTTACTAGTGCTGTGTTTCTGTCAAGAGTTTTATGTGGTATAAGATTGAACGACAGTGAATTTTGTGCAGTTTGTAAAACATTAGATCAGAACCAATCAGGGCATGTAGCCTCGTAAAGCACATAATGCTATCTCTGAAATAATGGCCGTTTCTTTAACAGGCATAAGAGCTGCTTCTGAAGCAGCTATTTATACAGGATGTTTAAGAAACTCTTTCAGGTGTCTTCCTCAAGAAGTGCATTTCATGTTTCTTACCCCCAGGTTTTATTGCATACATCTACTGCAGTTTTAGTTACATAAGGACGGTTTGCAGTGAGATAACTTTTGCATTTAAAGTCATGAGTATTATCCTGATGTTTTTCTTGAAGGATTTTGTTCCTCCAGTAAACCAGGGTGTTATGAAATAGTCATCTATGCAGTGGTGTAAATAGCCCTCAGCTTTTAGTAGCAGTTGGGAAGTGGAGGTAATACGTGTCTTTGCAAATTCGAACCAATACAGATGAGTGAGTTAAATTGAAAGTTGGCTTATTGACAGTATTGAGTGCAGTGTACTGGGTGGAGAGTGCTGCTGTCCCATCCAGACTGGGTAGATGATAACCAGTACAAGCAGCTATGGAAGCTCTGCATCATTTGAGTTGGCAGAAGTCCTGTGGTTTCAAGCAAAGGACTTGGAGTCCTTGTTTTCCAACAGCATGTGAGTGAAACATTCACAGCAGTTATACCTGAATGCTTGTTATATTGATTCATGACAGTGGCAGCAGGCTGTTGGATTAAAAGTTGCTTGACCCTAGAAACTGTTTGTGCTCACGAGAGTGCAAAATGCTGATTTGTGTGTGATTGTGCAAATAGGACCCTGTTGTGACTGGGTGAAACATAAGTGTAGAACTTACTGCTACCAGCAGCCGGACTTCTGAAAAATTGCTCAACTTGCAGAAATGGAGAAATGTGGTCCTGGGGCCACCCAGGAGAGGCATCCAACTGCATTTCGATAACGTGATGAAGATACAGCATTTGGCACAACAGTCTGATATGAGGAAGTGCTGCCTCAGGGAGTGTGGTGAGTCTCTTGGCAGTGGCACAGGACACTTCCAGGCTACAGACTCTGGGGAGGAGGAAGAAAGCCAGCCAGAGTCACATGTCAGTGTTTTGAGGGTCCCTTTAGGTAAAGTTGATTTAGCTTTCTAGGAAGCTGCAGTATTTCATGTGACCTGAAGCATCAGACAGATGAAGGGGTATATTCTCTCAGAGAAGAGAGATGTATTTTTGGCTTTCACTTCAAGCAAGAGGTTTGTAGGTGGCTTGCTTAGTGTTCTATAAATTTGATGCCCTATATATTGCTAAACTGGGCCTTTTTTTCTAAGTAACATATGTCATTTTTCAGCCTCCTTAAGCTTAAACTTCTTTGCCCAGAAGTAAAAACAGGTTCCTTCAAAATTAGATGCCCTGTTAGACCATGCGTTCTGCTGCTTCAGGGAGCAAGTCATTTTGCATTGGCTTGACTGGTAATTATATCTTTCAGTGCAACTGTGCATTTTACTTTTCAGATGAACCGGTGAATTCTGGTTTTGTGTTTACATATCTTAAAGACAAGATTCTTTCGGGATTCTTTTCTTTATAAGGCTTTTAAGTAAACAGAGCCTTTTTCCTGTTAGATTGAGCTCAACTTTCATCAGTGCATTTCATTTGTTTGGAAATTTCCCCCTTTCCCTGAGACCACATCCAGTTAACAGAGGAGGAGAAAAGTGAACGTTCTTGCGAAGGTTTGTTCTCATTGTGTATTAACTTCTTATAAAACAAAACCAAAACCAGAATTGTTGCAGTGTTGCTTAAATGAATGGCAGTAGAAGTTGAGGGCTTGAAAATGGTGTGATTCTCCCTTTTTCAGGGTAAGCCATTCATCACTGCAAACTGGCTCATGCTGGGAGAAGCAGACATCACCAGCAAGGTATTTCCTGGCTCTTTTTGCCAAATGCTAATAATAATAATAACAACAATAATAAAAATAAAGACTTAAATCTGAACTAAGCCACTTGTGACTTCATTTGGCATCACAAGCCTGTGCTATGTAACTTCTGCCTTTATTTTGTTACTCATATGCCTGCCAAGAGCTTCTGAATTAATTTGCCCCCTTCTCCCTCCCCCTCTTCCCCCTGCCAAAGTGAAGGCATAGCATGTCACACTTTGTGAGCCAGAGGAGCATATGGGCTGGGGAGAGCTTCAGCTGCCCAGACTGAGGGCTCGGCTGCAATGCAAGGCACTGCTCTGACAAGGGCAGTGCCTTGGCCATGGGGCTAGGGTCTCTTTCTTCTACGGCTGTGTCTCAGGCATGCTGCCTCTCCCAAGCCCTACTGCTTCTGGAAAGTGTCATTTCTTGCTGCCTTTTTCTGGTGGTTGTCTCTCAGCTTGGGCCTCCTTCCCAATTGAGTTTAGCCACATTGACCATAAGAAATACAGTGCCCACCTTTTCTTCCCTAACTCCTCTGGAGAAGGAATAGAAACCTGCTTTTTTATATGCATCAATCCAATAAGAAGACAGCTTTTGTGGTAGCACAAGATCTCCCTATTCCTTTACATGCTGCCTAATCTATGTCAAATCCTTGTCCTGCTTTAAAATACTTGAGATCTCTTGATCACGGTTATGTCAGAAAAAGTCAAATAAAATGGCTATAGTACTGAGTGGTGGAGAGGAAAGAGTTTGTAAAGGGTGAATGCCTGATCTGCTACAAGTACACAAGAAGGCAGAGCCTTGCTGACAAATTTCAGTGTCACAGAGAAAGATGTGAGAGCGTTTCTGAAGTTTCAGAGTCCGGCAGAGAGCAGCCAGGAAGGAATGAGTGGGAATTTCTTTTTCATTGAGGGAAAAGGAAATGTGTGACAGCACTTTAAGTGTTAGGCTCTAAGCTGCCTTTGCGTATGAAATGGTGGTACCCTGAAGAGGCAGGCTTAGATTCGTGGTACATTAAAATGAAGCAACAGTTTCATGGTAATTGATAGTGTTTTATGATACATCAGTTCCAGTTTCTGCTTTGCTAAACACTTTTAAAGCTGCTTCAGTGCACCCAGCTTCCCTTCCCTGACTGCTGGGAACTCTGTGAACCACTGGCTTGTTTGTGTCCAGCCAGAGCTGGAAATGCTGGATTCATCCCAGCCTCCCATTTTGCCTGCATTTCCACAGGTAAAATCTAGTATGCAAATGTGAGCATCATTTCTGGAATCAGTTAGAAACTGTGCATCCACATGATCCTCTGGGTATGTGTTTGTATGAGCTGCTTTTGTTTGAATTTTTAAATGTGTTGTGAAAGAAAATGCTTCCAGTGGAGCCTGATTCTGATGAAGCTAAGTTAAAACAAAAGAAGTTAATGTCCAGAAATGACTTTCTTTTGGCACACATTCCCCCTAATTCTCTATGACCTCACCTGAAGCCTTTTGTCTGACACTGGTTTTGGATTGAGTCTGCATTGCTGATGGTGCATTTGGCTGTAAAGATGAGGTTGGTAATGGTTTAATTGATTTTCAAGGGTAGAAGAAAATGCAGTTCTCAATAACCATTGCAATTTCAGGTAATGTATGTTAACGCTGATGTATGGGCTGCTCAGAGCTAATAATAACCTGGCTGACCTGACCTGCTGTGGCTTTAAAAAGCCTAGTAGAGCTTGCTGTGGCTTTGTAAAGAGATTTTGTATTTTTGTCTGTCAGATGATGGATCTCTCCTGTGAGTCTCCCTAGCTTTGCATCAGGATTTAATTATCAGGGAGTAAACAAACCAGGTTGCTCCAATTATTTCTGCTGCCAAGACTTTCACTGTGGTGGTGTGGCTCCTTAGGGTGGAGGGGCTTTCAGTGAGAGGGTGAAAAATCTGTACCCTCCCAGTTTGTACCAGAGGACAAAAATCCAGACTCTTCTCTAGCTGTGTCTTGGGGCAATACACAATTTACGTATGCTTATATGACATTTCATGAAAGGTCAGGATAACAGCCCTAGACATTTGATTCTTAAGTAATTGGTAACTTTGACAGTAAAAAGTGGGCATCCTTCTTAAGCATCTCCTAACTACCTCAGAAAGGCCGCAGCAGACTGGAAATACTGCAGTGCACTAATTCTCACCTGACCTGTGATTCCTGCAAAGCTCCTGCCAAGGAACTCAGAAGGAAATTTGAGTTTTAGTTCAGAGCACTGAGCAAAAAGCATTTCAGAGTTTGGAGATTAGTTGCCAGTGCTGGAAATAGGGCTTGCCAGAAGTAGTGACAGACCAAGCTTGTAAGGCAAACAATGCTGCACCATGGACTGACAATATCCCCCCCCCCGTAATCTGTATTAAAAATAGATTTTACAGGCTCCAGTTTTAGCATGATCCATTCAGTAATTCATATGGCATTCCATATGTTAGGGTGAGAGGAAGGTGGAAATAGTGGGAGTTGGGGGAAACGACACTGACTGATCCAGATCCTTCTGCCATTTCAGTTCAGTTAATTACATGCGTTTAAAGTGTTGTAACGTGAGCAGATGGGGTGTTTCACAGTTATGTGATGTGTGTGTGTATATACACACACACACACATATATATATATATACACACACACACACGAAGTTCTCTAGCACTTGATTCCACAGGGCTGCACTGAGGCTTTAGCAGCCACTTTGACGGGGCATGTGCATGGGGAGAGGATTGCAGTAACCAGTGGTGGGACAGGATGAGTGACTGGTCTAATCTGGAATCCCCGAACTGCGTGAGATGTGCACATTTTCAGTGAGCCATCCCATAGCTTGCAGCTTTGTTGCATTTAGTGGCAACTCTTTCTGTGATGGTTCTGTCTCCTTCTTTGAAGCCACCCAGTTCTGAAATAAGTAAACCAATTTGTTCAAGGACTTGGCCCTCAGTCTTAGTCACCAGGGTAGTTTCTCTCAGTCTGGGGAATGACCCTTCCATAAGAAGGAGAATTGTCCCTGGAAGCAGTGATTTTTGTGTGCTGCAAAGTTGCAGGACTGTGGGTTCCCTCCTCTCTGCAAGGCTACTGGAGCAGCCACGTTGCTGGGGGCTGTGTGCCAGTAAGCACCATTCAGCTTGGGCGATGTTCTGGTTACAGGCAGGATAACGGGTTCATCTGAGCAGAGGTGACATCCCACTCCCCTTCTGACTCTGCAGTCTCCTTGCTGCCCCTCTCTGGCAGTGACTATGCTCAGCCTGTAAGGGAACCCCAAGGCACCCAGCCACATGCAATGAGAGTGCTCTGCTTTCCTCAGCTATTCTCTGGTCTCATTGCCCCAGCTTCCTGACTGCCCTGCACCCTGGCCTCTTCAGTGTGGGTACTCTCGGAGAAGGGGCAACTGCTTCCCCTCCTCGCAGAGCAGTCTGCCTCGCAGTGCTCCCCAGCATGAGGCTGGCAAGCAGGCTGCCTTCCTCCTCGCCTTCCTCCTCGCTGCTACAACCTTTTGAAGGATGTAGTAAAGCAGATGGTGCCGTGCTTATACATAATAAGCATCAAGCAAATGAATAAGCCTGTTTGCCAGTTTGGGCTCTGCTCTATGGCATCTATACCTTGTTAGCAAATGCTGGGCCTTTCTGGGGGAGCCTCTGCTCCTGGCTGGGAGCTCCCTGGGGAGAGGTTTGCCTGAAGGGGCCTTTCCCCGCTGCTCCCAAACTCTTACCCCTAAGGTCAGGCTTTGCTCAGACTGCCTTTTTCCTGAGACCAGACAGGCATTCAGCAGGACATTGATGTAGGTTTGGGCTTCACTTAGTGCAGTGTCATTCTGATGAATCTTGAATAAATGAATTATTTATTAAAAGAAAAAAAAAATTCTTTCTATTTTCTGATCTTAAAGAATTCTATGGACTAGTTTTCAGTTTCTAAGGGCTTGAGTGGACCTGTCTACATCAGGGATTTGGCTGGTTTTCACTTAGACTGGTAGAGACATTAGATTTGTTTGGCCAAGGTCAGCCAGTAAGTGGTTTGGACTTGACTGCCCTCTCCTCACAGGGATTTTGTTTGCGTGGGTTTCTTCGTGTGTGTTAGTCTTATTCCTGCACTCGCTGCCAATTTTCAAGCTGCATCCTCTTTGTTTCTTTCTTGATTTCCCTCCACATGGGTTGAGAGGCGCAAGGAAGTATTTTGTGGCAGCTAAACCACTGTGCTGTCCTCGGAGGGTTCCCACCGGCTGAAAATGCATTAAGAGGTCGCAGCTGAGCTAGCACCTCACCCTGCAGCTGACAGGCATTGTCCATCTGTGTCTGCATTGTCTGTTGTTTGCTGCGCAGCTAATAAACTTTGGGCAAGTGGATGCAGTACCTTGAACTCTGGGGCTGTTTTGGGACTGAGGCCTCAAGGTCCTGCAATGTAGATGAAATGTAAGCGTAAACAATACAATAATATTTTGCCTTGCTAGCGCGTAAAGAAGGCCAAACGTGGGGGAAAAGTGGGGTTGTAGGAAATTCTTTCTCACACAGTTCCTGGAAGTCAGAAGAGATGCAGGAGCTAGACTGGGCTCTTACCTCTGGTCCCGGTAAGTGACTTTGCCCCTTACAGCCTCTTTCCTCCTCCCACCCATTATCTTGTCTCATGCATTCATTTCTTATCAGGTGTTTGCGCAGTGCCCTCGCACTGAGAAAGCCTTCACTCCTGAAGAGTCTTTGTGGGCTTCAGAAGGAAAATAATAATAATTGACTGGGCAGTGCAGTCAAGGATCAGCTGTCACTACCCTTTGTGTACCCAGAGGGAAACAATGAGATTCAGTCCAGTGCTTTTCAGGAATGAAAGATTAAGTCGGTATGAGAGAGTATTTTGGTCTTTTGAAGGGGCAAAACCTTGAGCCACAGAAATGGAATAGCAATATGTGGAGTGGTATTTGAATAAAACTAAAATGAGATAGCAAAAAAAGCTTCAGGCTTTTTTTGCTATCTTGTTCTCTGAGTGTCTATGAGATGGCAAGCAGCTGATCAGCGCATGGATGTTAGTGGTTTGCCGTCAGACTTCTACCTTCAAGTTATACCTGCCTTTTGCACTCTGTCTTTTGCTGATCAGATAGCACATTGCAGGGTGGAAGGCATTTGCTGGTCACAGTGACTTGTTTTTAAAGTTATTGAAGTGGAAAATCATTTTACCAAGGCATAACAAAATAGAAGTAACTGAACACTGTTTTATCTTGGCTATATGTTAGAGTCAATCTGAACCAGTGCTTGTGTGTATACTTAAAAATAGCTTTTAATAATTTTTTTTATAAAGTTTTATTTTTTTATAAGAGTCTTGTAAAAAATACAGCTTTATAGAGAGAAGGCAGGAGCCCTCTCTATATAAAAACACTTGTCTTCTCACTTGTTCAAGGGGCTGGAAAGAGACAAGGAGAAGGGCTTTAAGGTTAAGTGGGGAAAATGGAGAGAACATACTCCTCCTTTTTGGTTACCCCGATGCTGCTCACTGGATTTTTAAAAACAGTTTGACAGTGGGGTCCAGCACATGCACTGGATGGTTTTCACTTGAAGATTGAGGCATGTGTTGCAAAACAGTAATTATGTAGGCCTCCTGACACTGTGAGATGATTAAGCAGCACTTGGTTGTGCTTGGGATGAAGTGAGGTAGGGGGTGAGGGGGAAGGGAGAGCCAGAGGGTGGGGGAGCATTGGTGGAGGATGCACCAGGGACAGTGTGGCTTTGGGGCATGGTGGGGAGCGAGCCTTTATGCCACATGCAGGATCACCTGGCTGGGAACACGTGTTAAGCAGGTACTCAAGGATATGCAGCATGCAGGGGAGTGTAATGTGATAGTGGAAGCCTTGTTCTTGGGAGGACTGGGAGGTTGTAGGCCTTCAGTGGGAGGCTGGGCAGAGGGCAAGCACAGCCCACAGCAGCAAAAATGAGCAAGGTGCCCTGGCAGAGCTGATGCAATCCTTGAGGACACGGGTGATGGAGAAAGACAGGAAATTGAGTGGAAGAGAATATAGAGAAGCAGCAGGAAGGGGAAAGTGATGGACAGAAGCCAAAGAGTCAAAGAGTATTGTTAAATATTATACCAAACAAGTTGAAGAACAAGGGAAAAAGTTACCTCTGCATTGTTGAACCCTGACCTCAGAAGTGACTGAAGAAGAGAACAGAGAAGAGATCTGTGAATGTAAGAGTGGTGAAGAGCAGCAGGAAGAAAATTTGTTTTGAGAAAGATGGTTTTATTAGGGCCCTCTCCTGATGGACTAATGGGGATCAGCAACTGGAAGTGATCTACATCCAGCTAGAATGATTGACAAATACAGTCTGCTGAGGAAACAAAAAAGACTGGAAGAAAAGTGTGTTTGTTAGCATTGCAGTGGTTAAAGCTCAGATGATTTCCAGTGGATTCTGTACTGAGAAACAGTGTGAGTTTTTCCAGAGCTCCCAGTCCTTTGATGGCCTTAACAGACATCTTGTAGCAAAGAATTAGAATATCCTGGAGAAATATCACCAGTTAACAAAGGCTCAGGCAGCCTTACCAGATGTAAATTTTCTGACTCTTGACCTGCAACTCTCTGCAGCAGGTGAAGGTTTCTTGTATTCTGTTTGCATTCTGTTTCTTTACATGTGAAAGCTGGATATTTTGGCAGGGCCCTGTATTTTTTAATTAGTAAAGCTGTTCATGATTTATTAATGACTTTTCATGTTTTCGCTTTTATTAATAAGTGCAATAAATATTTACTTCTCTGTTCTTTCAAATATAGTCTTTGAATATGAAAGAAAAAGAAATTAAGTTGAAGAGAGGATCTGTTGTTTCCAAATGAACATACAGGCTGATTTTGTTCCTTAGAAACCTCACACAGGCAGTGAATAGAGGATAAATCCTATAATGAAAATCCATTCCTTTTACACTAATCTCTTGTCCTGTGAAAGCTCTGTCAGGCAGAAGATTTTTATCTGAGTCTAAGCAATGAAACATTGAAGGATGATGTTGCCCGTTGTCCAAGTTCTGAGATTTTTGGTTTGCATTAGCTGGAAAGCAAAGCGATTGATGAAGGCAGGACAAAATACTAGGCAATTTGCAAGTCCTGTGAATAAGGGCTGCTGTTAAGTGAGGTGAATCACAAGTTTAACATACTTGAGTTGTCTTGGGGTTCGGTTTCTAGTCTGAGCTAAAGTCAAGGCTCAGTTGTGGGAGGTAAGTGTGCGTCTTTGGGGGAGACTTGTACTGAGCTGGGTAGAGTGAATGACCCCTGGAGTGAGCTCTCTGCTCACTGAAATGCTGCTAAGCTGTGGCACGGCAGTGTAAGCATTTCCAAGCTTGCAGCAAGATCTGCAAAGACAGGTGATCCCAGGGAGACTCAAGAAAATTACATACTGTCCAAAAGCCAGGAGTTAGAGAAGTGAGTCTGCACATTAGAGGTCCCCAGCAGCTAAAAGAAGATAATGCAAAAAACCCTAACCACCTCACTGTCCTCATAAACTGGATTCCGTCCTTTCCATTTCTCTAGCTCCACACTTGTACCTGCAGAGTATGATAAAGAACAGAGTCTGTAAGGTTTGTCTTGCCACACTTACCAGGGTTCAGTGACTATTACAGCTCCAGTAGTCCTGGTGATTGCAGTGGGGATATTCAGAGGACAGGAGAAGGTGACTTGGGCAAAGCTAGCAGACCATAAACTGCAATTGTCTTGTGGTGTTGGGAAGAAGTCCTCTGGGTGTGAACAGTTGCAGGAGGGCCACTCTCCTCCTGTTGATGGCAGTTGTTTAGGTGGGGCTGCTGTTCTGGTGCATTTTCTGTCTCAACATCTCGCAGGGCAGTGGATTGGTTGTTTCCTATTGACTTAGCTGTGGTGAGTGATAATGTTCTAGTGTAGCTCTGAAAATGCCTTTGTGGTTTGCACTAGTGTGTCCTGGGGCTTGGAAGGGTTTGCAAGAATACTTTTTTGGATGAATGTATCAATAGTTGAGTCGGAGTTGGTCACTGTGAGCCTTTGGTTTGTGACGTGTTGCTGGTAGTCCTTTCTGCACATGATGCAGAGCTGTTGGTTGGGTTGGTGTTTTTTTTTGTTTTTTTTTTTTTGGGGTGGTTTGGCTTTGTTTTTTTTTTTAATCCTTCCCTCCTCCTAGGAAGTTTATTTAATCAGCTCTTTTCTGTACTGTTTTTGAAGTTGAAGCTTTTTATTCTTTGACAAAAACAATGCATTTCAATTTTACTTTGTTTTCATGGACACGTTTCACCCAAAGTATGGCAACGAGCCAGGAAAAAGTTAACATGCCCTTGTCTTGTTCAAAACTCAAGGCTTTACCCCAGAAGCAGACATGAGTGTGCCTGACTCCCTGATGGTCTTTAAAAGGTATCAGTGGAAGTTCTTGTGCCCAAGATGCGGTTCCTAAGAAGGGATACCCAGTCTGTTTTGCTAGTAATGTTGGACCTGACCTGATCTGTGGGGCCAGCTTCCAAAAGCAGTGAAAGCTCAAGCTCTCATCAACTACGTGCAGAGAATCAAAAGCTCAGAAAGCTGGATGCTTGTTAATATTCATCCTTTAATGATTTATGAGGCTAAAAAGTATAAACAAGTGACACTTTATATTATGTTACAGTAGTCTCCTATCCTTGTTTAATATTTTTAGTGGAGAGCTTGTGTCCAAAAGGGTGTTTGGTGACACCATCAGCTGAATAAGGTCTTTCAGATGCATCTGTCTGCATTAGTAATGAGAATGCTTGCTCTCGTTTTACAAAAGAACCATTTCCCTTAAATATAGCCCCCTCCTTCCCAGCCCCCCCCCCCCCCCCCCCCCCGCCCCCAAATGATACCATCATCAGAATTCTCATTACAGCCCTCTTTCATCCCTTTATCTAATGCTGGCTGAAAATGTCTTTGTCTTCAAGTTCCTTCAATTATTAATGATTCAGTTGTATTCTTTTTGCCAATTGGTGCAGAGAGAACCTTGGAGCAAATGTGTATTAGTTATTCCATTTATTCTCTCCTCTTCGTTCCTTCTGCATTCTTTTTTAATAGTGTTGCTCTTCTGGTTTTTCACTTGCAGGTTCCGCATCGTTGCTTGTGTTTCTTGCTCAAATATAAGAGCTGTCGTGCCCCAAAGACTGGCTTTGATTCTGAAACCTTTCAGAAAGAGGTAGGGAGCCTTCTTGGAAATGCTAGGAGCGTCTCTGCTCTTCAGTCTCTACTTTGGTGTTAATAAGTGGACAAACACCTTCATCTGAACCAGTCCCATTCTGTGGACCAGCAGGAAGTCTGGAGACTGTTTGCTCCCAGGCCCTAAAGTACAATCTTAATGGCACTGTGGAGAGGCAAAGGCCACCATTCTTCCCTTCCCCACCCCACTGAGGTGTTCCAGCAGTAAAGAGGGGAGCAGTAGGTGGGATTCACATGGAAGAGCTACAGGGCTTGTCAGGCCTGCCGTGTCCTACGAGAGGCCATGTAATGGGAGCAGTATTGGTGCAGTGCTGTGCTCCCCTTGGCATGCCTTTTCCAGCTTTGTGGCTTTCTAAAATGCCGTGGCAGATTGGGGCTGAGGCTGAGGTCCCCCAGCAGCACACCTGGCCCAGTTTAGAAAGGTGTGAAGGGGGAAACACTGGTGCAGTGCTGTGCTCTGATCCTGATCTGCCTTCTCAGGAAGCCTGCTGAAGGATAGAGAGAAGGCAATAAAAGTCAGTCCTGTGGCCCAGGAAAATTTTGCTGGGGGCTGTACCTAGCATAAAAGCCTGGATGCATTCCTATGTGACCTGCTCTAGGTGGTCCTGCTCTGGCAGGAGGGTTGGACTAGATGATCTTTCGAGGTCCCTTCCAACCCTTAATATTCTGTGATTCTGTTTGACCTTTCTCAGTAGCAATTTTTTTTTTTTAAATATCACACCAAAAAATCATCTTTGCTTTTAATTAGCCTGGTGACTTCCTCTTTTATCCCCCTCTCCCCCCTTGTGATTTAGAATGCAATTGCTTGCTTGCTCTATCTTCCCCAATTATATACTCTGGAAGGTTTTTATTACTGTTTCGTTTCTGTACTTTAGAGAAACCTGTCTGAAGGCATGCACTTCCCAAGGAAAGATGAGAACTCTCCCTTTTTGTTTGTATCTCAGCTCGCCCCAGTGTGCCAATATCTTTCTTACTGTGCAACCTCAAATCTTGGCACTTCTCCGGCTGAGACATCACCACCAACAAAGAAAATAGAATGATTATCCCACCGTTTTACGGACATCATCCCTATTACAATAAATAAAACTGTGATTTGTCTTTTTTTGCCCACAGTAAATCTTTTCCTGCCAAGCTACTGCCTAGCTACTTACCCCTGGTTTGTCTAGTTACGTGTTTGAGGCCTCTTCTGTCAATAGGCTGTTCAGTCCCTTTCTTTCTTTATTTCCTGATACGGGATTTGGGAGGTGCTCTGTAGTATGCTGCAATGATCTTAGCTTTTGAAGATGCTTTCCTAAGTGTGACAAGTTCATCCCAACTTGGGGTCAAGCCGAAATTTTTTACATGTGAAATCAGGAGGGAATGAGGTTAATTTGTTGGGATTTGTTATTGACAAACTCATATTGCCAGCAGCATTTTTTTCAGTTGTGTTCTTACTCTGTAGGTACTTGTGAACTACTTGTTTGGGTTGTTTTTGTTTTTTTTTTTCACAAAAATTTTGCAAATTTTTGCAAGGATTAGGTTTAACTGACTGGTTTGTAATTTCCCACGGCTTCCTTTTAAGAGAGAGTGTGATGTTTGATCTGTTCTGAAACCTTAAATACTCTTCTTGAGTCAGGGAGAATTCACAACATTTTCTGAGCTGCATCTGTCTTGTTTTGAATGTTTCTTAAGCTGGTCTTTCCTATTCTGACCTGAGGTTCTGCTTCTTTTTAAAATTGCATGCAGTGTTTGCTCACTGTTGATCTTACTTGTGAAAACTGAGGCAAATGTTGAGTATGTTGAATTGTACTCTTCTGTGCATCATCTTTGCTGTGCCTCTCTGCTGAACCGTGACTTACCCCGTCTGCTTTTCAGATCACATTGAATCTTTTTTGGTCTCCCTTTATGTTCCTAGCTAATTTTAATTCATAGCTTTTCTGGTTATATTCTTGTACTTTTGCTGTCCTTTAGTTGCATAATGTTTGTCTCTGGTTTTTGTGTGATTTTCATTTGAGTATTCAGACTTTTAAAAAGCTTAGCGTGTTCTTCCTCTGTACTTGTGAAGTTTGTTGTTAAACCTCCTAAACTGTTTTATTTCTTTCCTTCCTGGTTCCGTGTATCTCAGGAGGCTTGCACAGAGCATAAACCTTTACCTTGAGCTGTCCACAATTGCTTCCATTGCCTGCCAATCTGAATGGAAATCTTCCAAATAATCCCATGTAGGATAGTAGAGAAACCAAGACCAGCAATTTCTCTCTCTGTCCTCACGTCTGCATTATTTTAATTCCATATCATATTTTCACTGATGTCCTAGTGTTGCTGTGTGATCACTCCTCAACTAAACAGAACCATCCTTTGAGTACAGTGGAAACCAGTGTCTGGGTGGGTTACAGTAGCAAGAATTCCCATGGCAGTTGTTGAAACAGCAGGAGAAGTTCCCTGACTTAATGACATTGCTGCTGTTTGGGCCTGTCATCTAAAATGCCACTGATCAAAGTACTACTTCATCTAAAAGAAGGTCATGTCCCCTGAGGTATATCAGAGAAGTTCTAAGGTCCTTCACTTATCTGAAATTCCATTTTACCTAATGACTTTCTTGTTTTCTATCCCATTCTGATAAAGCAGATTTGACTATAATCACGTTACACTTCCCAAAAGTCTCCCTGGTGATGGCGATTGGATGTGACACTCTTCACTTCATACCTTGAGCTCATGGGCAGTGTAACTGAGTACTGTTAAACAGCTGCTGCTTTTCACCCTTGAGGCAACAACCTGGTAGAGATGAGAGAAGTAATTCTCATGTACCAAGAGCTTAAAAATAATTTTGGACAGCATTCTGAGACCTGGGTGAAAGAAACCAATGTTTAAGTTACCCAGTCCAAGTCTCTGATCATTAAACCCATTTTAGTCTTGATATAGCAACTGCTGTGGGCTCAGTGGAGCTGAGGCTGACTTAAATGAGTGCAAGCAAAGAGAGTATCTGGATCATTATGTTAACCACAGGAAATCTGTTTTTATGGTGATGAAAACAAGAATCAATCACAAGTAGCTAATGAATTAGCCTGCAGTATCTGCAATGTTCGTTTCACAGTAAATGCAATAGTCAAAATCCATTAAGAAGCCCTTTGCAAGAGGGTCCTCTGCAAAGAGGTTATCTGTAATGCGCAGTGTGTGCGCTGCCAGCCCCCCTTGCCTTTCTTTAGCTGAACTACTTCAAGAAAGTACACGAAATACAAGTTCCAATCCAAACACTGAAGTCAAGAAAGGGCTTCTGGTAGTTTTAGCGGGGCTTTGTCTTAGAGGTCAGAGTGGCTATTAATTATGGTTGGTTTTACTGGAAATCTGCAGTCTGTGAGGGACAGCTCTTGGGCAGGCCCAGCTCCACGCAAAGAGCGAAGAGGGAGCGAGCTGTCGCATCATGCTGGCACAGCGTCACATCTGCACCCATCTGGGTCAGGCTGCCTGCTCGGCAGCACCCTCAGAAGGCACCTTTTGTTGTCTCTGTGGAGAGGACAGGGCTGCTTTCCCTCCACGGCTCTCAGCTGCTGGTAGCACTTCCATGGGTTTCTGCATGACTGCCCTCGTTATATAAAGCACTACTAAGTGAGAAGCTGTTCAAACCAATTGTGTTACATGTTACTACACGTTACTGCAATTTGTATTGCCTGTCTGGTTGGTTTTGCTGTCGAGGAAAAGCAGTGAGTTAATAGGGCTAACCAATTTTTTTACCCATTTCTTGAAGGAAAGTGTGGACACGGGAGAAAATAGCTAGCTCGTGGCTTTTAGGAAGCCAGTACTTAGCTGCTAGGGAAGATATCTCTGAAAAAAGATTGATCTTTAAACTGACTTGGGAAAATGAAGGAGCAAATACCTTTTATCTGGAGCGGACCTGTTTCAGGGGAACCTTTATCTTCAATACTGCGTTTCACTATGTGCCAATGTCCTGCTGACTGAAATAGAAATTAAATGTTTCCTTACACATTGTCCTAAATATAAATGAGATTTAAATTGAAATGCTGCCCAAAATCCATGATTAGGTAAAACAGACTAGTTTGTGTATTTTACATTGGAGTTATTGCTTTATGTATGTTTAAGGCCATGCTAGAATTTATATTTTAATTGCATATCAGGCAAAATCTGGTTCAATAAATGATTCATGAATTTAAAGTATTTTATTTGTAAATTTAATAAGGGAGTAGTAACTAAAGCTTCTGTTATGAGTTATGACAGTTAATTGAAAAGCAATAGGTTACGTGGTTGAGTACCAGCTGACATTGGAATAAATTCTGTCACAAGTAGGAGTGATGTTACTGTGAGTTTTTGTCTTGAATCATCACCCCATTGGTAGGCCAGGAGAAAGAAAAGATGAGAAGTGGTAGGGTTTGTATGCGCAGTATTTTCTTAGTCATAAGTCAGGCGATAGGGTGGAGAAACATACAGTGTGTCTGTCAGATGCACATGGATGTACCAGCACTGCTCTGGTAAGAGCCTGAAACCTTGCCTTCCATTATGACCTTAGCCTGTTGTGCCTATAACACTACAACTAGTGCTTCATGTGATAATTCAAAACTATGCAGTTAAGTTCCCTGTAGGAAGTGGGATTAAAGATGAAATACGAATGGAAAAGAAGGATAAACCCAGCTTTCACCTACATGTTTAAAACAGTATCTATTGTAGACAGTCCATTGGTTCAGGACTGTCATAGAGGAGCTTTGGTTTAGGTTGTTAATCTTTGAGCCTCCTTATATTGCGTTGTTGACTGCAAAGGTCTGTCTTGCAGCTTCTGAAGACATCGCACTTGTGGATACGTGGAGTTCAGAGATCTGCTTTTATGGAAGGTTGTGGCACTCAAGTGGTATTAGCTTCTGCAGGAGTGTTGGTGCTGTCAGCTATTTCTGACAGTGCAGGTTCAAGGAACCAACTAAAAATTGAAATTGCCTTCCAGAGGCAGTGGGGAGATCACTGTGCCCTGTGTGTTGGTGACAAGGCACTTGCAAGCTGTGCCAATGGGGATGTTTCAGTGGTTCTCTGAGAGAAAGGTTTGCTTCTGCCATGTCAAGTTTTAGGGCGTGACTATTCGCTCATCTCTCCACTTTTTGCTTTTCCTCTGTGGTTGGATTGTGATCTTGGGATGTTTTGCCCAGCTGTCAGTGACATTGGCACCCCAGCAACAGTGGGCTGAGCGAGCAGCGAGACTGGGCTGTTCCCCTCCATGTGCAGTACCCAGGGCAGAGGTGGTGTTTTATTATGGGATTAATTATACAAACATTTGCATTGCAGCTCTTACTAGTCACTATACCACATACAAGGTTTGGGAGCTAACAAACATATTTAGTGAGTTTTGCTTTCTTATTCTTGTACTGTCACTAGTCTCTTAAGCTAAAAAACAAGGATTTCTTAAGAAGACCCAGGAATACGTTTATCTGGTTGTTTCAAAGGGTTCTGTGTATAATTGTTTGTTCTGAAAAGCAGGCCTGGGAGGATTTGAATATCCTACATCTTCCAACTTGATTTCAGTGACATGCTGGCACAGAGTAAAATGGAAATAGGAGATCTCTTTCTAGGTATTCCTCATATCTATTATTTAGTTGTGGAGAGTAAGCTTGGATTCACAAGAGAGAGATCATGCCTGAAAATATCTGTCTGACAGATTTAAAACAAACAAGCTGAGACAGAGGAAAGAGAGGACATAATTTGCCAGGGTTTTGAAGGTTCATTTGTATAACCATACCACACAGAAGCCCATGTTGTATCAGCTGGTGGGTTATTGGGTGCAAGAGAGCTGGCTGTGATACTCAGAGTGAAAGGATGCCTTTGTTATGGGTACAACATCTTATTTCCATTGCTCTGGGAAAGGACAGTCTTACCAGTACAGGCCTATTTTATTGGTAGCCTGAGAGGAAGGCTACACAAATCCTATAAAGATGTTGAAATGTGCTGTGGATACAAAGCTGTGGACACCACTGGTGTAAAGGAAACAGCACAGTTAAGATGGTTCTGGAGATGGGTAGGTCAGCTCTTGCACACACGTTCTTAGCAGGGCTGGGGGGTGTGTGTGTGTTGGGACTGAAAAACAGGGCCACTCTGCATCCTGAAACTTTCTAACCTGCCTTGATATCCTTTGCACCTTGTTACCCACAGAAGCTGCTAACTCAGCCTGCAGCTTTTCCTAACTCCTCCCCACCTTTCATCCTCTATCAGTAACCATAGAGATACAGAAAGTGAGTCCATCCCCAGCCTTCCTCACCATGTAGACCTAGTGAAAGAGCTGGTGTGCTACACTCTATGTTTTTTCCCAGAATTAATTAATGCCATTCTGTTATATTTTTTCCTCCCTCATGGAGGGGAAAAAAAGAAAAGCAAGGTTGTCCCTTAAGGGGCTGGTAAATTAGGATAGTCTGATGTTGTTACTACTGCAGAAGAACAGGTAATAGTTATACAGTCTGGTGTACCATCCCTCTTGTCTCAGCCTCTCCAGCAGGCAGCCAGCCTCAGCACTGTTATAAGTGGTAAGACAATAGCGAATAAAAAGAAAATTCTCTGTTCCACGGCTATTTTTACCAGAGTGGTGCAGTTTCTGTTCAGTAGACTTCTCTTAACCTACATCACTAATGATATTGGATGTTATTTTAGCATTGCATAAAATGTTCACCCTGTCTTTGCTAAAAAAGAAGCTACCTACCCCAAAGTCCTTTGTGAAAGGCTGTCTGCAAGATTTCAGCAGAGGTTTAAGTGGAGAGATCTCAGGCTAAGGTTCTGGGAGGGTCTTCCAGCTTGACTTGGCAACGGAGGTTGTGTGTGACCTTGGACAAGCCCCAGCCCCTTATTTGTGGTGGTTTTTCATTATCCTTAAAATGAGGAGAATGCAACCACTATCCCCTTGTGCTGGTTTTGGCTGTGGTAGGGTTAGTTATCTTCCTAGTAGATGGTCTGGGGCTACGTTTTGGATTTCACTATATTGGGGTGTATTAGTTTTAAGTGATAAGTTTGCTTTGTGGCTGATCCTGTTTTTCCTGGCTGTGACAGGAAAAAGGTTAAATCTCAGGGCTGAGTGTTCTCTGTGTTCCAGCATCTGGCTGGATTAGGCCTTTCGCCCCGTGTCCTCCTATGCCTTTTGTTTTGTCAGAAATTCTCTTATAGGAATATGGAAGGACATATTGCAGGGCAGCCAGAACAAACTTCATTATTAAGATTATCTCTTATTTGCACTATCTTATGATGAAACCATTTGCCAAGGGCTGTTTTGGCAGATTGAGTCCCTGGAAACACTTGCATGGGCAAAGTGAAGGTGATTTGGATGTCTGGTTGAAGATTCAGCCGTGGGATCCAGCGTGTAGGACACAGCCTGGCAATATATATCAGGCCCTCAAGAACCACATGAGGTCTGTCAGGAACATCTGGGAGAAATTACAGGGCAGTTTTCAGGGCTTCTTGCTACCCCTCCACCATCCTAACTCTGGTGGTGCTTCTGGGACCTTCCAGAGCTCCTGGTTGCTCTGGGGGAAGAGTGTCTGGTGGAGGAAAGCTGTAGCACTGAGGGAGGGATGGTGGCAGTGCTGTGAGCAAGCACCAACTGTTAAAAGGTGGAGCTGAGGAAGACGAGGGCAGGATTAGAGTTTCCTTGGTTTCTGCAGAGGATGAGCTCTGCAGTGGGAGGTTTGGCAGCAGCAGGCACCCCTTCCGATGAGTCACGGGAGGCTTTCTCAGAGGAAAGGTCTAAGAATTGCGCTAGTGCTGCTCTTGCTCGTTTTTTCAGTTCTGTCTGAAGGCCTTTTTGCCGCCATGCGGTACCTGCTCCACCATCATCCTTGTTCCATACAGGCTGGCACTGGAGACTGCTTTCCTCCATCTTCTCATCCTCCTCCCTGCTGTGCTGATTTAGAGAGCGAGGGGAAAAACTGTCAGGTCAGGACAAAGGCTTTTAAGGCACTAGGATCTGTTGATAGCAATGAGGGTAGAACTGGTTGATGCAAAGTTTGATAGGTGTGTGAAAAGTCATCGTGGTTGTGGGGGAAAGCAGAAAGGAATCTCTGCAGCCCTCTACCCCCAGAGTTCTGGGAGAGAAGACCTGAAGATACATAGGAGCTTTGCTTCTCTTTCCTGCAAGCCCCTTATCTCTCTAAAGGTAAATGGGGTTTCTTGGACTTCCCCCAAACTTTGTGGTAGGAAGATGTTACCTTCTCCTGGTGATGTTCTTCCCTCTCAAGGACTCTGCTGTCATGGGGACTGAAAAGCACCAACTTGCTGTTGGGAAGTGGATCTAATTGGCTTATGTGTCCTGACTGCAGAGAAATTTAAGCTTGTCTTCAGCCCTTGAGAGGGTGGTTGGGCTCTTTGGTTTCTCTCGACTGCTCCGTTGCTGCTTATGCCATTTCATTACAGACATAAAATGCTCAAAACCAATTAATCTTTCAACTTTTTGTTGCTCTCCAAAAAAATTCCTTCATGTTCCTCTACGCCTTTTTCTGCTGCCCATCCCCAGCTGTGCTCTATCTCTTCCCAAAACACTGGGTGATTTGCCTTTTCTTATGCAGATGAACATTGTTTTGGAGAAAGCCTTGGAATAGGGAGGCCAGATCAAGTCAGAGGCTATGACTGAGTAGCAGCGGTAAAACTGGACCCCTCACAGCAACTTGTTGGCCAGCTGAACCGTGCAGTGAGCCCCGTTCCTCTGTTGTATTAGTCCTACAGGGTCTGTGCTTGTTCCTACACTCCCGCAGTGCTTCTGCATTTTCCCTGGGTTCATTTTCTGTCGGTGCGAATAGGCAAACGCAAGGCTTAAAAAGCAGCGTAGACGGGCTGGTTCCAACACGTGAGCAGAAGCGCTAGATAGAGAAATAAAGGGGGAGCGCCAGTCGCCCTCCTAATCCGTAATGCAGAAAATGCTAAATCCCTCAAGACCTCCTTTTCAGCGTGTACCGTCCGGAAAACCTGTTTAGGATTTGGATCAGCAGCAGCACAGCGCAAAGTGAGCGCGCTGCTGCCTGTGTGCAGTGCGTGCCTGTGTGTGTCTGGCAGCAGCACAAAAGAAACCGGTTGATGATATTCATAGGATTAAAGGCCCGATTCCTGGGGACACACTCGGTTGGATGCAATTAAAATGCCTGTCAGGCACTTGATACCAGCAACCCCTTGACAAACTGCCTCAGCAGCCGCGAGGTGCAGCATCCTATTGTAAGTGGATGATGGCGGAGCCAGCTGGTTTGTCATCTTTCTCGAAATTTCTGTGGCCAGTGAACTCCCTCTTCCTCTCCCACTCACCCTCTTTTCCTTTTCACCACTGCGGGGACTTCTTCTAATTTGCAGTTTTCCTTTTCCTGACGTACACATGGTAGATACAAGCTGGTGGCTTGCAGACTGCGTCTGTCTGGAGATAGGCAGCGAGCCGATGGATAACAACACTCCAGGAGAATGATTATGCAGCAGTTATTTAAGGATAGGCTTTTGTGGTATGGCAGCGTAGAGCTGGTAATGATTTTCTTTTTAAAATGTCAGCTTTGTTTGCTTGTTGAGGGTTTGAAAGAGTTATACCTTTATGCTGTATCTTTTGGATTTAGTCTGCTGTAGATTAAGCTCCAGAGTGGTGCACACTTGATGAATTAAAATTGATATGTAATAAACTTCTGTGGTTTTGTTTATAAATATCATTGATGCATACATAATGTGTGTTATGTGCACACACACCTTCATCCACACGTACTTGTATGGATATGTTTGTGCATCTATGTTTTTGTATAGTAGAAAAAACCTTTTCTCATAGCTGAAAACTGTTTTTCAGGAAAAAAATAAGTATGTTCAGTTGATTTTTTGTGGTTTATTTTTTTGTTTTCCCTTGCTTTTATTTTATATTAACAGGTTCCCCAGTATATAGTCCTGGACGTGACACACTGATTGGAATCTGCTTCTTCACAGATTGAAAAGGTAGGACACCTCTGTATTTGAATGTGATTTTGGGAATGTAGGTATGAATGTGCTACAGGGTGTGGGCTGTTCTTTGCCTTTTAGGGATTATTATTTTTTATTTAAACTATAGTTGTTATTCTTTGTTTTGACAAACTGTGTTTTGTTGCATCTATGCATGGATTTTCAAATAGTTTTGTCAGGTATTGTAAAGTTATTTCTGATGTGTATGCATATGCTCTGGCTATTTAATTAGTCCTTTCAGCAAGATACAAACCTGAGTACTTGTCTATTGTCTTGGGTTACTACAGCGAGAGTGCAAAACTATCTCCCGTCATATCAGATGTAGGGTCGTCTGAATATTGATTTGAGCATCAGCAAGAACAGGGTTAAACCCCTGGCTTTCTCAGAGCAGGTACAATTTATCACAACACAGAGCATAGTGGTGGCTTCATACTGTATCGCTTTCATGGAGGAGGGAAACTTCTTTTAACTCATTCACTGCTGCCAAAAATTGCATGTGTCTCAGCTCGGGATTTTTCAGGAGGCTGTCAGGGTGGGGCTGTGCTGGAAGAGCATCTGTCTGATGCTCACTTTTTAATATATAACTGCCACTTTGGAAATTATTTCTGTGTATCAAAATGAAGCAAACATGCTGTTTTGGTTTGGGTTTTTTTTGACAGTGTCATTGCTAGTTCACGAGAGAAGTAGTTTATTATCCTCTTCCCCAATACCCTTTGGCTTTTGGTGCTATAAAGGAAATGATGAGATACAGCCCTTCAGAATAAAAAATATTATGTGACTTTCTTTGTATTGAACTTTCAGATGTGTCAAGTGGTTAGGGAATATAGATATAATTGATTTGCAGTGGGGACCGTGCCCTTGAAAGAATAAATTTAAAATCTAGGCAGGATTGAAGATGTGCTCTCTCCACCCTGATGGAAAGAGAGAAAGATGTATCCATTTCAGATTAACTTCTCAGGTGCCAGTTCTTTCCCAATACCTTCCAAACTAGCCTTTATCATTTGGTGTTCTTCCCAGGTGTCCTATGGATGATCGTACTTCTTAGTTCTGCATTTAGACCTGCAAGGAATATGTATGTTTGTAGGGCAGGAATCAAAATCACTGTGTGTCTTCAGTCTGAAGTTTCAGGGTGCCTCTTGAAAGCCAGAATAAAAAAAGATGAGAAAGTCTTCAGGAAAAGCAGTTATGTTTCTAGCCTGAGTAAACCAGGAGCAGTGATAACTCTGTGAGAAAGCCTGGTCTCCTGAAATGGTTGGTCTGGGTCCCTAGGCAGGCAGGAACCCCAAGCCAAAATGTCAGTGCTGCTTACTATGCAGGCCCTTGCTAGCAGCAATGCATCCCTCTGAAATGTGATGAATAAGCAGTTTCCTTGCAATAAGTTGCTAGTGCTGATTGATAGATGCTTTTTCCTGGGGGAAGGCATTTATGAATTTTTCTGGATATTCTCTCTCCTGTACAATTCTATTCCTTGTTTTCCTCTTCAAGTCTTTTTGTTCTCTTGGCTTTTGTATTTTTTCTGTCTTTGGCTGAAGGCTTCTTACCAAATAGGTCTTCCTAGCTAAATAAAGTTCTTCAAAGGAATGCTTTACTTGGTATTGCTTTTAATACTATTTCCTTCTGGTATTACTTATTGATAGACTCATTGAAATAGAAAAACCTGAAGTAAATAGTGTATAAAATGCTTTAATTCTTGAAAAATGCATTCAGTGATTTGTTTTCAGCTATGAACAAGTCTCTTCTCTTCCCTCTACTTTTAATTTCATTTCCATTATCCAAGGGCAACAAGCCAAGCTGCAGTCTCATTCTGATTTCATTAATGTTTTGCAAACTCTGTCTCAAGGACTAACGGTGCTTGCTGGGCTTGATGTCAGAATCCAAGGTTTTGCTGCAGCATTGGAGAAGGGGAAAGGAAAGATCTCTCACAAATAGAAGTGATGGCATGGTTAGCAGATGAGAACTGCCTTATTTTTACAGTATCAGTGGATGATGAGTCAAATTTGTTGACAATGTGATTCCCTCAGATGTATGGTTTTCATCTCCTGTGGAAATGTCTCTTATCTCCTGTGCACAGCATCTTACCAGTCCTCTGTGGTCTCCTAAAAACAAAGGATAGGTGTCAGCTATTTGCGAATATATCGGAGTTGGTGAGGAGACCCTGGTATTATTGTTTTGGTTTTTTAAATAAACAATACATATATATTTCTTACCCCTCTGATTAATCAGTCATTTTAGCCTCCTCCTTTGATCTGGATTTTAAAGATTCATGTTACAAATTGTTCCTTCTGGCTGCAAAAAAAATAAACCAAGATGATATGCTAACAGAAACGAAAATTATTTTGAACACTATCATGTTCTTAAAGTAGAGGTAAGGGGCACTTAAACTGCAAGAAGACAATTAATTTTAGAATGACAATTTAAGTATCTTATGGCCTCAGGGCTAGCATAAGATGGCTTGGAATATCAAAAGAGAAACATTTTGTTAGCTGATTCACAAAGACAACAGAAGCCAGAGTGTACAGTGGCAATGGGGTGTGTTGGATTACAGTTTGTGGACTCCAGGGCACGCACCCAAAATGACGTGATGTTTGGCACTCGCCTTCATTAAAACAAATGCCGTGGGGACCAAGCGCACCAAAGGCATTCAGAAGCAACGTGTCGTGTCAGTTCATCCCCAGGGCTCTCGTTCTGCAGCAGGAGCGAGCTTGGGCCCCCATGTCTGTCCCTGTCCTGAGATTGTTGGCCGTGTTTTAACTCTACTCTTTAGATGGCCTTCTCGTGACATGTGCAGCAGAGGTAAGGAGGGGGTTTGCTTTATGGCTGTTCTAGGCTGGGTCTCACCAGTCTCAGTTTGTTCACTAGGTTTAGATTGCCAGCATTAATGTTGTCTTATGATTACATGAAACAAGTAGTTTTTTGAACATCGGAATGAATGGTGCTGACTTTCCTGTTGATTTATGTCTTGTGCTTGAGGAGCAATTCTCAGTGAAGATTTTCCTGCTGTTTTATTAATTATGCCTCTCCTAGGTAATTTTTTTTCTGTGGTGAAAAAGGATCTTATGTTACCACTTTCATTTAGGACATTGAGGGAGGTCATTTGCAGTGTCTGTCTCTTCTACTTGGATGTCTGTTTTCGTGTGACTTGTAGAAAGACAATTACCTTGCTTCTGCACCAGAGCTGTCTGAACGTTGTCAATGAACTCAACAACTAGTAGTTGGAGAGAACATAAGCCACATAAAACTGATTTTTTTAAAGGCTTGTCATTGTCCAGATGAAAGTTGTTTTTTTTATGGGTTTACATCTTTTGTGTCCCTCCTCCCCTCCCACATTTTCCATTACCATTGTGCCAGATTACCCCAGTTTCTCTGTGGGAGCTGGGCAGAAGCTATGCTAGAGCTGCTCTGGGGTGCTGCTGGCCATCATGCGCGTGTTCTGCCTGCCGGGGAGATCAGAGGAGCAAGTGGGGAGGTTCTGTCAGTGCCTGTTTCATCTGTGGGAAAGGAGGACTCATTTCATCTTCATTCTCCAGTTCTAGGAAGAAAATACATTTCTGTCTTTCATTCTGTCAAGTGGTGATTATTAAGAGTTAGGGACAGTTAGGAGATGTTTGGTTTAGTAAGTTCAGGGAGGATTTTGTGTAACTTGTTAAGAGAACAACAATCAAAGCACAGAAATCCAGTGGAGGTTGAACTGGAGCTTAACTGACATTTCCTCATCTGATGGAAGAAGTGATGAGGTGCAGGCCTGCGGTTGCTGTGAAGGACGGTAGGCTGCCAGGTTAGCTTCTGGACGTTTGTGTCCTCCTTCCCTTCCTTATTTCCTTTATTTATAAAACAGACAAGGAAATACCAGTGTATTCCTCAGTACGGGGATTTACCAGCCTCACAAAATGATTGACATTCTTGCTTAAAGGAAGGTGTATATGTGCAAAATTTGATCCTAAGACTTAGTATGGTAGCTTTTGTCTTGGCTGCAGTAACAAAGGTGGTTGTGGCATTACTGTAGTAGCATACCAATACAAAGGTTAAAATACATTTAGTAGAAGACTTGTTTTCTCCCACCTTCACCCATTAACTTAACTGTTTTTTCCTGTGGATCTCTTCAATGTATGGAATTTACATTGTGAGCATACAGATCTGAAATGACTTTTAACATGATATGGAATAAATGGCAATCAATTCACCCAATACAAAAGGTGGCTATTTCATGATGGACACTTACTCTGGGAAACACAGAAGAGACTGTACTGCCAGTAGCATGCTAGCAAAAAACCTCTATAGCAGCAATGCTGCTGACTCATACTTTACAAACCTGGAACATTCCCTGAAAGGCTGGAGATGCAGATTAACTTCCTTTCCCTGTCCTGGTCAGGGGACAATTGATTGTTTTATTTGACACCAAGTGAAACTTCTAGATAGTTATGCACTGCTGCATTTTCACTGACGTTTTATGGAGCGCATTAGCACAGAGCGTGCGAGAAATCATGGGCAATTTATTTTAATACATTGGGTGTCAGTCCATGCTAAATCACAGAAGCTATTTACATTTGTTTTCTGAGTCATCCTGGTTCTTGCGATAAGGTGATTTTTCAGTATGCGTGGTTAGTAAATTGGGTTAATCTTTTCTTTTGCTTTCTTTGTGTGTATATTTGCTCTTAAAAATACAAATGTATGACTTAATTGGCTAAAAGAAAATTGATCATGTTTAAGAAAGTGCCTTTCTTTAGCCTTTTCATCATCAAAGGGAAAAGGTTCATGACTGCTAAAGATGGCAATTGAGAGCAGTGGGGAATAGATCAGAGCTGCAAATTTATGTGTCAGTAGAAAAACCCCTGTATCATCCAGTTCCTTGTGTCTCTGTGGTACCTAAGTCACTCCCATCTGCATACCCAAAGGGACCTGAGTACTGTGCTTCTCAGCATTGTAGCGTTTAATACTGGAAAACTTCATCTTACCATGGAATCTATAGCCCTGAGTTTGGCTGGGGAGAGAAATGGCCATATGTCAGCTCTGGGGACTTGCGTGCACACATCCTCAAACACTCATTTCAGAGGTTTGAGTTACAGATGTGGAAACAAATACACAGCACAGCTCTGTGAAATGTTTCTTGACAAATCCCTGCCAAGTCCGTGTACAGGGCAGCACAGTTCCCTGCATAGGTAGTACAGCAGAGAGGAAATTGTACTCATCTGGCATCTCATTTTTGCCCTGGTTCTGTTTGCACCTAGCTCTGTTTCGGAGCAAGGAAAACTGTTCACCTGCTCGGTATATCCTTCTGCTGCCAGGCAGTAGTCGCATTGCTCAGAGCGCTGTCAGGCCCCACGTTGTACTTCTGGCAGCAGTGCGTGGGCTAGTGGCACCTACTCTCTCACAACTGTATTTTACATTCTCTGCAAGCAGCGGGAAGAGTGGTAGGGTTTTACTGGCATTTCTTTGCGGAGAATTTCCAAGATAAGATAATTTCCAATCAGCAGAATTGATTTGGGGTTTCACAGGGTTAGAAGCTTCTCTTGCTGCCATGGATTTCCTAAATTCCCCTGCTATTTTCTAAAATGTTTGAGACTGAGATACCATGAAGAAAGAGCAACCCAATTGGAAAAGAGGGCTGTAAGGATATGTAGCTTGATCAGGTTCTGCTTCTGGACACTCCAGCCCTGGAAACCAGGCTGCCCTGTCCAGGATTCAGCACTGCTGCACTTTTCTTCCCTCATATCCAGACCTAAGCACACCGGGGAGCAATCTCACTAGTAGTTCCAGGTTGCTTATGTTTCTGTAAAGGCATAAAAACCCAATATTCCATCACAGTCCACCTGAAGTCATCTCTGACTGGGGTCAGAGATGGGACAAACCCAGTAACATTTAATAATTTAGGACAGAACTTAACCTGCTTCAGGATTTCCACAGTGTCAGCAGTTTAACTGAAATCTGTTTAACGGTGGATTTACTTGCATCAATCCAAAACCCTTCTCAGCACTTCTTAATGTGATTGCAGTGTCCCGGCTGGTGGATTGGCATTATGGTCCTCCATAGTGACTTAAAGCAGTATAACCCAAGTTTAGAGTGACTCAAGATGGCTGATACCTCTGTTGATAACCTGATGTTAAATCAGGGCTTAGTTACAGTGCGAAACGGCAGTTTGAGTGTCTGCTAGCAAGCCATCCCTGGTGCCGCAGTCAGGTGTAATCCTGGCCAGCCTGGAGGTGCTCACCTGCTTTCAGGATCAGCTGTCCTGTGAGGACAGATCCCTGACCTGATGACATACTGTTTCAGTGACCTCCTCGTGCTCCTGTCGAAGTTGAGTGCAGTCTGTTGAGCTCACGTCTTTTTAAAAGTTTATAGGAAATTGGGAACACATGTGCTTCATTTTTAAGTGAAACAAAGTGCAGATGAACGTGCTGTGCAATGAGCTCCTCACTTGTGACACACGCTCTGCTAGAGACAGCATGCAGCTCCTACATTGTGTGCTCTGAAAATCTGAAGGACAACAGTTGAGAAATCTTTTCTTGGTTTTAGCAACAGAGTGTTAAAACTAATGGAACATTAGATGCCAAAGAAGGAGTCAAGATTGCACTGAGGATATTTTTTTTTCATAATCATGGTAAGATAGAAATCTAAGAAAGAAAACTCTGCCCCTCGCCCCATGGGCCTATGCATATCCCAAAGGGGTCTTCGCCTCTTTTCAAAACCCACTGGGATCTGCAGAGGTTTTTGCTCTCAGTGCCTGGTGCTGTGGGCTCATGGTACTCAGAGCTGCTGTTCATGTTCCCCTGAGCAGGAGCTTGCTTTCTCCTTGGATGGATGTGCAGTGCCTAAGAGAATTGAATCTTGAATCCTTTTCCTTGGAAAGTTGCCACGAAGTACTGCTGCAATACAACTAAGCATATTAATAATCATTAAAATAAGAATTGGTGGTATTATTTGTAGTGGTGGTATTATGTAATGAATGATAAGAAGAGCTGTATTTGTAATGGCAGCCGTGAGACACAACAGAATTGCTTACTGCAGCAGTTTGCCCTGCAAAACACACAGAATGCCCTTGAGTATTTAAGTGAATGTACTTATTCTTACTTGTTGTCCTTATTCTTGGGTTTGTTGTATTTAGTGTTCATTAGTAAAAATGTCTCTCAGCAAACACTTGTGAAAGTAATTATGAAAAGGCAAATTCAAGACTGATGTATGCAACTACTAAAAGTAGTTTTACAATTGTGTAACTAGCAAGCACGTGTAAAAACTTTAAATACTGTTGTGTGTAGTACTCGCAAGCAGGAAACCTGAGCACTGTAGTCATTAATTATAGAGCAGAAGGCATGGAAACCGCGCTCCGCGGTGTAAGTATTGCATCCGTGTGGCTCACTAACAGTATACAAACTGAGAATAACTCCCTGAAATAATTCTCCAAAGAATATTTGAATTAAAAAAGCAAAACAAAACAACCCCCCCCCCCAAAACTGAAACAGAGAGAATTTCTTTGTGGCTGTATTGCGGACAAAAGGAGACAGTGTCATTCTGAACTGTCATGGATCTCACTGGTCCCTGCTCAGCCTGCTGGCTGCTCTCAGTGTGGTGTTTGCCAAGGGAAGGTGGAAGAAGCGGGGTGGTCAGAGATTCTGATCTTCATAGACCTGTTACTATGATGTGGCTGTACAGCTCTGCGTACAGCTGGTGAGGAAGGATTCTTGGAGGGTTTGGGGCAACCATATTGTTGTTATGGTGTACTCCAGTTATTTCCAGTGTTCTTGTCCTGTAACTGTTTCACCCTCAGTGATATTTACAGATCTACCAACCTGAAGTTCTACTTGTTTTGTGTGCTGTCATTCCTCATTGATGTTTTTTTTTCAGGAAACACTATGTGTTTAATTTTCTTTAGTGTATTGAATGCAGGGAAGAACAGCAGACGGGTACGTTAAGCGTAAAAACTCCTGCTGCTGAGACCTGGTGCTTGCAGCCAGGCAGCCCAGGTGCAGGGCAGAATCCTCCTGGCAGAAGGCCATGTGCAGCTGTATCGCTGCAGTTTGACCGCGCAGGTTGTACGTGTGGATGTGGCCTCCATGTTTGTGATGCTGCTCCCTGTCGTGTGTGAAGGCCACCATTACTGCTGCCGGCTGTGTCACTCCAGGTCTGGAACAGCAGCCCTCCCGCGCGGGCAGAAATGAGGCAATTGCACCTTTTGCTAATGATCACACAGAGAAAGACCTGGGCCCAGGATGCTCTTCTCCTGGCACTGATTTTACAGATGGAGCAACAAGACTGGCTGTCTTGTCTTTTTCTTTTTTCTTTCATCTCTTTATTTTTTTCCTCTTCATGTTTTAAAGTAATCTGTGCAGGGAGAATCCCTCCACCTTCTGCTGATTGTGTTTAAAATAGGCCTCTTGGAGATTCAGGCAACTTGGCAGTGATTGTGGTTCTACTCCAGAGACATTTTGAGCACTGGAGCTCTCTCTTCTACCTTTTGGATTGCGATTTGATACCATCGGAGCTGTGCTACAAAATACTTCTTGGCTGTGCAACTCAAAACTTGTTCTTTCTTCTTCATCTGTTAGAGATTAATCCATGCCCAGCAGAGCCCACATTCAGCCATGGTGTCAGCTCTGCAAAATATTTATGATTTTCTCCCTAAAATAACAACATGTAATTGTAATGAAGCAGTGCAGTGAGACATGAGGAAGGGGATACAGTCAAATCATTGAATCTGTGCCCACATGTTCACTTACATTTTGTTAGTGTTTGCATTTACATTTCCCAGAGCTCTCCATATTATGAGGGGTCTTTGTAATAACACTGTGTTGACTCATAAAATGCCTTTCTGAAGTATCCAAATGGGCAGGAGAAATATCAAAACAAATTCTTCTTCCTAATATCACTGAAGGAGTGCTGGAGTTAGAAGTATTTTAATGAGGTCTGTTGGAAGAAAGTAATAGGGACAAACTAATTCCTGGAGCAAGTCGTCTTCTTTCTGTAACTAAATATGAAATTGGCCTACGTATATGATTGTATGTATAATACAGAAAAGTAGACTTTAAATCCATAATGTTAGGGGGAAAAAAAAAAAAGGAGTGTACCTGCGTTCATTCACACAGAATTTCACTGACTTTATAAAAATACAGTGCCTGGGCCATATTTTATTTTAGCTTTCTACATCTGTCAAAGGGGAGACGCTTGTTTCTACCTTGTCAGGCTAAAACGTTATTTGGGTGTTCTGAAATACTGTTACCGAAGTAAAATGGTTAAAAAAAAAAATAAAAATACTCTTACTGGGTCTAATCCAAAATCTATGGCATTGACTATTGACTTGAAAAGCCTTTAGGCTAAGCTTGTAGTGTGAAGGGTAGCCCCACAGGTGAGCATCTCCCTTCCACCCATAGTTCTGTTTGTATAGTTTGCTAAATGTAATGAGGGGCCCAAACTGCTGTTATACATTCTGACAAAAAAAAAAAGTTATCACCTTTGGATTCAATTCATGTTACAGTTCTAATACGCTTCCTTGCAGTTATGCTCCCTTTCTTCTTAAAATAAGGGAAGGAAATAGTTGTATAATAAACTATGCCATGGGAAAGAAAGTCATATGCTGTAACAGTGCTTAAAAAGGCTTTTGAGGATTTACGGCCATGAGTGTTTATGAGAACTGAATCCAGAGCGTTTTCATTTCCCAGCAGTACTGCTTGCAGAGATCATCGGAGGCTGGACATACATAAAGATGCTGTAGTGCAGGATGTTAGGTAGGTGAGAGACAGGGATACTCAGCCTTTGCAAGAAGCTGTGGCTGCTGGCCACAACTAAAATGCTGACAGGCCAGGCTGTGGCTGATGGACCAGCTTACAGCAGAAAGACCATTGGCATTCTGTGCAGGTTTGCTGTCAGAAGGTTAAGCCTATGGATTGAATTAATCCTTACAATATTAAAAGCCCCACTCTTGCAGTGTCTGTGGGGGAAGGGCGCATCAGACTTCACAGAAACTTGCTGAGATGGTCTGTCTCACCAGCCCCCTGATGCCTCTCCTCCAGCTTTTCCACTTGTCTCTGGCTGCTTATTACTCTACAGCTACCTGAAAAGACATTGTAGAGAGGCTGGTGCTGGTCTCTTCTCTCAGGTAATTAGGGACAGAACCAGAGGGAATGGCCTGAAGCTGAAACAAGGTAGGTTTAGGCTAGACACTAGGAAAAAATCCTTCACGGAAAGAGTGGTGAGATATTGGAATGTGCTGCCCAGGGAGGTGATTGAGTCACCATCCCTGTACGTGTTTAAGCATTGCTTGGATGTGGTGTTGGGGGATATGGTCTAGGGGAGTAGGGCTAATGGTTGGACACTATGATCCCAAGGGTCTTGTCCAACCTAAATGATTCTGTGCTTCTGTGATTTCTCAGACTTGCACCCCATAGAAGAAATTGGCCTTGGATCCCAGGCCCTTGGCTGCTCAGTGGAACTCTCTTTCACTGATCCATGTCATTCAAAACTCACTGCAGCCTGCCTGCTCTGGCCACCCTGGCCAACACTGGTGGTTTTCTGTTCCTTTTTTTCCTGTGTCTGTCACTGATTCTCTATCTGTACAGAGAATCTGCCCTGAGGTCAAGGGAGAAAGTCAAGGAAGGTTCTTGTCCTCCTCTACTCTGCCCTGATGAGGCCACACCTGGAGTACTGTGTGCAGTTCTGGGCTCCCCAGTTCAAGAGAGACAAGGAAACAGTGAAGAAAGTCCAACAGTGGCTGCGAAGGCTGAAGCATCTTTCTGATGAGGGTTGTTTAGCCTGGAGATGGCTGAGAAGGAATCTTATCAATGCTGAAAAATATCTAAAGGGCGAGGGTCAAGAGGACGGGGCCAGGCTCTTTTCAGTGTTGCCCAAACTAGGACACAGGAAGTTCTACCTAAACATAAGGAAAAAGCTTCTATACTTTTGAGGGTGCCAGAGCTCTGGAACAGGCTGCCCAGAGAGGTTGTGGTGTCTCCTCTGGAGAGATTCACATCCCTCCTGGACACGATCATAGCTAGCCTGCTCTGGGCGACCCTTTTTTAGCAGGGGGTTGAATGAGATGATCTCTAGAGGTCCCTTCCAACCCCTACCATGTTGTGATTCTGTGAGGATGGCCTGCATCTCTGAAGTGTAATGGGCATCACTTGTGCAGCCCTCTGCCATCTGTGGCAGCTTCTCTGCTGAGGCTCAGAAATCCAATGAAATGCCGGGCTGGTTTCTGAAGCAGTGCTCCTCTGCCTTTGCCAGAGCTCTGCCAGTTTGTCCTGGGGTCTGGAGCACATGTTTACAAGGCACACAGACATAGCTTATCACTGCTGCACAGAAGCATCTGTCCCGGGCTCTGCTTATTTTGCACCTGACAGAGAGAATGGGCAAATTTGTAAATGAGAGTGTGGAAGGAAAACCGTGAAGCCTGCACCTGTTTCAGGTTAAAGGGCTTCTTGCAGTGAGAGCTGGTCTTTGAATTGGCCCATGTCTGGAGCTGGGGTGGGCGTAGAAAGACCACTTATCTGTTTAAATAGACTTGATGGCTATTGTGTGTCTGCCATCTGTCCTCTTTACACATGGCATAACTTTGTTTTATTATTATCTTCAACCATGTCTTACTAGGTCTCTAAACTGCTGGTCAGTCTGCATTCATTGCTGGATAAAGGAGCTGCCACTTTTCTTAACTGAAAATAATCTTTCTTACAATAGTGCTAAATGAGCCTTTCCCCCCCTTTTTGGCATGAGCGCCTTTATACGCAAGAAATGTGATTGATATCAGGGGCCTTGCTGCAGCATTTATCATCGTGATTAATCACTGCACTTTAATAGGGCACTTGGCTTTCAAAAGAACACAGCAGCCATATAAACAATAGCTGGAGCATTAAGCATTGAAAGCCAAAATACCTTCTACAATTTAATTATATGAAGAGGGAAATAAATGCAAGGTTTGGAGAAGAACAAGTGTTGGACATGGAAGATGCTTCAAGGAAATCTGTAAAAATGTTGCTAGCAAGCACTGAGCACTTTGAAGGAGTTTTGAAGTAGACTAACAGTAATAAAAATGTAAGGGTAAATGTGTAACATATTGTAGACACTGCTCGTTGTGCCAGTTCACATCTTCAGTCAGTCTGCTTACCTGCTGTTGGGAGATGGTATGATTCGGAAGACAGTGGCTGGCTCTGCTGTCTGCGTGGCAGTGTTGAGCAGACTGAAGGTCTTTACATCTCTGGATCAAGTCCAAAGGCAGTTACATGCAGCAGCTGCAGAAGGTCTGCATATGAGTGGGGATAGGAGTCGGTCTGCAGTTCATGTTTTATTGATCTGTTCTATCAAGGTGTTCTCAACATCAGCAATGAAGACTTTTAAAGGGCTGCAAACACTGAAATACCCAAGTGAAATTCTTCACTTTGACAAACTGCCCAAGTCATGTGAATTTTAGTAAGTGCAGGAAAGCAGGAATATTCTGCAAGATTTCTGAAGGCATTTGTCTTGCATGGACAGAGGCTAAGCCTGTGTGAGTTCAGGGTCCCCCTGTTGCTGTTGGAGCCCTCCTCCTACCACTGTGCTCCTGAGAACTCCAGGGTAGCCCTGTGGTTTTGCAGAGACAGGAGACTGTCGAATTGTCCTTGAATGGTTAACACAGCTTGTCACTTGTTGGTGCACATCTGTGAGTTAAAAATTGAACAGCATTTTAGCTTACTCTATAGCAAAATCCTGTGCAAGTCTCTGTGCTGACAGGCTTACCAGACGGGGTGAGTCCTCCTGCATGTGAAAATGCGGCAACACTCTCAGGGCTTCCTTCACTAGAGGTGAAAGTTGGAAGGTGGCTGGTGCATGAGTGCATTAATAAAAAAGAGAGTTTTGAGAACTTTGCTGTTTCAATTTGGTCTTCTTTTTGCTAGTTTACAGTCTTTGCCCCATAGATACCTGTTGAGCTTCTATGAAAGGTTTGCAGTGCCTCAATAAGCACTGCATAAATCCAGTCTTCATATATCCTAAAGGAGATGCTCTTATGGAGTGCTGTGCCTGGGCTGTTGAGTCAGTGATGGTGCTAATCAACATATCAATAGGCTGAGCAGTGTGATCAAGAAGAGATTTCCTTTTGGTGCTCCTACAGCATGTCAAGGGATCCCTTGCAGAAAGGTGTCTGCTGGAGCAGCAGCCTCTACGGGCAAAAATTAAGCAAGAGGGAGTGTCTTGAAAAAACAAACCAACCAACCTGAAAGAAAGGAGCTGGAGGAGAGAGGGGAAGAAAAAGATCCTTTTCTTTGTTGAATTCCTACTGAGGCTGGCCACTAGTGTGTCTTGGGTACTGTTCTGCTGCAGTGAGGAACAGCAGAGCATCATTTGCATTTAGGAGGGGAGGTGGAAGGACTGTGGGGCTGCAGCAATTTTATTTAATCAAAACTAAGGAGCAGCTACAAAGCAGTCAGGCCACTGTAAAAGACAACGCGAGTAACTGTAACTGGTTAGGTACACTGAATAAAACAGTTTGAGAGTCAAGAAGCTGGTGTGGGGAAACTGAGACACAAAACAATTACACATGTGTAAATATATTCTTAGTTACATAGTACACCTCACTGGCTGTGATTTTTAAGTTCAAAGCAATGGAACAATTGATACCCTTATAGGGTGAAAACATGAATTAAAGAAAATAAAAACCTTCAGGTAGAAGACACTACTTTTTTTCCACCCTCCAGAACATTGTGTATGTAAAATGTATTGGTTGGGAAGACAGGTGTTCTCAGGGCTTGCAGCACGTTGATCACAGTACTACTGTGGGAGCCTGCTGCAACATCTTCTGGATGCTTGCAGAACTGGGTGCTTGGCATTTGTCCAGCAGTAATTGCATGTTTGCCAACTATTGATGGAGTCATCTTGCCTGTAGGATTTTCCACACTTCAGTGTTTCAGGTCTAGTTCTTGTCTTTCAAGGCCCAGCCATGCAACTGGTGACCCTTGCAAGCCCCAGTGATTTCATCCTGCCTACCTGGTATCAGTTGCAGTTTCTGGGAGGGAAAGAGGGGGAGGATGGAAATGAAGCAATCCACGAACTTTAAGTGTCTTATGTGATGGGGCAACTCTTTATACGGTGCATAAAGAGTTCTTACACAAAATTACTTGCAAGAAGGTGGTTTTCTTCTAGAGCTTTCACTGATTGCTCTGTAGTTTGGGATGAGTAATTTAATTCATGTCTTCACACTTGACTACATTACTCGACTTTTTTACCTAGAAAATGTATGGAAAAGCCAAAAACCTTTATGCATCTGGAGGCTATCTAAAGGATATCTACTAAAAAGTAGATATCTAAGTGTCTAAAAAAGTAGATATCTAAAAAGATATGCATTTATATAGCTATCTAAAGCCTGTATATGCCCTATATTGAAGAGCTGCTAGAGGGACTAGGTCAGTCACTTGCCAAGATGGGACCTAGATCTCACAAAACGATTGCAGTCCTGCCAGGGGATTCACAGGTTGGGGGCATTGCTGTGAGAATGTGCCGTTGATGGATAAGTGCAAAGAGCTAAGTGACAATGCTTTGGTTTTTGGAGCAAACAGAACACTGCAGTCTGTAGCATGGGATGGAACTAGCCTATCAAGTGCTTGTATAAGAAGAAACGGTGAATGCTTTTACTGGGATATTTAAAACACCAGAAATTACCATTTTAACTATGTAAAAAGGTCTAAGAAACTCTGAAGTTTCCTTCATTCTGGGACCGTGTACCTCTTCAGTGTCTGTGTCTGTCAGGTCTGTAGAGATTTTGATGTTATACGAGTCCTCTTGTTTGGTATCCTATCACTTGGATACAGTGGTCTGTGTGGTCTCACGTCAGCTTTGACATATGGGTTCCCTTTTGGGAGAGAACTCTCTCCCTGGAAGAGGGATGGGGCTGGATGTGATGTCCACAGGGGCAAATACTCAGCTCCTATGAACAGCCTCTGTGCATGACTGCATCCAAGAGGGAAAAAGATTGGATTCCTCTGAGGACATACCCTACATTGCCACTGCATGTCTTCAGCTGGTGGCTGTCATTGCACTGTGCACCAGAGCTCTGAAATCAGCTTCTGAGGGATTCCTGAACTCATCTCTTAAGTCCTAGGCACGCCTGATGTAACAGAATGATCCTTTTGACCACTCTTACCTTTAGGTCAGGGGAGCATGGATTAGATTAAAACAGATGCTCGCCCTCTTCCCCTTGTGTATCTTCTGGGAAGTGTATGATAGTATCAGGAGAACTTGGATCAAAGTCTACCAAAACCAAAGTAAAATCTTTTTTCATCTCCAGTGGGTTTTGGATTGGGCCCCTAAGGAGTTGCTTTAATCAGTGAAGAGAGTGCACTGGGCTGATTCAGATGATGGCATCAGAAAGGCTGCTCTAGGCCAGCTAGGGTGTTTTTTCTGACATCTGTAGATGAAGACAATGGCCCTTTGGGTTCCCTTGGTCTGCTAAGGGAGGTAGAGGCAGCCTGGCCCTGAAGGAAGGCATGTCAGACAGCAGCTCGTGCAACATGCAGAGCGACTTGTACGAAGTGGAGCTGAGACAGTGTGACCTACTTGACTTAGAAGAACACCTCTGCTGCAGTCTTGTTCTGAGAGGACAGAGTAAACATGCATTTTTAACAGGCGAGCTGTGAGATAAAGATGAGGAAAGGTAATTGGAATTGTCACCACAGAATCTCTAGCGGTCATTATGCTGAAAAGTGATGTTAATGATGTTGTCAGGTTGGGACAATTTATTGTTTAGTATTAACTCCTAAAATTCACCTTCTAGTTATTCCCTTGTATTGACCTGGTAGAGCTTTGGCTTGCTTTGGTTCTCAAATTGCCATTTCTTCTAAAATGCTTGTGACTGCTGTGAATATGCTTGTAAAACAATCCTCACATCTAACAGACTCTATAATAAACATCTGTATTTTACTGGTGATGTCTTTTTCTTGGTGGATCATCTTTAGTAGAGTAAATTGATATAATAACCAGCGTACATTGCTGGTTAAGGTGTAGTTGTGGTGTGAATGTGGAGTTGTTGAGGTGTGTAAACATAGCATATGCTTGTACAAATGGAGATGTTTTAATTCACATATCTACATAATTATAATGCATAGGTAGGCAGTAGTTGTGATGGACTTAGCTGAATGTTTGAAGGTAAGAATGGTAGGGGGAAATACCAAAAAGGCTGTTTAAAATAAATTATGTTTCTTGTGAGTGATTTAATAGCAATGCATACGGCTGCGTGGGCTCAACCCTAAAAATTAAACTCACGTTGAAATGCTTTCCTTTCCATATTCAAACAGATTTGTGTGACTTTATTGACTGATTGTAAACAGTACATTAAAGTGTATACAGTCAACATTAGGGTATTGTTTCCTATGGTGTAGTTCTTTTCTGCATATTATTTACTCTTCCCAGTTATGGGAATCCCAGTGGTGGAAATTCCAGTAGCAGAAATCCTTACATACGTTCTCCATAAAGCCACCAAAGGTGTGTGTGATAAAAAATGGGGCTTATTGACAATGTGAAATTGTTGCTGACATTTGAGATGGCTTTTAGCTTTCTTGTACATGTTTCAGGATTTCAGAACATGTTAGAAATTATTAGTTCCCATTTGGGCATCTTCTCAGCTGCTGGAGAATGCTGGCAGTTGGATGCAAGCTTTGAACTCATGGCATTCATAGGACAGGCCACAGTGACTATCCCCTCACTTCAATCCTTTGTGAGCTCTTTATTCCCAGATGATGCTGGTTTCCTGTTAAACTATCTACCTCACTTTTGGAGATGTTTTTCCATCAGTTTGCTCTATTAATAATCAGTGGTAAAAAATAGTGTTATGGAAGGAACTTCTAACGGGGGGTCCTTTTGGCTCAGTTTTCATCAATAAGCTCTTTCCTTTGCAACTGGTGTGACAGTGTTGGATGGGTAAAAAGGTAATTGTCACATTGTGCTTATCAAGATTGTCCCGTGGTACCAGGTGGGACAGCAGCAGGCAACTCAGGAGGTTCATGGAAATGTGCATCTTTCTGCTACTGCAGTTTTACCTGTGGATAGTGGGAGGGGAGTTGGGACTTAGCTGTCCTCTGATAGGCAGGTCTAGGAGGCAAGCCTCATTCTCAGGGGAGTCTGCGAGGCCATTGTTGCCCTCATGCAAAGGCAGTTACCCTTCTGTCTGTGCATATACTGCAATAGCCAGAAAAAAACCTTTTGTGCCTTTGTGGCTCTTTGTTTATTATCTCTGGAAGCCAAGGCACACAGTAGCCCTCACCATGTAAGGCATTGCCTCATGTGCAATTAAGTTATGAGTTCCAATGATAAAATGCCTTTTGCAAGATACTTTCTGTAGGTGGCAAGATTGGGGTAGATTGCTTGGGGTTTTTTTTAACCAGTTACTTTATTTTTCATAAGAATAATAAGATTGGAACAAGTAATTCCCAACATGCAGTTTATCCAAAAGAACAAGGCCTCTCTTCCAACCTCTTGAGGCTTGTAAGCACCCATTAGTCTCCTAGGATTAAAACAGCCACACAGAGTAGTGTTAGTGAGACTATTTCTTCATTGATTGTTAATCAACAACTGAAAATAGCTGAAGCAAATTTATTACAAATGCACAGTAGTAGGATTTTCTTGCTTGAAACAGCTACTTTCATACCAAGCATGTGGTCTGTTTTTATTTCAGCCTTTTTTTTTTTTTTTTTTTTTTTTTTTTTTTTTTT
>JANVCC010000022.1:11604741-11683878 GCA_025345505.1 Todiramphus chloris collaris
TTTTTTTTTTTTTTTTTTTTTTTTTTTTTCTTTCCTTTCCTTGGAGTTTGTTTTGGTTGGTTAAATCTTCACCTGTTGAAGCTGTTACTTGTGAAGCTGGGGCTAAGGTATGCCATCTCCTATACCTGTCTGGATTGAAAATACCAAGGTTAACTTTGCAGAGTGATCCACTGAGATACTAGAATATATCAAAATTATTTTATTGAGTAATTACTGATCCGCAAGGGGTTGGTTTCACCCAGCTGTGCAGTTGCCAGTTAGAGGTGGCACGACAGCAGGTGGATGTAGCCTAACTAAGACAAATTGTTTATTTATCTTGTGACACCATGTACTGGGTTACAGGAGAGTCATTCTGTCTTCTGTTTTCCAGACTTTATGGTCCCAATGTCACCTACATTCAGGATGAGTTGTGTCCATATTTACTTCTGGTGAAGTCTGCTGCTGGGACACCATTTGTCTACAGAATTCTGACACGTGTGGTAGTGTTATTTTGATGACAGCTTCTTCCCTCTTTCTGCCTTTAGTTTTGGTTCTTGCCTTTGGAAGTCAGACTGGACTTAGCAGTTGTTGGTAGGAACTTCTCTGCCTTAGCTGTAATTCCTGTGGCATGCTATCCCCATCATTAAGCTGGAGCGTGTCCTTTGGCACCCTAACAGAGAAGAGAGAGACTTCCACCAAGAGGAGGAAGGAGGGGCCAGACAAACCTCCCTGCTACTCCATTGCTCATTTCCTGTTTTCATGTATTTCCCCAATTCCTACAAAACCCAGAGAAATCTGTCTCTTAATGCCTGAGAATAAGCAGCTGTGGAGCACTGGGATTTCTTAGTTTGCATTCAAAATGCCAAGTCTTCTAATCATCTCAGAGCAACAGCCATGAAAGCTCCTTCCAGAGAGATGTCACAAGAGGTCACACATTTTTCTTTGAATGATGAGCGGTACTTTTAAAGGAGCTTAAGATAAACTTCAGGCCTATGGCCCATATGATCTGTTTACTGCATACAGAGACTGCAGCCCTTAGCTAAGCAGGAGCAGTGATTCTGTTGTTAGACCTCAGATTGAAACTCAGAAAATCTTGCATGAGCTTCCCTGATGTGCTGCAGAACCTGTGCACATTTATCTTCCTTGGCATCAATTCATAATTTTTAAAAAATAAAAGTGGGCAGAATACAACCCAGTTCTTAAAACTATTTTCCCTGAAAATGAGTTTACAGGTAATTCTCAAAAATCAGAGGCAGGAAGCAGGCGATAGCACAACAGCTGGGGAATGGGAGACAGGTTATGGAAGAGCAAAGGCAGATAAATTTCCTGTTGTATAACCTATATATGAATGTATTCTGTCCTGGTGCTGAATTATGAGTTTGTTTATTACAGAGATCATCTCTGTCGTAAATACAAGTATACAGTAATAACTGGAGTTTCCTTTTCTACCTTATGTTTTTCTCTATTGGGCTATAATTTCTTCAAGGACCAATGCCTTTTCTCAGTATGCACACTGCCTGCTGTAATGGGTCCAACTCTCCACCAAAGGCTGAATGTATTAAGGATGCACTTAGCACGTAAACTAGAAATAAGTAGGATTGGATTCTACAAGGTTGTTGGTGTTTGCTTTGATGGTTACAGCTGAGGCAACTGTGGGATACAGAACTCAAAGGCAGGCCACTGAAAAAAAATGAAGTCTTTCAGGCCCTGTGGTTGACAGGAAAATCTTTTTCTCAAGGTTCAGTCCCCTTAGTCCCTGGTCCTGAGCTACAAGAAAACAGCTAGAAAAGCTTGAGCTGGTGTAGCTCTGTAACCTGCAATGCAGGGCTGACTCCATTAAGTGAGGTATGGGTCTCATCCTGAGCTCAAGTTGCAGAGAGCTGTATGAACTGACTCCAGGATACTCCAGCAGATGCTCTCCAACAGCGCATGGCTCTGCGCTCTTGACTAAAGGGAACCCATGGTATAGTATCTGGCAGCACCGAGAGGTGTCTGGTTAATTATATTGCTGGAATCTGGTGGTATCTTTCACATGTAGAGGCGGTTGTAGCAAGGTGAGGGTCAGTCTCTTCTCCCAAGTAACAAGCAATAGGACAAGAGGAAATAGCCTCCAGTTGCACCGGGAGAGGTTTTGGTTGGGCATGGGGAAAAATTTCTTCACTGGAAAGCTTGTTAAGCAGTGGCCCAGGCTATGCAGGGCAGTGGTTGAATCACCACCCCTGGAGGGGTTTAAAAGACACATATATATATATATATACACACATATATATACATATATATACACATATATATACATAGGGTGCTGAGGGACACAGTTTAGTGGTGGTCTTGGCAATGTTGGATTAATGGTCGGACTCGATGACCTTAAATGTCTTTTCCAACCTTGATGATTCTGTCATTGTATGAGCAGGGCTTTCTGCCTCTGCACAACAACCATGGAAGTCTACTGTTCCTTTTGCCTAAGGAGGTTTTGATACATCACTCACCTTGCTTATGCTTTTCTAGCATGGAAGTTTGCCCTCATCAGGACTCACTGCCTGACAGGCACTTGACCTGAAACAATCCCAGAACTTTGGACCTAGGACTGGAACTGTTGCCATGTCCTCCTGCATGCGATGTGATGGGCAGAATATGATTCTGGAGTTCAACATAAGGTCTTTTCTTGTGGCATCATGTTCTATCCTTAAGCAGTATCATTCATCCTCTTCTTTTAAGGAGATTTGGTATCTATTCATAAAAATAATTTTTGAGCTGTGGGGTGGTTTTGTAAATTGTAATATCCTCAAAATAGAAAGTATAAATTTTGTCAGCAAATGCATCAGTTCAGAAATTGAGATTCTCCTAACTGTGTTTTTTGTTGCTATACATGACTGTTTTTAAACAGCTTTCTATTGCTCCATAATGTTGTCTCTGAATCTGTGAATCCATTTTCAAATGTGTGAATTGAAAGTGGATCAGGAATGTGAGGGAAAGTATCTGCCAGGTAGGCAGAAGTGCTGGTCTCTAGATAACTGAGTTTTCTTTAGGACTTTCCATTCTATGTGTGACTCTTTCGGCATGGGCTAAATTGTGCTCAAGTACCTAAAATCCTCTGTAACAGAAGGCTGCAGCCCTTGTGATCAAATGGGTCAGTAACCTTTGGGGTTCAGTCACTTCCTTTAATCTTTATTATGGTGGTTACATAAAACATCACAGTGTTTTCAGGAAGCTATTACGCACTTCTGAGTATTGAGCTTCTGGTTTGAAAATTCCCTAAATTTTACACGCTAGCTCTAAAAGAGAGGCTATTTTGCTACATAAATTATCTAATAAATAAAAGACTTGTTTTTAAAGTTGTTCCAACAGGTGTTTGGTGTTAATGGCTTTGCTATGACCCATCGAAGCCTTCATCTTAAGGCCAAAACACTATTTTTGACTTGTTGTGTCCTCATAGAAGTACTGCAATCAGTGTTGTCTTTTGCTGGAGAAAGCGTGGCACTGTGAATAAGCAGTGCAGCCCCGTACTTACATAGTCTCCAGCAAGTGAAGTGCAGCTTTCAGCATGTAAATAATTTCCCGAGATTGGTCAGTTTAGGAAAAAGCATTATTATTTTAATGCATTTTGATATAATCAGAAGCATGTAGTGCTGAGAGAGAGTAATAATTTTCTTTACAGGGATTTACTTTCAAGAGGGTAGAAATCTGTATTTGACATGCTTTTCTTCTTGGCTTGCCGCTTGCTAAGTGTTTTCAGATGCACCATACAGTTCTTTCTGAGGGAGGAAATAAGGCATCTAATGCCTTCTACTGTGTTGCACCATGGTTTCTCATCTCCTTAGCACTGCCTGCTTGCTTAATCATAAGCCAATTAAAGTATAATAATGGAACACGCTTTTGAACTGCTTATAAATAAAGGGAATTAACAGAGAAAGGGTGATAGAAAATTGCGAGGAACAACTGTGAGCCTTTTGGCCAGCAGTATAATCTGTGCCTCCTGTGGTGCTGGCTCTTGATGTTTTTGGTGAGTTTGTCTCATTTTGGCCAGTCACTGACACCAGGATTTTCAGAGGAGGGAAGGGGATATGCCATGGGGATTTGAGAGCGCCCTGGGACCCTTTGAACTTCCCCTGGTTTCTGTTTCACTGTTTCATCTTACACTAGTCTCATGTCACAATGTTATCAGCTGTTAATTAGTTCTCTGTTGGGAAACATCAATATCAAGCAGGATCTGAGGCAGGTCTTGGTGAATTCACATGGCAGAGAATCCGTGCCTGTCCTGGGGCGGCTGTGGTGTGGGCAAAGCTTGTGGTGAGGTGCAGGACTTCATCCAGGAAGCAGTGAAGCTTCAACAGAGCAGTGCTCACCAGCCCATCTCAAATTTGTTGCTGGAACAAAAGCCTTTCATACTAACCTGATCTCAGCTGGTGCTCAAAACCTTCATAATTTGCTAGAAGTTGCCTTTGGATTTACAGACTCCTGGTTTTAAAAGTCAAGTCCCATCTTAGGTTAGTGTCGAGGTGGTGGGCAGTAACAGGCAGTGATGATTACTGCTCATCCGGGGATTCTTCTGTGTTACCTGCAGTGGCCAAGACTTCAGCACCCAGTATCTACCACCTGAGCTTTGTGAAGCAATAAATGATGACAGATCTTCTGCAGCTAGAGGTGGTTGCTGTCACAGGCTCATCTTAGCTGAGCAGATGGCTGTAAAAGAGGAGGTGGTGTTGGTTTCTAGACCCTTGAGCCACAGGAGGTTTTCCCCAAATGCAGGAGGAACATTAACACAGCTTCTGGCTTCTAACAAAAGTAGTTATCATTAGTTTTTAATTTTCTGGAAAAAAAAAATAAATGCAGCAGTTACTTGTGAAACCACAGTATAGTCATCTCCCACTTCTGGCAGCTTCTAGTTATTTTAAACTTTGTGAAAGATGTAGGGTATTTTTATTAAAGTAAGCAAAGCTATCTGAACTCAGTGGTCTAAAAGGAAAACACTCCTGTTTTTACTAAATCCCTAAATTTAATAAGGACACACAAGTGTGTTATCTTTACGGGTATGCTGGACTCAGCTTGACCCCAGCTAGCCATCTGGATCCCTATTTCTTAATAACAAATAGTCTGCTGAATTTGGCTTTTATGACTTATAGCTTAAGCTATTAAATACAGAACATTTGGTTTCACAGGAACTACATAATTTTCAAATAAACAAGTGGTTGGAATATATACATTGCAGGAGAGAGTCCTCACAGCAAACTCTTCTCCCAGATGAAAGCAGGTCAGTTTTCCCTGTCTCATATATGGAGAAAGTAAAGAAGGGCTTTTTTCCCAGAGTTCAGTTTGGAGTTGAAATTGAAGCTCGGAAGTAGAGTTAGAAGCTCGAAAGTAGAGTTTTTCTCATCAGTTGTTTTGGTTTTTTTTAACGAGAAAAATACTGTTCATAAATCGAAAACTGCTCTTGGGAAAGGATTAGTTTCCATTCCTGAAAAATACCTCCCCTTTTTTCTGATTTTAAAATGCCTTTTTTTAGACATCTTAAAAATGGGAGAGAAAAAAAGGCACTCAGTTTGAAAGAGCTCAAATTTCTGAAGGAAAACTCAAGTGAAAGAAAAGGCAAGTAAAACACAGTTGAAACATTTCAGTTGACCTACTCTGAAGTATGCAGTGATGTGTTTTTTTGGTTTGGTTTTTGTGTATATATATATATATATGTTGAGTTTCTATAGAGAAAATTGAGAAATTCAGAAACCCTGTGGGATCTGGCAAGGCAATCTCTGCCAGCTCTGGGTATTGGTGATCAGTACCGTGCCAAGCAGTGCTGACCTGCCCAGGGAATTGCTACATGGTTCAGTGTGGCCCCGTAAGGAAACGCTAACTCAAAGGCAGTGCAACTGCTTTGCCTGGCACCTTGGCCCAGCTGAAAATTTTCATGTTTCAGCAAGGTGCATGAACTCAGGGAGTGGGGTACTGAATGAGCCTGAGCTTCTGCTGCTGCTGGAGCTGAGAGGGTCTCCACAGCGTGAGGTGACCAATCCTATAGCTGCCCATTTACCAGCATGTGGAGAAGGCCAGTCCACAGTTTCTTTAGAAGCAAAAACATCAGCAAATTAAAATGAAAATTTCAAAAAAAATAAACCCCAAAAAAAAGGTGTGTGTGGGAAGTTGTTGGTCAAGTGGGTAGCAGCAAGACTTGTGTCATTAGCTTTATTTATGGACGCAGGGTTTCATTCCAGCCCTGCTGACTGCATCCAGAGCAGAAAGAGCCCTGAAAAATAAAGTCTGATTTCTCACAAGAGCAGACAGGCAGAGTGAATTAATGACAGGATGCACTTGCAAGTGCCCTCGAACCCCAAACCCAGCTGGGAAGTGCATTGGCTGCTCCCAGCTGTGAGGCTGTCCCTTTGTGCCCATTTATTGCAGCGATGGTAATGGCTGGGGACGTGGGTAATTGGCAGGAGACTGTGTGGGACTGCATCCCCCGGAGCCTATGGAGGGTAAATGAGCTGGAGAGTGGGTGTTCCTGGGCCCCAGGGGAATGGAGGAATCAAGGTTTTTGCTGCAAGTTGGGCTTCAGACTTTATGAATTGTATAAATGGAGGGTGATAGACTTCCTGAGTATAATTGTCTAAATTCTATGACTGGAAATTGTTTACATGTTCATTTTGGAGAGAAGATTTGAGCCTGGCCTTGACAGCCTCCCAGGAAGCACCCACAGTCTGTTTTGGAGTATCTACCCCAGCTTGAAATTCTGTTTTGTGAAAGCCCTCTGCCCAGTCCCAACACTGTATTTACAGATTTGTTACCTGCATACAGTGAGACTACTGTGCCTGAATTCCTACCGGCTGAACCCACCTATACTCTACTGCAAACAGGCAAGGGCTTTCATCTAACTGGGGGAGCAGGAGAGGTTTTGCCAATATTTTCTTTATTTGATGCAAAAATAATACCTTTTTTCTTTTAGGGAGTCCAGGGACTGGAGAACTGTCACATTTAAATCTCTTTGAGCAATTTTCTACTGTCGCATCTCCGGGTACTATGTGATTGTGGCATTTATGGGACCTGTGTCCCATAAGCATCACTAATCTTTTAAGAAAACTGGCATTTCTTACCAAATGCCTCATGTTAACCAAATGTCACTTGAGTTTGCTCCTCTTAAGAGTTTAGCAAGGAGGAGGGAAGAGACGGGTGGGCAGTGGAATGAGGGGAAAACAGGAGAAGGGGGCAAGGCTGGCTGTGGGTGTGCTCGTTCTGAATACCCTGTGTTCCAGGGCTGAATATGTGGCTCCTGGTGAGTCCTGTTTCACAGTGGAAATATCTCTTCTTGACTGCTTCAGGTATCATATTCTCTCTGGCACACAGTATTATTCATTTACTGAAGTCATCAGCAGGTTACTAGTTTTTCCACAAAGCAGGAAGCAGATGCACGCTAAGAGGAATTTTATGGCAGTTTTGGTTGCTTCAACAGTCCCCAGCTGGAGAGGAACAGTCCACTTTTATGAGCATTGACATTGGTGAAGCAGAAGATGAAGGGATCATGGAATCATAGAATTTTCAGGGTTGGAAGGGACCTTAAAGATCATCTAGTTCCAACCCCCCTGCCAATGGTAGGGACACCTCCCACTAGAGCAGGTTGCTCAGAGCTCCATCCAGCTTGCCTTTAAAAACTTCCAGGGATGGGGCTTCCACCACCTCTCTGGGCAACCTGTTCCAGTGTCTCACCACCTTCCTGGTGAAGAACTTCTTCCTAATATCTAATCTGAATCTACCCACCTCTAGTTTTGATCCATTCCCTCTAGTCTTACCACTACCTGACATCCTAAAAAGTTCCTCCCCAGCTTTCTTGTAGGCCCCCTTAACAATAAGGTCTCCCCAGAGCCTTCTCTTTTCCACACTGAACAACCCCAAGTCTCTCAGTCTGTCTTCATAGGAGAGGTGCTCCAGCCCTCTGATCATCCTTGTGGCCCTTCTTTGGACACTCTCCTCCAGCATGCTAGATTTCAGTCAGGCAATTGGCTTGGGGCAACTGTGTCTTAGCCATGACAGTTGCCTTGGTTAGACTCTGTTTGTCCAGAGCAGGGAGATGGTGGTGATTCTGTCCTCAAGGGCTGCTGTCATCCCCTGTCCTCTCCTAAGCCACCTCTCACTTTGTGTTCTTGCTGAGGGCCCTGCTGAGGTCTCGGTCATGGTCTGTGTTTCCTTCAGTGAGCTTTACCCTGGCATGGAAGGGAGGCTGTCACTCACCAGGGTTGCAGTCCAGTCTGTGGCTGTATTTTTGTGAGAGCATCTGGCACCTCAGAGGGTTCCCCAGAACCTTTGAAGCTGAACAAGGGAGTTATTTGCTGGACTGTCCCCCTGGTGTGACGTGGCCTAATTAGGCTGATAGCATTTTGTAGATGCTGTCCCTGGGGTGCCTGGCTGGGATGTGCCGGGGCTGACAGTGGTCATTTCTTGGGATTCCCGGAGGTGCAGACCTTCAGGCAGCCCTGGAGAAAATGATGGCAGGGAATGCCCAGAAAATCCCCAGCAAAGCAAGAAAGAAACTTCCAGCTGTTAACTACTGACAGACTTTGCTTTAGTTAATTCCCCTTCACCCTGGGACAGGTGACTGTGCATCCCAGATTGCTAGAGGAGATAAGCAGTTTAGAGGTGATTTAAAAGATAAAAGGTTTAAAGCTTCTGGGAGCTTTGCTCTGCAGTTGTATTGTGCATGGGACATGCATGTATTATTGGAATGTATGTGAAATGGGTCCATCAATACACTGTTCCAAAATAGTGCTAGTAAACTTCCATGATGTACCAGGGGATGTACTGCCACACCACTACTTGGCTAGAGTGCTCTAAACTGAGGAGAAAGAAGAAGCAGAAATCCAAAGTATGGTACTAAAACCTCTGCAAAGAAAAGGCTGGCAATGGCTGCTGACCTGTACTGCATCCCCTGTCACAGTTGCTCCCAGGTGGATGTCTTCAGGCAATGTTTTTATGCTTTTTCTATTTATCTTGGGCATCTCTGGTGGCACTTGTGCCCCAATGTTGGAGCTGTGCCTTTGAGGTTGTGTTCTAGCCAGTGTCTTCTGTGTCCCTTTCCTATTTAATCTGGTGCTTTGGGCCTTATTATCTCAAATATATCCATCTTAGTGCAAAAGCTCAGCTTAAATTCGGTTACCATGGGTACCACAAAATTTGCAAAGCCTGCTCTCCACTCCTCAAAGTTAACTTTGGAGCATTTAAAATTAGAGATAGCATAGAGCCTGCTGATTGCAGAAACCCGTGAACCTTATGATTAGAGGCAGGAGCTGAGGGCCCTTGCTCTCTTGGTTTTCTCTGTCTTGGGCAGTAATCCACTCTAACCCACAGGAAATCTCTGTGTGAAAACCTGTAAAAAGGGATTTTATTACTTTTTTTATCAGAATCTTCTCCTAAAGTTTAGTTGACATCCTTAAATTGTATATTATAGCAACAATAAAAGTAAACCCAAGTCAAAAAAAGGGTATATTTTTATTGCGCCTTACTTTGAATTTCCATTGCACCTCTGAAATACCAAGTTGACTCTTGGATATAGGAGGTACTGAGGAAATTTTCTGTCTGCCTGGTATATCCCAGGAACATCTGCAGGATGAACAGAACTGATGTGTTAGAAAAGGATCCACAAGCAAGAGGATGGACCTGAGCCAATGCAGCAGCTCTTGCTTTTTAATCCACACTCTTATATCCCCTTTCATTTTTCAGCTGCAGAAAGCCCCTTTCCTGTCCCTCAAGGCTCCCGGTAACGGTGACAGACTCCTCTGCTGTCCTTTGGAAGGCAGTTGTTGCAGCTGCCCTGACAGTTCACCCCCACCCCACGCATAGGCTATACCTGTATTACAGTCCTGGATCCTGTAGGGAAAGGAAACCCACCTTTGACTTTGGACAATAGAGCCTGGAAACCAGAGCGGCATAGGGCTTAGCTTGGAATAATGTACTGCTGCTTTCCCTCTGGGGTGAATCTCCTCCTTCTGTGGTAGGACAGGACTCTGACACCAGGCACTGAGAAAATGCCTTCAGCAGCAGAACAGACAGCACAGACCTGTGGCCAGTCCACAGTGTGTGCTCCTCCAGATGTGCAGGGCCCTGCTGCTCTGGGCAATGCATCTTCAACTTCCCTAAATCCGTGCTTAGCGATGCTGCAGGTGGCTCTGTCCAGCTGTCAGTCTCACTGTGACACTTTGTCCTCACACTGTCTCAGCTCCTCAGGCCCTCTTTTTACCTCCTCTTCCCTCTTCTCCTCTCTCCCCTTCTCCTCCCTCCCAATGACTGGGATGTCTGAGGGGCAGACTCCTATACTGTTGATTTGCAACATCTTGGCTGTCAAGGCTTTTGTAAGGAGATGAAAGGCCATGGCTGATTTTCTCCATTGATGGTGTCTGTCATTCAGGACTGAGAGAGAAAGCCCTCTGCAATCTTGGCGCATCCTGTCTTTATTCACTGCAAGAGCTCTGCTTGGGAGCAGTCTCATTTCAACACACTCTTGGTTTTATATCCATGAGCTTATTGAAGGCTGTGTCTTGTTTTAGAAAGTGCTGTTATTTCTAAAACATTAAATGCAGTGTTTAATAAGATGTGTGTAGTACAATACCCTTATTCTGAAGTAGGTTGTGCTTTTTTTACTGTTCATTTAAAAAGACAAAAAAAAAAAAGGAAGACATCACGATCACTTCCTACAAACTTATTATAGTATTTGGCAAGGTCTTGGCCCCAGGAGGTAGGGGGAATGTTATGTCCCAAATGGAAAGGTCTGCAACTTCCAATGGGAGCTCTTGTGTGTGTGGTGCTAGACCACAGCGTGGAAACATGTCTTCTGCTGTGCAATACTGAGATGAGGACAGTGTGTCCCTAATAGGTGGAGTATTTCTCAGTTCCAGATCTTCAATACTTTCTCTTGGCTACCAGCTTGCAGGGCTGCTGGTTTCTGTTTCATTAAATGACTGTAGCAGGCAGTCCTCATCCAGAAAAGAGTGTCTAGTGAGGTTTTCCCACTCCAGCATGTGAAAATACAGCTTGTGTCCATACAGTGGTTTAATGGGTGTCTAAAACAGCCGAGGCTTCTTAAAGCAAATGGCAGAAACTGTGGTATATTGCTGTGCCAGTGTCTCTCAGTTACCAGTCTTATCAGGGCCCTTCTTCTGCAGGCCAGATTCTTCCATGGAGGAAGCCAGCCAGAGGTGTGGTCCAAGAGGGTGTCTGGAGGAACTCAAAGTGACCTGAGCTCTTTCTGCTTTGCTGATGAACTGAGGGAAAAAAAAAGGCTAGCAATTCATTTCGCAAGTCTCTTAAGCTATCATAAGAATTTATAGGAACTCATTATACAATAAATTATAGATATAAAATAGCAGGTGGCACATCTTTCAAGCAGTATGAATTTAAAATTCATCTTCACAAGACCAGGTAAACAGCCTCCAGACCTATCTTCACTGAGCAGCTACAAAGGAAGTAAGTTGTGGTTAAGAGAAATGTAGTGTTAATGACAGTTCTATGCCAGAAAATGTGTCAGAATGCCTTATATGCCTCAACAGTAATTGTCATCAGAACAATTTATTTCCCTGCTAGTTATAAAATAAGATACACTATTTGTAAAACCCAGGCACTATATATTTTCATCAAATGGAGCAATTGTCTCTGTATCTGAGCTTCTGCAACAAACCTCCTTGGGGTCCTAGCTGGGCTGCTGTATGCAAGCTGTGAAAATATTGATGTACTCGTTTATGCTTTGATTTCTTCGTCCTTCTCTGTTTCCTTTCTTTACCCCTTACTTACTGGCAACCATTAATGTAGACAAGTTACTTTTGTGCCAAGAAGATGAGGAAACTTTCCTTCCAAGCCAACTATGCTGACACTGCTAACCTTGATTTTCATAAATGATTGAACAGTGTCTCCTGTCTGCAGTGGCTTTCAGGCTCCAGTTACCCAAGATTCTTGGATGCTGAGAGACCTTTTTATCTTCCCCATCTCCTCCTCACAGTCAAAACCAAGCATGACACTGTCTCTTCTATCTTCACAGCCGTGAGCTGCTTAGACTAGAGGTAGCAGCCCCAAGATATTTTTCCCAATAATAGACTTTTCTCAACTTGTAAGCCTTAGAGAATTTCTATTAGCCTACTGAAAAATTTGATGTGGATAGTACAGTGAAAAGGAGACAAGCAGTGAGAATTACAAAGATGGGAGTAATCCAGTAATTTTAACACAGAAGTAACTGCGTTCCTGAGTGACCTGTGTCAGGGTAGATTAGGTTGTAGGGTAGATTAGGTTTTAGGGTAGCTTATATGATCCTGCCCTGGCAAGGGGGTTGAACTCGAAGATCTCCAAGGTCCCTTTCAACCCCTAACACTCTGTGATTCTGTGATTCTGTGAACTTAATAGCTTTTGGAACAAATAAATTTTTGATAGAAAGATCAGCATTGCTTGTTTTTGCAGCATTGAAACTTTGTCAGCTGGGTTGAAAGGGAATTTTTCCTACCAGCACTGCTAAGCCAGCTTTCAGAAGTTGACATGCTCTGGAATTGAGAGGAGTCCTGAGTTATGTACTGCTTAAAGGCCTTTCAAACTGATGGTGAAAATGTCAGTATGGGTTTTTCTCAGTCTGGGTGACACTGGACTCTTGATTCACAAGTCAAGGCAACATCCTACTGCAGTCCTTTCTGAATTTCTGGGCCATGTCTGCAGCCAGTTTAAGCTGCTGACTTCTGCTGATGGTGAGCAGTTTGCACCAGCCTAACCTCTGGATTGCCTCTTTCAGCTGGAGTGCTTTAAAGACATTCTCTATCCACATCAACACCAGCTGAGATTCAGATATATTTGACCTTCATTCCCTAGCGCTCTGGACACTGAGTAATAAACGTGTAGTGAATTCTGCCCTCCAGATACCAGGTTATTTTCTTTGCATCCCTGTGTAAAATGTTTTGTTATTTTAAGCTTCTGCTGCCAAGAGGAAAGCACTGGGGTGGGGAGGGAGGGTGAGGGTGTGTGGACAGTAGGAAGAAGAAGAAGAAGAGTGTACTCTGAAATGAAAAAGCTATATGGAAAGCTTTGGTGCTAATGTATCAAATCCATTTGCAGCCCTGGTGTTTGCAGACTAACATGTATAATGCATTGTCGGGCAAAATACTAAATGCTTAAAAGTAATTTGTGGCAATTGAGGTTTTTATCATTGCTTTCACACTGCTTTAGGGGAATACGTCACAGAAAACAAGCTCTCAGACTGAGGAGTTTATAGTCTTAAATGTGCAATTCTGTAGGAGCTGGGTGAAACTAATAGATCTCTGTGAAGCAGAGTCAGGGCCTTGGGTAGATGGGCTGACCCCTCAGGATAACAGCATAGCTCCTTTCTGAAAGGAAAAGGGTGGAACAGCTTAGGAAAAGTATGTGCTTAGTCCTTAGGGTTTTCATCACAGATAACTAAGGGAACAGGTTGTTGGGTAGGTCTTTGAAAAGATGAAAGAAAGGAAAACAGCTCCTGTAAAATACAGATTTTTCTTTTTTTTTTAATTGAATAAAAGATATAAATCTGTCAAGCCAGTTGTTTTGAAAGTTTAATACGAGGAGAAGCAGGAGTAGGTGCACATTGGTGAATAACAGATACAAATACCTTATGCATAAAAGAGTCCCTTGGTCCTCTGCTGTGTATCTGTATGTGCACATTAAGGGTTTCTACCAGTTTTTATACGTAGATGTCAAAAGGTTTAATAGAAAGAGGGAAATGCAGTCCCTAATACATGCAATAGGGGAAGTAGGATGCAGTTGGTGATATGCCCTACCCTCAGGTGAATGTCAGAGCCAGAATAAACCGGTATCCTTATCCATTTTAGTCTAGGTCACAGTGCATCCAGCCTAGAGCTGTTCGCACCTGCAGTAGTCTGCAACTACAGAAAATTGGCATGGTGTACTCAAGTTGAAAGTAAATATGTGTGTGCTAAATGTACCTACCAGGCTGCATTTAGACTTCAGCAAGGTGTCTTCATTGTTATAAGCTTGGTTTAAGGTTTCTGTATCCAAGATTGAAGGGTCTCCTAATGGCAGCTTTCCATTAGAAATGAAAATTACTCTCATCTATTTTGTGCCCTGTCCCTTGGGAAAGGTGATGCCACGGCACCATCTTCTGCCATCCTTGCTCTGGGGCATTGACAAGCGAGGATGTCTCTTCGTCAAAGGACAAAGCTGTTCTAAAGACTGTGCCAGTTTAAATGAATTCCCTGTTGGGACAGATTCTTCAGGGATTTTTGTCTGAAGCAAGTGGGTTAGGGAGAAAAACAAACAAAAAGAACCCCTTCCTACCACATTGTGCACTGTGATTACTAGAAGATGCTCACAGGAAGTGGAAAACCACATTCATATATGTGGTGCCATGTTCTGACCATGTTAGCTTCTTGCTTTCTAGATAACTGCACCGAAAGTGGAGCTGTTGGCTCCTCTGTGTGGGTGGAGGACTCTTCTGTTTTCTGGGGGAAGAATCTTTGAAACATCTCATTTTCTTGCCGGTCAGCAAGAGGTGGAAATGCTGATTATAGCCTGTCTTCAGCAAATTCCTGGGGCAGCAAAACTGCTTCCTACTTCTGGCATCTGTATTTTGATTGTCTGGTTATTTTTGGTATTCTGCTGCTGGCTAAAATCACATTTATTGCAGTAGACCTTTGTCAGAGAAGTGATTGAGGTTTCAGTGCAGACTATTGGAGTGCACATTCTATGACGGTACACAGTGTGAAAGTACAAAGCAAATATTTGGGGATAAAAATGCCATCTAATCACCTGGCACACATCTTGCTGGTATGTCCATCCTTCTGTCAATGTCCCTGTTGAATGCCTCTGTCTTCTGCATTTGCCTCTCCCAAGAGACATGCATCCACCTCCACTGGCCCTGACTATGTGGCATTGTTTTGCATCGGTGACACATCAGAGGGCTGTTGGGACGCCAAGTGCTGAACACTCAGCTGTCGCGAACATTGATCTTTCTACTGAGCCAGAGCAAATTTAATTAGCTTATTTTAACATTCTTCTTCATCCTGCGGGTGGGTAGAATTGATGCTGGCTAGAGCCTCATTTCCCCATAGCTCATTTAGTGTAACTAATTATTGCGTCTAAGTGAATTGTACACTCTGCTGCCAGCTTTGCAGTAAGATGGAGCAGTCGCTTTCCATTTATTTGCCATCAGAAACATCTAAAACCCTCCCCCTTCAAGGCTGCAAAATATTTCAGTTCTTGCTGGATGTTAACTGGGCAAACCAGTGGAAAGCTGTAGTTAGCACAGCCCCATGCCAGTGACATGGGGCAGGCAAGGAAACTAACTCAGTGTCAAAGAATGAGTATGTAAAGCCTGAACTGCTCTCCAGTTTAAGGTTAGTCCCCTTTGTGTGTATGCATTACAATTCTCTCTGATTGCATACTTGCATCCTATCTTCTGTCATTACCTCAATACTATCCTGCTTTGGAGCTTGGTTTTAGTCATGTATTTCTCATTAACCTGGTTTCCAGAAATGCCTGGCCCATTCTTGCAGAAGCTTTAAAACAAACAACTCCCAAACAGAAGCATTATCTTGAGTCAGATATCGCATATGAGGAATTAATTTCTGAACAATTAAAATCAGAAAAGTTATAAGGATCTGAGAGGCGTGAAACTGTGCAGCCTTCAGTACAGGTGGTAGTAGCAGCTGTCATCATAATATTTAGGGGATACTCAAAGACATGTGTGGCAAGGAGGCCCCTGTCTCCCTGACCGCAGCCACTTCAGTATCTTGTCTGCTGCTGTAATGTTTTCCCTGGTAATCAAAGCCTTAGAATAAGAAGAGGGTGTGTGTAGCAGGACGTGCAGAGAAAGTTATTTCAGCAGGCTCACTGTGTTTGGTGTCCAAGCATTTCTCACTCAGTAAAGAGTGTCGTAAAGGGGTAGTAATGCCTGTGGAATCTTTTGTTATTTATCTCAGGTAGACTTAAGACCCTATATATATAGGGTCTTGCTATACAAGTGAGGCAAGAAAAACACTTTTGAGAAGAAGTTGGAGTCGTTCCCTGCATTGCTGTCTCCAGCTGGTCTGAAGTGTCATACTAGGAAGTCAGTGGGGGGGGCTCTTGCTCTTCTTCCATTACTTTCTGGGCATCTTTGCAAGCACTTCCCTTGTTCCTGCTTGCCGTGCTCCCATAGCAGAGACTGTGCACATAGCAGCCCTGCCAGGTCCTCCCAGGGGGAGTCTGCCAGGGAGTGTGCTGCGCTCCATTTGCCTCCCTTGATGGGTGGCTTTTTGGAGCTATTGCCAGTTTTTCCTTTGGGCAGGCCTAGGGATTAAGCTTCTCCTTGGCAGGCTGGACATAACAGGGGATCTGAATTATTGTCTCCAAAGTGAGCCTTGGGAAATAAAGCTGAAAGGAAAAGGGCTTGGACACATTTGTACACATACACAGCATCTTAGAGTTCTTGAAGTGTTGAGTTTATGCTAAATTCACTGAGTAGAGACTAAATAGAGTGTGTATTTCTCTATTTCTTTATAGGAACAGAGAGTTTCCCTTGTTTAACAACCAGAGACAGCATCCTATCATCTGCTTAAACAGGTATGACCTTTTTATTTGGTAGCATAGTTTCACAAGGGGGCTGCTTTAACAGACCAAGGAGGCTTAACAAAAGAGTGAGAAGAAAGCTCCTGTAGCTCCTGGAACACTTAATTTTTCTGGGATTCATTCTCACTTTTGTAATCTTCCTTTGTTTTTATTTTAAAAACCTCCTGTGTCTGATGGGAGCCCCTGTACCCATTGTCAAAGTAGCTGTCTTCTTGCTTCTGGCTTAGCAATAACCTGCTTACAGTTCTGGGTGAAAAGGGCTGGTGTGGCTACAAAGGCAGAGCATCCAAGAGAAGTGGTGGTGTTGCTGAATGCTGCTCTGATTTGTCATGGCCTGCCACTGCAGTGAGATGCACCACAGAAAAATGAGAATGGTTTGTCAGAGTAAAGGCAAGCATAATACTGCCCCATCTCCAGAACAAAAAATGATTGGGTTAGATCAAGGAAATGGCCTTAGTCTCCTCTTTGGGAAAGAGAAAACCGTCAGGAGACTTCTGTCTCATAAAACTAAAAACAAGCGCTAGGGAGAACCTGTGCTGCCTCTGCCATGTAGATGAGCAGATACTTGCGTTGCCAGTATTTCTGTATGCCAATCAATTAATATCAATTTGATTTCCAAGTGAAGATAGTGTCTACTTTCACAAACGTGTTTGAAATGCTAAAAACAGAATAATGAACTTCAGTAAATGTAAATGGAGCTTGATTGAAAGACTACATACAAAGCATAAGGAAGAAAAAGCAGGGGGGCAGAGTGAGTAGTGTGACAAGGTGCCCAAGTTTCTGCTGCTGTAGCTTCGCTTTGGCAGGGCGGGGCAAAGTACTGCCATTCCTTTGGGGTGAACTGTCACGTTTGCTCTGGCCTTACAACACCAGCAGAACAAGAGAGTTTCGGTGAGTTCGGGAGATGCTTGCAGTAGCTCATGGTGAGTGAGAATTACAGCATCATGGGGTGGTGGTCCCCTTCCCGGAAACGCCTCTCAGCTCAGCAAGCTAGAGTAGGTTGAGACTCTGCATCCTTGGATGACCCACATGAACACACACATGCAATAAAGTTTTATTCATCTGGTTACTTCCTCTGTGTGCTGTCATTAATAAAAAGATGCTGGATTGTGCCAGTTAGGATGTGCTCCTTCTGTGAGATTATATTTCACAGCCAGCAAAATCAGTCTCCTCTCTTCTCCTCAAGTAGTCCGTGCCATGCTTCTGAGGCTGCCAAGATACTTAATGATGAAAAAATTAAAAGATCAAGCACAGCTTTAAAGGGAGGCAAGCTGGTACTATGGAATGAAAAAAAAACAGTGTAACAGTGTAATCTGGGATCTGTGTGTACATGCACTTGTATGTGTAAGTGTGTGTGTTGGGTACAAGGCTGGTTTGGACTTACTGAGCTTTTATAAGACCATAAATTGGCCCCTTTCCTGATCAGCCCCTGGTTTCCTTTTGCATGCAGCCTCTCCTAGCTCTGTGAATTTGAAGGAAATAGAAATCAAATATCAAATTTGGCCCTCTAGGTTTTTAGGCTGTATAAAGCACACACAAGTAGCAGGGGTTCACTTTTCATTCATGAATTTTTCTCTCTCGCAAGCCGTGGCAGCATGGACCTGCCAAGGGCTGTTGTAGTCAGGTGAAGGCTGTGTGTGCCAGCCTCTCCTGTCCCTGAGACAAACACCAGTGGAGTCCCTCAGATTTAGCCTGTCTTTTGTTGTTGGACTCAATTTCAGTGCTACTCCTCCTCTTGGAAAGCATGGCACAAGCAGCCCAGCACGTTGGGAAGGAGAATTTGCCTTTTGGATGGTGCACTGGGGGAGGGCAGAAGCTGCACCGCCAGCCCTGGTCTTTGCTCACATCGAGCTCCCTGGGGACAGCCAGCACATTTAGCAACCCAGCATGCCTGAAGGCTGGCTCCTGGCCAGCATCTGCCAGGGCAGAGGGCAGCATAAGGCAGCTTACAGCGATCCTGCATGCTTCAGGAATTTTCCCATGGCCCCAGAATACCCTTGCAGCTGCATGCAAGTACTAAACGAAGGATTAAATTAGCCTCTAAGACTTAAAGTAATGGCCAGTTTTATTGCATTCACCATTTCTCCATTGATAATATTCCACTGGTGATAAAGTACATTCTCAGATGTCTACTGTGCAAAGTTTAAATTGTCTCTGAAGGTCCCATCTTTAACTGACAGGCCTAAATTATTGCTCTTAATATAGTAAGTATACTCATGGAGTGCCCCATAGCGTCTCGGTGCTGCTGGGATGTCACAGACAATTTATGAAGTGGAGAAGTCTGAAGTGAAAAGGGGGTGAAGCAATCATATGTCAGAACTGACGTTTTCTACACAGAGTCACCACATCAGTGGTTAGGAGAAAAATGGGGTGTAATAAACTTGTGAGCTTTGTTGTCTGTCCTATGCCCCTTTGTCTCTAGTGATTAAAAGTAACAGTGAAAATTGGCAGTGGAAACAGAGTGCTGCAGGTGGGTGACGGGAAAGTTGTGATAAAAGAGGAAAAGGGGACTTGTGTTGCCTCCTGTGTAAGAATGCCCCCCAAGGCTGGGCTGCTGGATGAGGAGGAGCAGTAACAGAGTCAGCAAGGTGGAACAGAGGGCTGCAGGAATGGATGATAAAGCTCACACTCTCTGAGCTGGGGTGTCAGTATGGCCCCTTGGCAGCATTTGAAGCTGAGGGCTCATCTTATGAATTGATACAGCACTCTCTGATGGTGTGTTGCTTCAGAGGCTGCCACAGTGACTCTTCACATTGGGCACTGTGCCCTGTGTGCTGTGAACAGACTCAACATCTCCTGACATGAGGTTTTCACTGTGCTGTCTCCATATGTGAGCTGGTTCTGTGAGAGCACTCCACATCTGGAAGGGACCAATACAATCTGCTTATCTGGACACTACATAGTCCTGGTGTGGGGCTGGTTTCTGAGCAGGAGAGGGAACTATAACACCCTCTCCATCATGTTGAGATTCCTAAGAATTTTGAGTAGCCTTTTAACATAAGCAGTATTTGCTTTTTCTTCTGTGAATCTACTGATGCTCAGGAGATGGACATAGATGGGGATGGTGCTTGACAGCAGCCATCCCAAGCAGAGGCTTGAGGACAGCATGGGGCCAAGGTGAACCTGTGGTTTACTCAGGGAGAACATTTGTGTGTCAATATTTTCTTCGATTAGGTTGGAACCTCTTCAGATAAAAGTGCATTTTACATGAACTCTGTAGAGAGCTAAGTGCACTTCAAATGAATGCACTTTAAATACACTGTAGCTTGTGTTTCAGGCTTAGAAATTTCCCTCACTGCTGGTTAGAAGTTAACAGTATACAGAAAGATGTCAGCGAGCAATGAGTAGAACGTTTGTAGGCAAAAGGATAGCCACTAGAAAAATTTCTTGTAGTACCTACAGATGAAATGTTGTCTTGATTTCTGGAGAGTCAAAAACTGTAGAGATGTTGTTCTGCTATTTTCATTTTGCTTATTTTGTGGGGGTTTTTTTCCTCAATGACCTTTGTAGCACTAGGGAAAGATTATAAGTGGGCAGAGTGCAAAATATAGCTTAATGGTCTTACTGGTGTTGTCTTCTCTTTCCTCATGCAGCCAGCTTGACTGTCTCCTGTGTGGCATTGGAAGGGTTGCGAGGAGGTATCCCCTCCTGGGTAATCCTGACAGAGGGCTGAAGAGGCTCTTGGCATGCCTGCTGTCACGCCAGTGTGCCATCCAATCCTTCTTCATCAATCTCCTTCTTAAAAATAGTCCCCTGCCAACTGGGAGGCTGTTCTGCAATCTCACTTTGAAGAAACATGTAACTTCCAGCTAAAACTTACCAGTGGCCACAGGGTTGTTGTCCCAAACTAGCCATTGATTTTTCCTCCTTTGTGTTTATCCCTTATCGTCAGTCTACCTCTTTCCACTTTTGAAAGGAAGGCTGTAATCAATTTTATACAAATCACCCTGTCTCTTTCCTCCTTTCTTCTCATTATTTTAAGAGCCATAATCTGTGAATTCTTTCATTTGAAAACAGCTGTTTTGAACATAAGCTGTAAAGGCAGAACACGGTGTTGCTTGTATTTATCAGCTATCAAAGGTAGCATTTGCTACATTTTTAAAGGGTTCAGGCATGGTTGTTAAGCAATGGAAAGGGAGTGTCCCCTGTCAGTGGTAAATCATGATGATGGTGGGGTGGTGTTAGTAATAATCCCATGTAGCAGGCTGAGTCACTAGTAGATCCTTAAAACTTGTTTACAGCCAAGAAACAAGATTGTTCAGGCAGGAATTGACAGGCAGAAGATACATCACTTAATGCCACTTTTTAATAAGCATCTTCCCAACTTCTTGGATGCAAGAGGTGTGCCAGAGAGACCAGGAGGGGAGAGCAAGAGGGAAATGTCATCCTTCCTTTCCTCGTGTAGTAATAAGCAAAGGAACTTAATTTTGAGGAAGAGATTGGTAAGTAAGGGAAACTGGACCGTGCTGTGTGTTGCAGCTTGTGCTTGAGGCTTTTGTCAGGATCAGCAGCCAATCCTAGTACTGAGATTTTCCATTCCTGTGGAGTACTTAACTGACCTTACAGAGGGGCAAAATGTAAACAAGATGAAGGTGAGTTGATGAGCTTATTTTTGGATTTATGAAGACCTACTGCAGCTGAGAAGTGTATTTTCTTTTGCATCTCTGGCAGTAAAGTCAACATAAGACTTCTATATTTCAAGAACCAATCCAATCTGCTAATGTTGAATTCTTATAACTGTGAGTTTTGTCCCCTGAATCATGTGGAGGGAAAGAAAACACCATGGATTAGAGGTTCAACTTTCCTGGAGGCAGTTGAACTTTTGCCGTGGAGATCCTTTTGAAAATATATTGTCTTGCTAAGGATTATAGCTTTATTGCCATATGAAAAAGGTATTACCCACACTTCTAAAATTATAGTTTCAGTTTTGAAAGGTATACTGTCCTTGCGGTGTGTCTGCCAGCCTTTTGTTTGCAGAAACTGGAGGACAGCTCTGTGTCCTTCAGATTATGCCATCCATCAGGGTATGACCGGGCTGGTGATCTGCTCATTAAAAAGGCCTTCTGTTGCTTGCCTCCTCCAGTGGTCTGACCTACCAGATGTCCCCTGTTTATCTTCACAGCAAACCCTGCTGCTATCTAAAACCACCTTTGTCCATAGCATCCTACTGCTGAATTCTCCTGAACTTTCCTGTGAAGCATCTGGTTCTGGCTGATGTCAGGGCTGGGATACAGCACACAGGGATGGGCTCTTGCCTGTCAGCACTGAGGGGGGCTGGAGGTCAGTGCTGCCTGTGAACTGCTCATGGAAAAAATGATCCCATTCCCACTTGATAACTGTTAGTGGCTTTGTAGTGCAAGTCACAAATGCCTAAGCATTACAACCCTGATATGTTCCGTACCGGGAAACCTGACGCTCAAGAGTCAAGCCTGAGTTGCATGTATTTAAGCAGTTGTGTTAGTAAACATGCTTTTGAAAGAGATAGTGGGAGTAATGGGAGCATGGTGAGTGTGCTCCATGAGAGGAGTTTGAGAGGCACAGGTTCGCTTGTATTGAGGAGTGAAGCTTATGCGAACAACAGATGTTTGAATCATAATGTTCTTTCCAGCATAGTTGATGAAAGAAAACTCTTCGTAATCGTGACCAAAAAATACTCTAGTTGTCATCCTTAAGATGAGTCATTTTTTCCCTCATTTTTACTCCCTCCAAGACTCTGGTCCCCTCTGAAGCAGGAAGTTATCATTCAGTTCTGCCTTTTGCCATGTCTGTGTGGGATACCTGGGGTAGATTGCAAGGCCCTTTGATCAGTAGTCCTTTCTCAACAGTTAGTTCATAATGTTACCCACACCTAACATCTGAAAGGTTCTTCTCTTAATAACAACTCCCTGGTATCCTCCGTTTAGTTATGACTTGTTTTGTGCAAAAAAATAGTTTGCCTGCTAATACAATCACTCTTGCAACTGTTTTGCTGATAAAAATCATAAAAGCACAGAAGAATTGTATTTCCATTTTATGAGTGTATGAAAACAGAATTAGATACAACAGGATCAAGCCTAGGGTTAATGGCGGCATGCCTGGGAACTAGACACTGTCTGTGACAGCTTTTGCTGTGCTTCTTGTTAATGCTCCATGATTCATTGCTGTAGCTACCATAATATTAGTAACTAGGTGTCCAAGTCTGAATTAGATCACTGTTGTGTTAAATGCTGTGTTCTCAAACAGGGGAGTTGTTCCAGACCCCAAACAGCTTACAGTCAGTCTAGGAAGAGGCGTGGAGGTATAAGCAGCCAGATATCATGCTGGTGAGACCGTATTTGTCAGTGTAATTAGTAGCTTAGAAACTCAGTAGTTCATGCTGGGAAATTGTAGATGGAAAACCATACTCACGTGATGCGGTTCACCTGGGACATACCAGCATGAGACCACATACATTATGCAGCTAACAAGGGATCTAGTCCTATTTTACTTCGGGTTTTTGACTTAAAATCTAGTGTATTCTAATTTTTAAAATAAACGAGGCCAACGTCATCTCTAGTCTGTTTCCACTGCTTTAGCATGTTTTCCATTGGGAATATTTTTCTCTCTAATACACCAAATGTCCAGTTACTAGTGCAGCTCCATATTTCTGCATTTGTCCAGCATAACAAGTAACAGAAATGGACAAAAAATAGTTCAGATCCATAAAAAAGTAATCTAAATGTTAGCCTTAAAATGGAATTAGATCAACCCTGCCTCTTTTTCCCCCCCCCAGGTTCTGAATGTTTAGGTAACTGGTTTCAGCTAGCAATAAACCCACCAAATTAAGATGAGAAAAGCTATTCTTGCTGACCTGAGTGAGGAGGGTCTGGCAAAGTCATGAAGGAGCCTTCTCTCACAATCTGAAATGTACCTGTACCTTTCAGAGCAGATCTGTACTTTGAAATGCCCAATGTCAGGTCTTCCTCTTGGTTTGAGTTTGGCTCCCTGCTGGAAATGGTATTGCCAATTAAAGTATTTTGTAAATTAAAATAATTTGTATTATTTGTCAGTGTGAGGTGTTAGCTAGTGTTGGCTTTCTACTCACAGTTTATGACCTTTTTCATCACGCTACCATCTCCCCACCCCCTGTATGCCTTTCCAGTGGTACTAGATACCACTAGTTTTTCACTCCCTTGATTCCCTATGAAAAATTTGTGCTCTCTGTGATCCTGCAGACCCAGAGCACTTGGTTATTCCGAGCATCCCCAGCTCTCTTCCATCGTGTTTTTTCTGATTCTTCGCCAAATTATCTCTATTTACTCCTGGGACCTTTGGGGTGTCCTGGCTTAATTTGAGTTCCATGCAGCATTTTCCCAGTAACGTTTTACTTCCTGTCTGCAGTGACTTCCCACTGTAGGTTCCAACACTTGTTTCATTCTCTGCCTGTCTTAGACAGTTAATTGGGCCAGAAAGAGTATATTCTAGGGTTGCACGTGAGCTCCACATCCACTGACCAGGACACTACCAAAGAGGAGGAATAAGAGCTGAGCTGTGCTTCTTGTATTTCCTTTCACAGAGGCATTGGTATCTTCTCTCTCCTCTACCCACCTGTGAATTTCCTAAGGTGGTAGGTAGGAATTTAGTATCTTCTGTCAAATATGATAGAAATTGGCTGGTGTGACTCACAATTATGGATGTGGATAGACACAGAACACAGGAAGAGACAGGAAACCAGAGCACAAACATAATGAGAAAATTAGGGAGCAAGTATTTTTGGATTGCTTGCACATTCACACATCTTCAGCTGAGTTAACCAGCAGAATCAAGCAGGGGGTTGACTACTGGTTTAATGTCAGGGAGAAATTTTAAGGATCTGTTATGTAATTGTGGAGGTAGGTTGGTATCAGGGACTTGGTATGTACCTTGTGATTTATATTTTCTTAAATGGAATCTGGCACTACATTGTGTCACATTTTTAATTGCTACCAAAGTCAGTTCTTCGTAAAAGTATTTTTAGAAATGAGCATCCATCAGAAGAAGAAATGCAGAAAGCTTTATATAGATCCCTGGAGGAAAGAAGGGGGAAGTGTTATGGAGATTCTGTGAAAGAATTAAGTCATTTAAAGACAACCCAGTTGGTCAGGCCAGCAGCCCTACGGAGCTGAAATAAGAATGTGCGTTTTCATTTGCTTTTATGCTAACATCAAAAGCAGGGGCTCCTTAATGTCATTTGTGGGATGCAGCTTTCATCAGAGACTTCACATACATCTTTTTAACTGTGTCTATTCTTGATAGTCCTGGCTGAGCATTGAGAGTTTTAAGAGATCAGGGCCTTTTTCAGCAGTACCAGGGGCCTGAGCTGAGCTTCTAGGCTCCCCAGGGCTGGAGCTGTTAGACAGCCAAAGCTCAGGGTTGCCTCTGTTCCCAGGGCTGTTAACCAGGCACACAGTGTCCCAGATCCCTCTGCTTCCTCAACATGCTTAAGAAGCAACTCAGCCTCTGGTGTCAGTGGCCAATGTTACAGTCCTCTTCTGGGTCTTTCTTTTCTGGCTGCAAGTTTGTTGTGCTGCCTCCAGGCAGATGCTGTGTCTGATAAATGTCCTTCCTTGAACAAAACTTTCTGGAATCCGGATCTGAAGGCTTTGGTTGGGAGCCAGAGCATCCTCACACATATGGGAGGAGACAGCCCTTGCCCTGAAGGGTTTGCAGCAAAAATAGGCAAGTTACAGACAGCGTGAACATTATAATCCATGTTTTACAGCTGGGACAACTGAGGCACAGGCTTATTTATTCATAAGTTCAAGGTCATGGAACAGGTGAACATCGGAGCCCTGGGCTGAACTCTGGTCTTGCATCTCAGTGCCTTAACCATAAAACTTTTCTGCCTTTCTAAATATCCTTGTGATATCTATATTATAGCACAGCATATAGGTAGGAGAGAAAAAAAAAGCCCTATTTGAGTGAGATAATCTTGAAGGTACTTTCTTTATCTTTTGGTCAATTTTAGCAAATTCTATGCAGCTAATACCTAACAGAAGTGAATTGCCAGCAAATGATAAATTAACAATAATCCAGAGAAGAGGTGAGACAATCATAGTCTCAGCAGTTTATAGATAATAAAAGGGAAATCTCATTAAATAAAGTACCTTATAATTGCTAATTTTATTAATCTCCTGGAAAATCCATGTCTGTGAAGAATAATCCAGGCTTTTCCTGGAACACCAAGGAGGGAAGTTTTTTTTTTTTTTTCCTTGCTTTGAGGTTTGGAGAGTCATAATATTCTTCTCTTTGCAACCATGTGGGAGGATGATCCCAGATTCACTATGTTTAGCAGAAAGAGAGAGAGAAGGAAAGGAGGAAAAAAACCCACAGAAAAGTGATGCTATTGAGCTAAGGGGGTGTCTGATCTGATCCTACTGGCCTAAACTGGCACAGCCACAGCGTTGTGTGTCCTAGGTGTGAAAGCAGGTTATACAGAGCTCAACGGTAGCTACTGTAATTCTGGTTGCTCTGTGTGTCCCACCTCGACCTTCTTCTCTCAAATCTCTTTGCATCATGTTCCACCCTCAGGTATGACATTCCCAGTGTCTTCTGTGTATTTAGGCTCAAGTTTTGCTCATGTTTTGCTTGTATGGTGTATATCCCATGAAAGTTGGTGGGAGTCTTGTACGTGTTTGCTCTGGTAAGAGCACTTTATCATCTGTGATGCTTAACTGATGACAAGTCAAAGTGCAGCTGCATATACACACATTATGTGTAACATTCAAAATGGATAGCCAGAATACTACTGTCGTGCAAAGATGCAAGTGAAGGAGACCTGCCTACTCAACTGAAGTTATATCACAGGTCTATTTTTCCCCCTTCTTTCAACTCACTTTATGTTTCCTTTTTGAGAATATGGTAGCCAGGGTTTCTGGCATAGTGCTTTGCCATTTCTGTCTGGCTAGTAGATTTTTCCTCTGAGAGCCGATTCATTTGAAGGCTAAAGGATGCCTAATGCTCTGGCAATGGACAGTGTCCTCAAAAGGGCGTTTGATCTTCTGCGGAGAAATTCACTCTCTTGTCACCTTAAATAGATACAATCTGGTCGGTCTCTTAATTACAACAGGAGTCGTTTTCCTCCTGTGGATAGGTAGATACATCTTTTTTTGAGAGAGAACCTTGAGTAAGTGGCTAGTAAGTTGTTCCGATGAGCGGTGTGAAACTCTGCCTCCTTCCTAGCCCACCGCTGGCCGCATGCCCTTCCTATAGCCTGCATCACCTGCAGTGTTTAACACACACCCCGCTGAACAAGCTGCTTTATGTGCTTTATTACATGTGGCTCTTGATTCAGCCACGCTGCTAATTATCTGCTTTGAGGTGGCTGCAGGCTCAGGATGTCTGTTCTACATACACTGGCTGCTAGTAAAACTGCAGTAATGCAGCTCCATAGCCAAAGATGATGAGACTGTAAATTAAAATGAAAAAAAATAAAAGGAGCCTAGATGATACAGTGCTATCACTGGAATTTCCGGAAATATTTATACATAAAAATCGGTCTAAATTTATAAAGCTAGCAAATGGCAAAGATGGAGGGGAAACCAGAGTATTTCATAGCTTTGATTTATCTCCGGTATTGCCAAAAATAAATTTTTGTCCCAAGCATCTGTCAGAATTGCTCCTGCCTTGCACATACATGTAATTGTCTAGTTTTCAAATCAAGCCTTGTAACACGGTGCAGAACATGTACGTGTGCTTTATCTTCCTCAAATGGAATATTACGTAATAGTACTGGATGACAACCGTACTGTCAGCTAATTTTTTTCAAGAATAAAGTATTCAGCAAAATATATCTGTCTGGGCATCTCTGCTGCCTCTTACTGCAGAAGGTTGTGGAGCTCATGAAAATGCTGCAATGCAGCAAGTGTACTACCACTGATTAAAAGTAGATTGTTGTTGTTGTTGTTGTTTTTTTCCTCCCTTCTGCAAGCTTGTGGGTGACATTTTAATCAAGTTCTCATGGTAACAAACATAATTTAAAAGCACTGAAGCCTACAAAATTAGGGTTTTTTTCTGTATGTGCTTAAGGTGGGTGTTAAGTCATTATAACTGCAGTGATGTTGGTTATTTCAGTATTTCTGGTGCAGAGATGACAAGGGAAGTAAAATGGAAGGAGGTGTTGCTGAATGCAGAAAATCTTCGTCATCTTTTTACCAGGTTCTATTGTTGTCTTTTGTGTAAAGAGGGTGCAATTAAAGGAATGTGTAATGTACTCCTTACGTTCCTTTTTCATTCTTTTAGGTGTATTCTGACATCACAATTATGTCATGTTTGTAATTCCTGAAAGAGGCAGTTTTATTGACAGGGGTTTTGACTCACTATTGTGAACACAAGCCCCCATCAAAACACCCATGAAAATGCATGAGAAACTGTGGAATGCTGTATGGAGTTGTCATTTGTTTCCACATGTACAAATAGATGCAGAGAAAAGCAGCAAGAAGGGGTTAAATTGAAATCAGGGACAATCTGAATTGAATTCTTTCTGTTAATGAATTGATCTTGAAGGCACCACATGGCTAAAACATGCTAACTCATGGAAATCAGGCAGTCGTGTCTGATTGCTAGATGGTCTGCTGCTTTGCCATTTTCGATTGTGTTTGATGCTCTCTGTGTTCTGAATTCACTTAATGAATTTATACTGCAATATGCAGTGAACAAGGGAATGCAAGTCAGTAATCCTCTGGGGCTGTCAGAAGATGTACAGTACAGCTCATTCTTAGCTGCTGCGAAGCAAGCTGATTTTCAATGAATAGATTTATTGGCTATTTCCTTCTCTTAAATATGCGTGGAAATGGATTTACAGTGAATTACTTTTTTTTGTTTGTTTGTTTTTTAAATTTTTAAATTTTATTTTTACTACAGGCTGCCTACAGGAGATTAACTGTGTAGGATTTGATGCTGTTAACACCCCAAATGTCCTTACCTAGCTTACGCGCAGAAAAAATATAACCTTGTCTTAGGAGCTGTATGTCAGGGATGGTTAATGCACCTTGGTGATCTCCCAGCATAAACTTGTCTGGCTCTGTCAGAAAGACCAAGCCCACACCTTTAGAAAAGTGTTGAAAGTAGGAATTGCAGAAATAACCAGGATGTCCAGCAGGGAAGAATGCTGCAGTTAGGGTTTGGGAAAGGACAGGAGCATCTCAGCTCTCCTTGTCTCCCTGATCTTCCACACAAGTATTGATCTGCTTTGCAGCAAGGCTGGACTGCTCTGCTCTTCCTCAAGAACATGTCAGATACTTGGACTTTTCGCTTCAGAGGGACTGGTTATTTGTTTTAGTGTATAAAAGTCCAGTTGTGCTCTTTCCTGTCTGATTTGGCCTTGCATAAACACTTCCAATGATTTGCAAAGATGAGACAGTCCAGGGACCTTGATATATTTTCTAACATGACTATAGCACTGGGCTTTGCTTCTGTCCCCCATTTTTATGATCTTGTAGCTTCCTTGCTCAGCAATTGTTGAAATAGAAAAATGAATGTTAGGAATTAAGTTGTGCTATTTTTTTTAATCTGTATTTTGAAGAAGAGCTGGAGTGAGAAGTGTCTTAATGCCATGTCTTTAGAGTATCTTCCGTGAACATTTTCCATACCACTGACTGAGAATCTGGGAATTTGATCAGAAGACTGTGAATGGTGTACTGATCCTCCCTAACGTGAACAACTTCTGCACCTTTCTTGCTGTGGAAGATTGTTCTGGCATGATAAGGAGAATGCTGGACAGTGTTCATAAATCTCCCTGTGGATTTTGGAAATCTTTCATGTTAAGACCTCCTGGGGTTCTGAACAGGTAAACCAGCAGAGAAAGCAGTAGAAGGTCAAGAGCCATAGAAAATAGAGCCATGTTGATTTTTTGTACTAGGAAACAAAGAGAGCAGTGAAATATTAGCTGTATGAGAAGTGATTATACAGTAAATTCTGTCACCTTCGTGTTCATTTAGTATTGATAGAAAGAGGCCTTCTATTTAAAAACATGTTGTCTCAATAGTCATTTCTTGCTTCTGAAAAAAGGAAGAATACCACCCTCGTTTCAGAAGCTGCAAATGGTTATGAGCAATGCTCCTTGGATGCAGTACAACAAAGTAAAGTGCAATACGTTCTTCAAAGCAGCTTATCATTTGAATGGTTGACGTTTGAAATATCAACTGTATCTTTTAAATGCTAATTTATCTGCGCTTGATCACGGGCTTTATGTCAAATATAATGATGTGGATCTTGTAGTCTTTATTAGTCTGATGTTAACAATTCCCACTTCACCAAGTAAAGGCCCTCTAAAATGTTCAGAAATTCAAAGAAAATTAAAATGTGTTGAGGATTGCAGTTTTGGAGTATCCTCCCACACCAAATCCTTCTGTATCGAATCAGGTGCCTCTTTGAAGGAGAAGTAAGAATTTCCTTCAGGAAAATTCTCTTGACATTTGTAATATTCCTGGAGAACACTGACAAAGCATCAGTATAAATCCTCACTGAAAATCTCTGCCCATCAGTTTGCTCACCTAGGGTTTGATCCTAACAGTGCAAGTTTTTCATCATTTCTTTGTTCTCAACAGTGATGCTGGAAAATACCTAGATACTGTACCCTGGAGAAATGCCCCCAAATGCCAGCTCAGCCTCATGCAGTGCAGAAATCAGTTGTGGGATGGGAAGAGGAGGAGAAAACTTCCGAAGTTTGTGGTGATGAAAGCTGTAGTCTGGACAGCAAATAGGGACAGGCCCTGGGTGAGGGACTGGAGGGGCAATGTCTGGGCTGAGCTGGGAAGCTGATGCACTGGAGACTGGGATAGTCCAGCCAGAGGGAATAGAAAGAATAAAATACATTTATTGAACTAGACAGTAGCTTAGTACATATGCATAAGGCGACTCAGTTACGATTATGCAGTCATCTCTCATTTCTTTCACAGCCAGACTCCTGAGGTGTAACCTTGCAACCTTGATGTCATTTCAGATAGCTGTGTATATGTGATACACGTTGATGCACCTTTAGACAATATTTGGTTTGTGACAGTTACTTCTTTTTCTCTTTTTGCATTTTTGGCAGTCTTTAATGTTCTCTGTCAACAAAAGCAGAACAAAACTTTCCATTCCTAAACAAATAAAGTTCAGCACTATCCAGATGTGTATATTTAAGTGGCTGCCATGGCTGGATTTTGTTGCTGACAGACAGATAGTGATTTATTCTGTAAGTTTTGTGCCCTGAGCTTTCAGAAATACACTTCTTTTCATCCTGAAGCCTAGCAGAAGTCTAGCAGTAATAATTAGCAAGCCATAAAAATCGACCTGATTTGTGGGACTCACTGAAGGATGCAAAGAGACATTTCTGTTCAAGGAGCAAGGAACAAAAGTGCGTGGTTACTGACCCAGTCATGTCAGACCTAAATTTTGAGGGAATCCCAAGTGATAAGCATTCTGCGATCTGAATACTGCCTATTCATTCAGCCCTTCCAGCAAAGTGAATGAATCATCTTTTCAACCAGACAGCCCCTCTGGGTCAGAGTTGAGGTCATTGGTGGGGCATGTGTTTCAGACTGCTTGCCCTAAATGAAAAACAAAACATACAAGACTTTGCTTGTGTGGTTGCAGCTTTGAGCATCTCATTTATTAAACATTTACATATAGTATCTCATGAGACCTCTTAAAACTGGCGGCTCTGGATACATAACCAGGTCCTTCTGGAACGGCCATCTGTCTTCCTAGCCGCTCCTGTGCTTTTACTCTTCAGCATCACCCATACCCCAGCACAGTTTTTCTCAGCTGATCTTCCTCTTGGTAGTCCCAACCTAATCATTAGCTCAGTGTCACTGTGTGCTGTCTGTGGATTTTAACATGAGGCGGTCCTGTTGATTCTGCAGAACGGGTTGAAAACGAGCACCTCCTTTCCTCATCTGCTGAACCAGCCCCACGCAAGTGGCAAGATGTAGTCTGCAGAGCCTGTTCCTGCTACATTAACAGAGGGATATGCAAGAACCCGTGTCTGGGATGTAACTGAACTGAAGTTTCAGTTAGAAACTTAGCAGACCGACAAGGCTGTTGGTTTGCTAAAGCCTGGCTGTGCGATAGGTGCTTTTCATTTACAGTGCAATACAGCCTGTGTCATACAGTGGATTTTCATTTAGAGTTTGTTAAACGTTGCGATGCTCAGCAAGGGGCTGTGACATTCCAGCATACTCGACGGGGAAGAGTCACCTTTAAAAACCAGTGACAGGAAAACCACAATTTTTTCAAGTCAGTATTAAAATAGCAAATATAGCCTCTAAGCCGTGTTAGATCTAGATACTATTTACATGGTAAAAACATTCCTTGTCTAGAAAAGGCTCTCAAATTGAGAAACCATGGGCAAATTAATGGCCAAAAAAATCAGCAGTTGGCCTTTGAACATATGTAAACCTTTATCATGTACCACCTCCTGCACAGTGTAATTCACTAAGTGGGAAGAATCACTGTGAATTAGCAGGGAGTCTACCACCAGCAAGTTCTGTTTGATGCACCATAGCTTTATGTGGTAAGAGTGATTGCTTGTTTTCTCTGCTTATCTTCTCCATGCTGCATGTATTTTTATGAACATCTGTCCCATTCCTCTCTTTTCCGGGATGAAGAGTCATAGCCTGGCTAGTCATTCCTTGTGCAGAAGCTTCTCTAGATCTTTTATCATCTTGTTGAGCTCTCTGTACCTTTTCCAGGTCTACTTTATTTCATTAGTGATTAAAACCTAATGCTTTCAGGTATCCTAAACTAACAGCAGCCTTAGTGCTGTTGAAAGACTTCACAAAAGAAAAAATACAGAGAAATACAAGACAAATCAAATGTTGCATCCTGGGTATCTCTCAAAAAAGACATCAGAAGCACCTGAATGCATAAATGCATGCATGAATTTTCTGTGTCCATCAGTGCTCTGCATGTCCCATATCCCATTTTCCTTTTTGTGTCCTGTTGTCCTTCTACTGGCAGTCTCTGGCAGCAGTCTATGGAAGGACACTGATAGGAAATTTCCCTGGTCCAGAAAGTCACCTTGAGGGCATCTTCTGTATGCACTGCTTGTATCAAAAAGAGCATGATCATCTGGATCCTCATAGACATGTAGTCATCTGACTCCGATGACGATCAGCAGGCCTGTGTCACTGAAGACTTTGTGCATTTAGAACATACACATGTGAGACTGAAGCTCTGTGGAGCTTCTTGCCTCTTCATGTGGAGCAGCTCGTGCTGGCCACTGCTTGTGGCAGGACTTTAGGCTGGATGGTTTGATTGGAGATGGCAAATCCTAGCTTCCCTCCTTCCCCCTGGCTGTCTCTTTGTATTAAAACAACATACATTCAACACCGTGGTTTGGATTTTTTCCAGACTTTTTCCTCAGGTACTGAATTTGTTCATCAGTCACTTAGCATTCTTGACATTCACTTTCTTCATCCAGTGCAAATTTTGTACCCTTCCCTAATCCTCAGTCCTGGACTTGTTTCTCATCTACCACAAAACTTGTTCATTCTTCACCTTAACCCAGGAGAATGACACTGACTTTGTGTACTTAGATCAGCACCTGGGCACAGGGTGGGAAGAAAAGAGGTGGCAGCAGAAAAAGATTAAACCCAACCTGTCACAAGAATCAGGTAGTTGCATCCAGCTGTGGGAGACTGGGGAGGAAACGAGTCTCTGAAATACATCTTTGCTAGGACAGCAAGTCCTGCAATTAAGATTTCAGAAAGGCTGAATGACTCAGGGAGTTGGTTCCTCCTCACACTTGAGATAATTTTCTTAATTCAAAAAAACCAAGGAATTAAAAATTAAACATAAAACTAAATTGCCATAGTTAAAATACAACCTGAGGCACATAAATTCCTCTTCCTGTTTCAGTGCATATCCCAAGCTCTTAACTGAAGCCCTTTTGAGGGAAAAACTTCCTCTGAAAGTGAGGGCTGCAAAATTAACTCCTGTGGCATTGGGTTCCTTCAATACTCTGTCCTCCCTGCTCTCCTGCCTCTCTGCCTGAACAGGCTGGAGGAGTGGTTGCTTGCTTGCTTTCCTTTTCTTTTGTAGGCAATAGAGTTGGTTAAGTAAAGATTTGGCAAGGAAAAGCTATCCCATGATAAAATTATATCACAAATATTGCGATTTTACTGTCAAGAGCATTTAAGAGCACAAAAGGTTTCTGGGTAGTCTAACTTCCAGGTAAGGAGAGATTATTTTGTTTGCCTGGGTATTCAGTCATGGGTCATACAAGTGGGTAGTTCAGTGTGGGAGGACAGTGTATTTTTAAGTCATGCAAGCATAAGGATATATTTAAGTTAAAAGAAGTCCTTTGTATTATTTTCTAACAAACCACGTTACGAACAAAGTGATGAAATAATCCTAACACTTCTGTAGGACCAAGGTCTTGCAGCACAGCAGTTGCTGCTCAAGCATTCCCTAGGAAAGAAAATTCTAGCACTAGATAATCCACGCCAAGTTTGCTGTAAATACAGAAGTAAGCAGACTCTGCAAATAACCTTTTTCCCAAACAATTTTTCAACCCTTTGTCTCCTTATTTCTACTTATTTATTTAAAGTTAGATGTATTGTGCTGCAGTTAAAAGCATTGGCTTCTGTTGGCTGTAATGGGTTCCTGAGCCTCTGCCTCTAAGGTTTTCTGACTGCGAAACTGAGAGTCAAAGATGCATAAGCGAATCTGGATGGAGGGACCTCAGAACAAGCTTTCTTCTGTCTGATGCTCTTTTTCAGCATGAATAAACAATGTCTCTGGTAGACAATAAGATGCTTCTGCTTCTACTGTGTGCCTGGCATGACTGCCTGGTATGGCTGAGTATTATGAAGTGAAGCTAAACGCACTCTTCAGCAAAGGAATAATCTGCTGCCCTTGACCTGGGGAGAAAACTTTTTTCATGTGAGCAAGAACTTTTACCCAAACTGGAGCAGCACATGGCCTTGAAGATCCTTTCCTGTTATCACCTCCAGACTTTATTTTCACATCAACATCTTTGTGTTGCTTCTTCAGTTGTGAAATAGTTGACTGTGTTCCTTCAACATATAAAATAATTGACTGTGTTCCTTCAACAAACACAGTTGAGTTGGAATGTCAGCTAGATCAGAAAGTCCCTCCCTGGAGTTACTGAACTACCCCTTTTTCAGGAGTCCTTGGCCCTGTAAAGGGCACAGAGAGCTGGAGTGTGGTGCAAATGCTGCGTTCTAGATTTCTGCTGTGGACTGGTTCTCCTGTATGTATTTTCAGGGAAGAAGCCGCCAGAAATTTGCCCAGGACATACTTTTTAACACTTGTAGTAATTGAAGTGATGATGCTCCCAAAGATAGCATTTGGGTATTTTCAAAGATTGCACTGTAGCAAGGGTGGAATTAGTTTTAAAAGTTAGATAAGACCTTTTAAAAATCAAAAAATGCAGCCATGTTTGCGGAGGCAGCATTTTTAATTGTTCTTCTAACTAAAAGCTTACTGAGTAAAGTTAAGATTGTGTGAAAATGTGTCATGATTGACGAGATCTCAGTGAAACTGGAAGAAATTAGGGATATGGAAGTCATTCATGTACACAGAGAAGGAAAAGACACACAAGTGTAGTTAAAGTGCTTATTCTGGATAAGTGAGCTTTTGTTGTGTGAGTTTTTGCTCAGTGGTTAAGCTTGTAGCACCGCTCTGCTGAATGGTCCAGTTTGCCGTACCTTCATGCAGAATAGCTCCACTGAGGATGGCAAGGAGGATATATGGAGGATATGCAAGTAACATATTAGCATAATTAATTATTTGCTACCTAATCTGAGCTGTCATCCATCATGGAGTCTCTGAGAGATGAAATGCAACATCAAATCAATGTGTCTTAAGGACAGTATTGGGGGGCGGGGGAGGGGAAAAGGTCCTGCAAAATTCTGCTGCAGTCTTTTCATGGACTGCCTTTAGCAGGCCTTGTCCAAAGATAAGTGTTGGTTAGTGTGACTTGAGAGGGGAGGAAGCACATAGCTCTGCAGCCTCTTTGCAGGAGCCGTGGCAAATACAGTGCGTCTGGCACGCCTTCAGGCAACAGGATTGAAAATAGGAGTCTGAGAATTAGTAGATTGTATACTGGGTAGTGTGTGCTGCTGTCACCTTCTGTACCTGTGTGATGAATAAGCAGAAGGTGACTTTGCTTCAGCCTTTTATAAGCACTAAAAATTATAATGGAAGTGGCAGTGGGGAGGGAAATCAAGCATTCAGTGTTCCTTTTTATTAGCCTGTCTGCATTTGCTCCTGACAAAATTTCAGCTGGCCAAACTTGTGAAATGTTGGCAGCCACAGTGCTTTTACTGTCATGTGTTTGTGAGTATTTCTAATAGTTCTGCCTTTCTTTTTCCTCTCTCCTCAGCCTGCAATGACTATATTGAGTTGTATACTACTTCTGCCCTGACTGAAGAAGAATGTTTCCCCTTAAGTAGTATTTTGAGCACCCTTGCCTTATATAGCCTGTCCTCCAGCTTGGCTGTGGTGGTGGTATGGATTTTCAGTTGTCTTCTTGATGAGGTTTGAAGTGACCACTCTAAGAGGAAAATGGGGGGGATGGGTGGAATTTTTTTCTATTGGAGACATGTTTCCTGGATGCTATCAGAATCTCCTCTTCCCTTCAAAATCATCACCTTAAGTGAAAGGTTTCCTCTGTTCTTAGCTTTTTGAAAATGCCTTTGTAAAAAGTGGGGTAAATACTTTACAATTACTTAGCAAAAAAGAGACAGTAAAAGTAAGGACTTACTCATGGAGTGGTTTATTTCATTAAGTCTTAAATACAGAGCTGAAAATCGCCATTAATTCATATTGTGGAAGAACGAAAGCATACCATGTAGAAAGGTTTAATTTCCAGTTAGATTATTGCAGTGCTTTGAAAAGCAGGGGGGTTAGGAGAGGGAAGCTGTGCAGAGGGTGATGAAGTATTTCAATGCGGAAAGACCAGTTCAGTGTGCCCACTCTGAGCAATCCTGCGCAGCAAACTGGTGATCTGAATTCCCCCTGAAAAGCCCCGAGAGGGCCATGTTGTGCAGTTGCTTCTTTGAACGTTGTCCTGTCTGATTACACTCCAAATAACTAGTGCTGTTTATTTGTGGTGGGTTTTTTTCTGTGCCTTGTGCATTGAGGGTGAAAAAGCCAATGTAGCCACAAGTGTTGGTGAATCTTTTTCTCTGCCAGGACTGTAAGTCAGGACCTTGGCACAAGTCATTCAGAGGGTTGCTGGCTAATGACTGTGGAGCAACTTGTTTCAGACAAGCCTGCCAACCGCAATGCCTTCTCTAAAGCGCACAGAGAGGGCTCATGATGCCCGTTTGAAATTGTACTTGGTGGAAAAATCAATGCAGTGTGTCTGACTCTGAGGTGCTCCTCCGGGAGCAATCCCGTCCTTGTTCGGGGCTCGGTTCAATGAGTCTGGAAACAAGAGACTCCACTGAGAAATTTGGGAGTCTTCTGGCTGCCAGGAAATATTCTGGATTCTCAGCAGTACTCCTTCCATCCTTCACCCCCTCCGGCTCTCCAAGGCAGGAGACATCTCAGGTAGGATTGAGCAAATAGTGCCCTCTCTGTTTACTGATCAGGAGAAGAGAAGGCTGTCATGGTGCCTCATCTTAAAATTAGTAGAAGGATTGTGTGCAATTTAATCCAGATTTTGTGTGTTGTTCTTGGTGTCAGCACCTCTACTGTCTTGTACTGCTTCTTTAGTGCTTTTGCGATGCTTTTCATGGACCAGGTTTATTTGTAATAAGTTTTTGCCTTATTCCTTGTCTCAGATATTACTTAGAGTTGTCATGGTGCTGTTGTTATGGTTACCATCTCCTTCACCAGCTAAAATGCCTTTCCTCTCTCCCTCAGGAAGCAATTATGATTAGTGATAGATGGGTGTGTGTGAGGGTGTTTGAAAAATGGTAAGTGGTGTAAAAACACAGCACTGTGAATAGGGAAGGTTTGTTGAAAAGGGAAGGTGTTGGAAGGGGTGTGCAGTGATTATTCTGTCTTCTTAGCTAGAAGTAAGCTCTATGGTAGATACTTTGTTTTGCAGGTAGAAGCTGCTAGCAGCATGATTTCACAGTTGCAAGAGAAAAGGGCACTCAGTTTTAGATTTCTGGATTTTTGAGCATGTTGATGCAGTCCTTGGGATGTGGGAGCAAGAGTAGCTCTGCGTGCTGGCCAACCATGTGTCTCGAGATGGGAGCATCCAACAACAGGTTGGCTCAGGTGCGCTCTGCTTTCCAGCAGCCTGGAGAAATGGCTGTTTTCCCCAGGGAGGAAGAGCTCTGTCACTCAGGAGTGGCAGCTGAAAGACTCACTCTCATACATTTACCTGTTCATATGTTCTGCAGAAGGACGGACCTGCTTGGTACCGACAGAAAAGCAATTGGTGCTGCATCTCAGCCCTTCTGCACACCACCTGGGTGTGCCGCCTGGCCAAGCTGGGTTTGTTACTCGATATAGAGCACGGGGCTTTGTCAGATTCGCCCTTCTCCAGGGGAAAGTGTTCCCCTTCATTAGGAGCTGGGTGGCCCCTGCAGTGGGGTGACCCACCTGTCTGCCTCTGCCGATCCCCAGCCCAACCTCGATCAGCTCCGAGAGCGGTTTCAGTCTCTGTGCCCATAGGGCAGGGCACCGTGCAGGAAGGAGCAGAGGAGTGCAGAGTATGAGCAGCCACTGCCCCGGCTCTCTGCTCACTCTCTGCTGTGCCAGTGCTGCAGGTCTGTCTGATCAACTGCTTCAAGAGGCTGCAGCCATCCCTTGGCCTCAGCTCTGGCAAGGTTGCAAGATGCAGTAAGTTTTCTTCGTCTTTCCACAGTGAGCCTCCTTTGTTCAGTCCCTGGTCCAGGCGCCATTCATTATTTTTCATCCATTTTGTAATCCAAGGTACAATCAAAAGGATTTTCTACAAAGAATATGTGACTATTGACTAGCTCTTTGCAGTGTTGAAATGAAAAAGCCTTTAAAAAACACCAAAAGCAATTCCAAGTGCAAGGAGGTGAATGCTGCCTGCATTTTTAACAGATGTAGAGTAGTATTTAAGAGTATTGCTTGTATTAAGAGGCATATGATATAGTTGCAAGCTAATAACTCGAGCAGTGGACAAGGAAGAAATAAATCATATTTGTTACAAATTACCAGAGAAACTTGTTCATTCTTTAGTAGGCTAGAGAGGTAGAGTGGCTCCAGTTGAGAGAATGTATAATTCTGTCTGTTAATATACCTTATTATTAGACTTATGGCACTTAGATAATTATCCTCAAGTGGTAATTTTTATTAACCATTTATTGTCTTCTGGACTGTGACCAAGCATTTTCAGTAAGAGGGAAGCAAACATGATCCTTTTCAGATGCCATGATACATTTCCCCACCAATGTTGTTTACTGTGAATCTTTTTGATCAGTGTGAAGTGCACTGCTCACATCCGAAAAGAATCAAATTAATTTTCAGAGAAGATGCACATTAGCTGAACTGAAGGAGCAAAATGTGAATGCAAAGCTCTTCATGTATTCATAGCATCCCAAATTGTGTCTCTGGTTTTGTAAATACATGGAGAGTCCACAAAGACAATAGCACCCATAGGGTTTGGGTACCACATGCTACAGGCTTAGCTTTATGATGGTGGCAGGAGGTCACTGGAATTTGTCCATCCAGATTTCCCACATTCTGTCTCTTGTTGTTTTTATTCTAGCCTCCTGATCCCTATCCAATTTCCTTGGCTCTTGTGTACATAATTGTCTGTAAGTAAAATTTACTGTCAAATTCCCTTGGGACCTCTTAATCCAAGGTGACTGATATTTAGTAGTCTGACACATCATCCCAACTGCCAGTGGATATGTGGACAGGAATTAAAGGTTTTCTCATCTGTGTTGCTTACCAGTGTGTTAGGTTGCACCCTATTGTACATGGTTTGGGCTTTTTATGTTACGGAAAGATTTGTATTGTTTGGGGTTTTTTTAGCGTAACTCATTTTGAAGACAATTAAATTTTTCTCTTTTAGGCAGTCTCGTTCAGGAGTTTTGGAAGCCCTGGGTGCCTGAGATCATGCTAGCCATGCCTCTGCACCCCAGCCAGCCTCCAGGGAGCAATTTATACCCACTTCTGGCTCCAGCCTCGGGATTGGGGTACCTGAGCCAATGCTATGGTGCATCTGTGCTAAACAGCCCTCTGGGAAGCAGGATTGGGCCCTGGAGCCATACGGGGAGCACTTCCCCTCTCACTAAGCTCAGGATCTGGCCATGCTCCCTGACTCCTCTCTTTGGAGGAGTCTGTTATTTCTCCTTTCAGGAACAAGAAATTGTAGCTCTTCCTCCATGTATCCAGGTGGATGCTTCTCTTAGTTAAGGAATTCGCTTCCCTGAAATCAAATAGTGTCATTTCACTGTGAATGGGCTCATAGATGCAGGAGTAGGTAAAAACATGGCTTGAAGCAGGAAGGCAGGGTATTTGCAAAATCCTTCAGTATTGGCCTAATTCTGTTCCCTTAGAAAAGTGAAATTTGTAGAAAATTAATCTGCTTACATGCAAAGAAAATGTTAATATAATGGTAAGATGATTCTGCAAGATGTACTTATGAACTATATAGAAGGACAGCTAGCATGACGGGGTGTTTAAATGGCATTATCTTGGGGTTTGCACGTCATGGTCTCACGCTGTATTACTGTGGGTGATCTGTCATGAGATGAGTTCAGAGCACTCGGGCTTGGTTCAACCCAGCCATGGCAGTGGAAGCTGGTGTCACATAAAAGAGCAGATGGGCTAAGAAATACATGTACAGTGCCTGCAAAAGGAGGAGGTAACTGCAAAATCAAACCACACATTCCCCGCCAGGTTTGTCCCTCTCTGTTGATTCTAAGTTACTTAAGCATTTTCTATCTCTATACATTTCCCAAATGTCTGAAAAGAATGGGGGAATTTGTTTTTACCATCATTTCTGCTACAAGTGATTAGTTTAGAAGGTAGGATGTCCAGTTGAGATCAGTAATGCCATTCCTAGTGCACTACCTGACTTACAGGAACATGAATTTTAAGGTCTGTGAAGTTATCTCTTCACTACTGCTGCTGGTGGCTGCCAGTGGAACACGATCGATCCAGACAGGGAATGACCAGGGTCTCAATAGAATCCTCCATGTCAGTCTGGACACAGAAAGCTTTTGGGGGGCAGTTTGGCCCACAGGTATGGGTCAATATCACTGATGTGATCTATGGTACACAACAGCACCTACTTGATTCCACTGGAAGGAGGGAACGTTTCCCACCCCACTCCATACCCTGATTTGCACAGCTGCCTTTGGTCAAGCTTCAAGGTGAGGAAAAGTGTTTCCACAATCCTGTGGTATATTGCTAACACAGCCTGCGCCAAGGCTCCGGATTATGCCCCGTGGCATATTGGTGTGGTGACACTGGGATGCCTTTGGAGAGAGGGGTCATGCTAGGGCGTTGGTGTAGACAAGGCTGGTACAGCCTGTGAACTCCACTGCCCTTCCTGCACTGTCCAGCACTTGCCTCGGTCACCCTCTTACTGCCACTGACTTCAGCTGATGGAGGAGAAAAAGAGAGAGAACATACTGGTAAGATCACTGCTGCATGTTCTCTGATAATGAGGTTCTGCTATAATGGGTAGGGAAGAAAGGCTCATAAATATCCAAATTAATTTTTACCTAAGACAACATGACATTTTAGAGGACTGGTTGTACCTTTTGTGAAATTTTTTGGAGGCCTTCATTACATTTTATGCAAAGAATAATAAGAAAATCATAGTGGAAAGAGGAACTTTTTGCTTCCATGAAATGTGTTTCCCTAGTTGTCCAAACTATTCCAGATTTCTTCTTTTTATATACCTAGCACTGTTTAAATTCTGCCATAATATTTGTCCACTCTTGCTATTTCTCTGTCAATATTTGAATTACCTGATGAATTTAATTCCACAGTATGCTAATGAAATGACAGAAAAAAACCTCCTAACCTGGTGGTAAAAAACACACCTGTGTATTCTGGATTTGAACCTGAGCTGCAGATGAATCACACTGCACAGCAGGTAGTCAGTGCTAAATTGCTGAGTACAAAGATGCCTGTGTGACTCACTCGCTGTGTTTCTACTACCATCATAAACTCAGGGAGCACTTGATGAATAACAGAGAGTCAAGAATGAATTCATCCATGTTTCACTCTGTAACCATCTATTATAAATACTGAGCCAAATTCTGCCTCCAGATACACACAGCTCTCATTGAAGCCTGCCCACTCTATTTATTTTTAAAGATAAAAGCACTTCTGTTACTTTCACAGAGGACTTCAGTGACACAGTCCGTTGTAAGGATGTGAATATCCTTCCTCAAGAGCTTCAAGTGAAGCAGGGAGTGCCTGCCTGGAACAGGGAAGGGCACTTCAGGGATAATAGCCTCCAAACTGCGTGGGTGGGATGTAATCGTTATGTTCATCCCAGTGATTTTCAGAACTGTGTTCCCCACACTTGGGTCTTGCATAACCCTCCTTCTCCCTGGGGAGGCTCTGGGCTCCTCTTGTGTGTGACCCAGGGGATGAACAGCTGAAGCTGATGTGCAGGTCTGTGCAGGTTTGTACAGCTCCTGGGACTTGCTGTCATGTCCAAAGAGCACTGGATTGGTGGGGAAAGCCCTGAGTTAGGGCTTGGATTTTTAGTTGTTGTTTGGTTTTTTTTGAGCTCCTTCAGGGAACATAAATAAGAATGTCTTCCTTTTTTCCCAGAACAGGCTCTGTTCTGTCCTTGGATCTCAAACGTCAGTGGCTTTGGATGTGTGTTACTCCTGAACAGAGGGAGACATTTCTCCTGTGGCCTCATATTTTGTAAAGGCTCTGATCAGAAAATGTTCTTTGGTGTCATGTAGTAAACAGACCTAGAGGAAGAGACTTATCTCTTTGATACATAGGAGATCATCTGCGCTCAGCTTGGGTGCTCTCCTTTGCAATTACTCCATCAACTTTCTGGTATGATTTGATGTGGCTGCAGTAAGGCTCTTGCTGTATGTGCAGAACAGCTCACTGAGGAGTCTCCCATCAAGGCAAAGGATTATGGAGCACGTTTACTGTTTCAGTGGTTGATGGAGGCGTGTCTCAGTGCCACAAGGCTTGTGACATTGCTCAACCAGTGGAGGAAATGGAGTTCTTTACAGATCAGAGGAAATGCTGGGCATGAAGTTTCACCTGCTCCTTCAGTCTTTATGCAACAGGTTATCCCTAGGGAGTGGTGCTGGGTCAGCGCGACAGCAGCTTCCTGAAACATGGTTTCACTGGGAGGCAAAAGAATTATTAGCCCTTTTTGGGGTGGAACTACAGTTTGTGTCACATGTTTATCTTGAATGAAGTCTTAACTTTCATGATTCACCATGATTTTTTTTTTTAATTATCTCTGAAAACCATTATTAAATGATAATAGCAGATCAGAAAAGGATCAAGTTATCAATTGTGAATGATTATCTGACAAACAACAACAGCTTTACCCCATGTTTAGAGGATTTCTGCAAACTGACCTGAGTCTATGGAAACTAGGGTGGTTTTCTGCTTTGTTTTTCTGTTAAATCCCTTCAGAGTATATGCAACATCCAGTTCTGAGCCTTCTTTTCTAAACTGCTCAGCCTCTGTGTTATGTAGCTGGTTGACTCTTCAGATTATTCCATTTAGGTTGTTTTGGGTTTTTTTCTTTCTCCTGAGGAAAAAAAAAGCTGGCAAGTGCTTTTGGAAAAGTTTTCAGTTGGATGTAGCTAGCTCAGGTCAAGCCTTCCCCCCTGCCATGATACGGTTACTTTATACCCTATATCACAACATGGTTTACAATATATTGTATTCCTTGGCTTACCTATTGCAGAACTACTACTACGTTTTCATGTGAGGAGTAGCCAAGGCCTATGGCTTGTGCAGTGGCTTCTTTTCCTGGTTTGGCAAATGAGAGATAATTAACAGGCATGAACTACATGTGAAGTAGAAAATGATGATTCGTTTTGTTTGTGTATAAATACTGATAGTCATAAGAGAATGCAAATGCTTGTGTGGGAAACAACTGTTGCCCATGGGCTGTTTTGGACAAAAGGGAATGAGTGTGAGTGTTCACAAAACAGCAAGTAAGAGGTGATATAAACAGGGTTAAGTAGCACGTATGTTTGGGAACCCAGTGAATGTTGTTCAGCATGGTTTTGGTCATGGCTAGCAGCAGACTGCCCATCCCACAGAGGATGGATGGCCCTGTGGTTCTGTGCCCAATGAGCACCTGCTCTATGCAACTGCAATGAAAATTGCAATAGCAGCTTCCCCTTCCTTGAGCAGTTGTGCCTTTATCCCTCTGAGAAGATGTCACTGCATTAAAATGACCCATTTTATTCTTAAGTGGGTTGATATTTAACTGTAATTAATGAGTTAAAATCCAATTACTGAGAGGACAGCCCTCAAGAAACTGGTGCTAAAATGCAACGTGTGTAACAGTCAAGGAGGGCTTGACCCATAATTTTTACCACTTGTAGTTTGCTTTGGTTTAAAAAAAGCTTGCTCATTCCCAGGACAGACAAGCAGAGACACTTGTGCATTTAAACCCTCTCCCATCTGCTGGACGCAAGTTTCCTTGGCAGCGCTACTGGTAATGTGCCTATGCTGCATCTGGTAACTGCCTGACAGTCAGGGGCAAGGTCACCCACTTGGAGCTGATCTCTCCTGCTAATGTCGTTACAGGCCGAGCAGTGAAGGCAAGGAACCATGGCGGAGGATAGGAAAGATGAAGCCAAGGCACCACACTGGACTTCGGGTCAGCTAACCGAGGCTTCTTCACACCCACATTCACCTGAAATTAAGGAACAGGGCAGTGCGGGTGCTGGACTGGTCAGAAGTGCTAATGGATTTCCCTACCGAGAGGATGAGGAGCCACGGCTGGGTGGCCACGAGCAGCCAGGGACATACACTCGGACCAAAGAGAACGGGATCAACGGAGACCTGTCATCGGGGGACAGGGAAACTGCAGGTAACATGCCTCGATGCCTCGGATTGAAACACAGTGCTCTGCAGACCACTGAATGATGTTTCTCCAAGGGGAAGTGTTGGCTGGAGCTAAGCATGCCCTGGGGCACTGGCGAGCCGCCATGAGGGAGCATGTGCCTTGAAAGGGCACTAGCTCTTCACAGCAAGAGCTGCATCCTCATCTGGGTTTGCAGAGCTTGCGTCCTTACCCAGGATCCTGGGCAGTACTCTGAGAAGACTTCAGGAAAGGCATGGCACTGCCTTATCATGTCTTGGTAGGTGGGACACCTCTCCGTGGACAAGAGAGCAGGCTGGTGTAGAGCAGTGGCTCAGTTCTCTGGCCTGGAAGGTAATTAGAAACAGCTTGGCTTTTGTGTCTGGATGCTTCATGTTGATCCTGCGTGTATTTGTGTGAGCAGGAAGGATGGGCTCCCCTGTTAATGCTCACAAGGAACACCACCTTCTCAAAACCACCAACTGCAGAATTAACGTGTTGCTCAATCTGACCTGGAACACCACAATTTAGTGTTAGCATTTATTCACCCTTGCCCAAGCATATTTCACTGGATACTCACTGGGATTTCACCTTTTTGTAAACTGTATTAGGATTCAGCTTGTTATTTGGTGGGAAAAAAAAAGTGTGACTGTGTCAAAATGAAATATGCAAAGCAAATGTCCTGTTTTAGAAATAAATGCTAATTCTCTCTGTGCAGAGTTCCCACTTTAAACCCCAGATGCACAGTGCAAGAGGAACTTGTCTTGTAGAGACACAACTGCCCATCCATGCATGCTAAAGAGATCTTTCTAGCAATGTCTCTTGGCTGTTGACAGCATTTGGAGCTGCTATCCATAATTTCTCAGCATCTGGAGAATTTTAAACCTTGTGGACCCCACAGTCATTCCATAAGCAATTCTGCTGGAAATGGATCTCTCTGCTGAAAGCAAATTTTAAGAGTCTCTTCCTGTGGATAGCCAAAATTTGAAAGCCAAAGGTAAAAGAAATCTTGAGTAAGCATTCAGGTGAACACACTGTTCATGATTGGTTGGGGGGGATGATAACAAGGTCTCATCTCTTTGCTGTAACCCAGCTTTGTCCTCTGGTTGGACAGCAAATAAGCAGGAGCAGGTGTGCAGCAATCACAGAGGTAAGATGCTGTAGTTCTTAGGGGTTGACATGGTCTGTGGGGACACTCAGTGTGTTTCTCATCTTTGACACAGATTTTTCACGCTGTCTTGGTCAAGTCCCATCCATACACGTGGAGAAGTGGGAATAACTTTACATGATGAGGAGGAGTTTCCTCTCCTTAGAAAGGGAGGAGAGAAATGCTCTTCTCAGGTTCTCTCTAGTTCAGGTTCTGAGTGGTGGTCTGTGTCTGAGACACACCTGAACTTTTAATGGAGGAGTTTCCAACTAACCCATTGGTGACCATCAGCAGGCATTGTAGTAGTGTATGTTCATGTTGCTTTTTGAGACAAGGGGTTAAAAAGTAGAACAAGAAAAAAATGAGGTAGTGTGGTGGTCTCAGACAGGCAGCAACACTTGCCAAGGGAACAAGATTGCTCTCAATCCTGGTGAAGTTTGCTTTGATCACAATTTTGTGGCCTCATTTCCTCCTCCCCTGCTTTTTTCTCACTGTCTGCTTAGTTTGCAAGATCTCTGGTGTGGGGACTTAGTGTCAATACATACAGTTTTTGTTTGAGACTCTTGACATCTCATGGCATCTTGTTTGCAGAAAAGTCCCTAAAACTCCTTTCCTTCAGATGCCAATTCCTATCTCTCTGGAAATTTGTGCACTACACACTCAGACACTGGCTAAGCACGTGTTTAATTAATGCAACATAAACCATCTTAAGATACTTAAGATATATTTTTAACCGTTTTTCTGTTTCTGAAAGAGAAACATGTTGGCAACTTAGTGCAGTGATAGAAAGAGACTGAGGCGTGTTGCCATTTTACACTGGTATTTACTAGCTGAATGTGCTTACTGCGTTGTGAAGTGGGAATTCTAGAGGTGGGCTTTTTGGTGTTTGATCTGGAAATGAGGATTGCCATTCACCACCAAATTCAGTCATCTTTGCTGTGTTTGCTCGTAAATTTTGACTGCAGTGGGGTATTGGATCAGGAAGGGGTTTTAAATGCTGCTCTGGTACACGTAATTACCAATAATGTGAATCGTTAAATCATTTGTAGTAGCTTACAGACTCCAAACAGCTGAGGAGAAAATGCACAGGAAGCTGAAGCTGAGATAATTAAGCCAGACTGTGAGTTTGAGTGGATTTACAGGGATTTTATTTTTCCTGATGGAAGTCAAGCACCATAACCTAGGAAAATCTCTGGCTTCTCAGCCTTTGTTTCAGAGTCCATAAGCCCCCAGAAACTACAACAACCAGCTCATCCACAGCACAACACTGGTACCAACAGGGCATTTCCCAGGCAGCTGCCCATCACCTGATACCTGCCACTGAGAGCTCAGTTACATTTCGTGGTGTTGCACACTGAGGAATCACTCTAGCACCTGGCTCGCCCAGGAGCTGGGATTTCATCACGGAATGGGCCTCTCCTATGGAGAGGTATTCTGCAGCAGTGCAGTAGTCCCTTTGGGGCACAGCAAAGCCACAGTGCACCCATTTGCAGAGCTCCTGCTGTAAAATCGGAGGGCTGTGTGTTAAGGGGAAGGTTAGAATCAGGCCACCAGGACAAAGGCACCTTATGCCAACACCGATACAGAGGCGAGGTTTGGTAACGGGGGAGGAAATAACAGTTGTTGCCAAAACACATCCAATCCATCACTGCAAGTGACATTTTTAGGTTTGCACAGTTAAAATTTGCCTTCCTGTGTATATATGTGTCTCTCTCTCTTGGCATCTGTCTAAGAGTTATTGAGTCTGACCTCAATTTTGGAATCCTCTGAATCTGGCTGTTGTGTTGCCTTTGATTGATCTATCTCGGTATCACACTGGTAATGGCTGCATTATGGAGATACATCAATGCCCTCCTTTCAAATGGACCGATGGGAATGTGGAAGAGTGCACAGTGCTGTGGACAGGGCAGCCTCAGGGCCTGAGCTGGAATTCACTGAAGTCACAGGCAAATATGTGTGAGAAAATTGGCCAGGTTTTTTGGCATAGCGAATAGGAAGACTATTTTGTCTGTCTTTTAAGGGCGGTAAAGCAGCTATTCCTTTTTATATGTATTTATATATATTTGTATATATACTTGGGCTGCCCCTGGCAAACCAGCTCATCCCCACTCCATCCTCAACTCCATGCTTCTGCCAGCCACAATCCCCACACGGTTCCAAAGAAGTTCTTATAGACACCTTGCCTTTGCAGTGGTCTGCAGCACCCCACAGCCCCCCTTAGTTTCAGTGTGCTCTCCTTAATTCATGTGTGTCCATGTCCTTTCTCACATTCACACAGCATCTTTGGTGAGGATGTTGGAAGTACCAAGAGGAAAGGATGACGTCTGTAGCTCTTGTCAAGCCAAACATTTTCACATCACCTGAGGCGTGTCCTGCAAAGGAGGCAGGATAGAGTAAGCTTCAGATACACACTCTGAAGTGGGGTAATGTGGAAAGCTTTGTATTGGACCTCATGGTATAGCACAGGATGTTTTTGACTCATAATAAAATATGAGAGTGGCAGCGGTTTCTTTGCTTGATGAAAAGTTGTGGTCAGCTAAGTGGGAGGAAGCACTGAGGAGCAGTACAGATGTGCTGCAGCATTCTCTGGGAACCAGCAATTCAAAACAGTCCATCATATTTGACTTACAAAGAACATCAAGCTGCAAAGGTTTAGTTTTTTATACTTAAAATGCGTTTATTTTTCTTTTCTGTAGTATAATGACTAACCTGTCAATTTGATATAATTAAGGATAGAAGTAGTTAGATGCATTGTGAAGCATCTTCTACAATATGTCTTGATGTACAGTGACTCAGCTGATTGAGTGCTTTGTTCGTTATATGACAAATTCAGGTTTATAGTCAGAGGGGGTTTGGATTACCCACACAGTTATTTGATGAATTCTCTTTTTTATTTTTGACAGATGAAAAGAAAGCATTTCCTGACATCCTATTACCAGAGCCTCAGGACAGTGACTCTGTCCTGGTGTCAGTCAATGTTAAGGACAGTAACGTGTCCTGCCAGAGTGACAGAGACCTTCATTAATTGTCAGGGTATCCAAACCATGTGGGATGCAAAGAGACTGCCAGAAAACTGTAGCAGGCTTCCTGACACAGCGCAGAGCACCAAATGCAGTTAAGCACTCCTGCCTTGCTTTTTTGGTAGCTGGGGACACCCAGGGACTGGTGTGTGTTAGTCTTCTGTAAGTAGAACAGAAAATGGGGGGACCCCTAGACCTGTGAAGAAGAATGAAGAAGGGGCAGTATGAAGCTGAAGGAGCTGAGGAATTGAGAGGGGGCGGGGGGGGGAGGAGCAGCAGGAAGCAAAGTGGGCTTGGACAGTGACAGGGAAAGAAGGAAAAATTGAAGATAAAGTAAGGACAGTAGAAAGAGACTCGATTTTATCTGTTCATACTGAGCCAACACAGTTTTTGCGTGATGTCAGGTAACAGCAGAGAGGGGAAGGGGTTCAGACGCTAGGAATAGCACCGTCTGCAGGAAACAGCCAGGGAGAAAAGTGGGAAGGGGCAAATAATGTTACAGCCTTGAACGTAATTTATCCTAATTCAGACATTTGTTTTAGGCTTTGTTCAACCAGACTAAATGGGTAACTGCAGCAAATCTGTGACCAGCTACTCTTTAAATAAGTGTATTTAAATAAGCTGAAGGGAATGTCAACCTGAAAGACTACCCTGGCATAGCCAGTAAATACTAGAGCAGAGGTGGAGAGTCCCTTTAGGTTGGCTATGCAAAAAAACATGTTGAAAACAGGGACTGGCCATAGGAAAGAGCTCAGAGGGTTGTGGTCAATGGGGCGAAGTCTAGTTGGAGGCCTGTGGCTAGCGGCTTCCCCCAGGGTCAGTACCGGGTCCAGCCCTATTCAGTATATTCATCAGTGACCTGGACGAAGGGGTAGAATGTGCCCTCAGCAAGTTTGCTGATGATACAAAACTGGGAGCAGTGGCTGAGGCGCCAGAGGGCTGTGCTGCCGTCCAGTGTGACCCAGACAGGCTGGAGAGCTGGGCAGGGAGAGGTCTAATGAAGGCCAGTGGCATCCTGGGATGCATTAGGAAGAGCGTGGCCAGCAGGTTGAGGGAGCTTCTCCTCCCCCTCTGCTCTGTGCTGGTGAGGCCTCACCTGGAGTACTGTATCCGGTTCTGGCCTCCACAGTTCAAGAAGGACAAGGAACTACTGGAGAGGGTCCAGCACAGGGACACTAAGATACTTAAGGGGCTGGAGAACCTACCATATGAGGAAAGGCTGGGAGAGCGGGGTCTGTTTAGCTTGGAGAAGAGGAGGCTGGGAGGGGATCTTATCAATGCTTATAAATATCTAAAGGGTGGGTGTCAGGAAGATGGGGCCAGGCTCTTCTCAGTGGTGGCCAGTGACAGGACAAGGGGCAATGTCCATAAACTGGAAAACAGGAGGTTCAGCCTCAACACGAGGACATAATTCTTCCCTGTGAGTGTAACAGAGCACTGGAGCAAGCTGCCCAGAGAGGTACTTAAATCTCTGTCTCTGGAGACTTTTCAAAAGATGCCTGATCTTGTTCCTGTGTGATCTACTCTAGATGATCCTTCTCTGGCAGAGGGATTAGACTAGATGATCTTTTGAGGTCCCTTCCACCTGTACCGTTGTGTGATTCTGATTCTATGCCTTATAGTATGCAGTCTTCAGATAAAGAGGATCTTGTTCACAGCCCTCATCACGGCTGTGCTGTTAGAAAATCACCATGACTCGTAGTTCTGCTGGCTCAGGGCGCTCAGCCCATGAGGGTCGAGACTGGAGCTGCAATGTGTGCGGGCAGAATGGCAGCCTCTGTGCGTGGGGTCGGTAAACATAACAGCCTCTCCAGGCTGAAACTGCACCGAGTCATCATTTGGTCTTAAAGTTTTTTTCCCCCTCTAGTGACTTCTCATTTAATCTTCTTTTCCTTTGTATGTCTTTCTCTTACTGCCACCATACAAGTGCTAATACTAAGACGACACTGCCAGTAAACATACAAACAGGCCTTCTTTGCACAGAGGCCTTTTTAGTCTTCCTGTCCAACAGGACTGCTTTGTCAGAGCTTTCCTTTTCATTTGGCTTTTTGCACTGGTTGTCTGCTGCTGCCCAAGCCCTCCTGGAGTTACCAGAGCCCCCACCCCAAACTCCCTGAATGCCCATTCCTCAAAGGAGCCTCCCAGCCTTGTTGTCAGAAGTGCATCTTGAGCAAGCCACATGTCTCAAGCAACACAGACAAAATGCACAAAAGGATGCAAAATCAATGATATTCAAAGGTGAATGCAATTGCTGTGTTTGTCCCGTTTCAGTTGTTTATTTTACAAAGCTGGAAGAATGTATCTTACCTTGTCATTGATGGCTCCCATGGGAAGGAAGCTGCTAATTAGCCAGTTTGATCTCTCTCCCTTTGCCCAGGAAATGTGACAGTAATTACTGTGCACCTTCATCTTTGCCAATTTAGATACAGATAAACACACCAGACTTCTGGAACTTTTCTTCTCTGTGTTAAGAGTAATAGAAGTGTCATTTTCTGCAACATGTTATTGGAATATTTTCGACATGTTCAAGTTATGTTACTGAAGATGGCAGAGGTGAAGTCAGCAGAGCCTTTTTGGGGCACTTATGGAAAATTCTATTTTTACAATTCTCTGTTAAGTTTGCTGTAGAGGACCTTCCCAGTTGTTCTTCTGCAGAGGACTTGGAATGAAGCCACAAAAATCCTTTCTTTTCCTGTGTTTCCATTACCCCCAGCTAAGTTCTCTCTGACTAAACATTCAATAACTACTGTAGAGACTGGTCTCTGCAGGTTTTTCTGTGACCAGTACTGTTGGTCACTAAGTCCAGTAAGACATCCCATTCTGTCCAACTGAAACCTCTCTGAAGGGCTGGCTCTGCCCTTCCACCTCCTCTTGGGATGTCAGAAATCAGTCAGTGATTCAAATGTATGGGTAGGACCTGAAAGGTCTGGCACAATTTTGAGCAGTGCAACATGAAAAAATTGTTGCCTGAAAGGGAGTGAGGTGAGATAACCCACTGTGGCAGGTGCTGGGAGTCAGGCACCTGCAGAAGTTCAGCCATCAGTCTTTATTATCCCTAAAGCTCCTCTGAAAATGTCAGTGTGTGGTTCAGATTCACTTTTGAAAACCCTATCTCAAACCAGGTGCAGTTGCACCGAGTCAGCTGTTGCATCATGAGACGTCAGCATTGAATCTGGCCAAGAGAAGGCATCAACCAGCCGTTTCCTTTGGGCTTCCTGTTGGTGTTTTGATTCGCTCTGGTGTTTCCGTGTTACAATATGAGCACTGTAAGAAAGAATTGCATAAGCAGCTGTGCTTCCTTAAGTAGTAAGAGCAAAACGCCTGTGAGTGTGTTGGCCTGGCAACCAGCGCTCACTTGGTGCCGTCAGTGTTCCCAGAAAACGTAATTGATAACCTCAGAGATGCAAGAAGGAGCAGTGAGACTGGAACGTGGAGACAATATCTTTCATAACGTGTTGTTCGAACCACACTGGTAATTCAGACCGTGCCCCATGAATGCTATTTATCAAAGTTGCCTTTTGAAAATGTCTGCAGCTGTTCCTGGGGGACTGCTGGGGCCAGGATAGCTATTGCTGCAGAAGGATGAACATCCCATCAAATACAGAATGCAGTTAAATTTTTGCTTTTGTCTCCCTGTTGCGTGGACAAAAACTTGCCCTTTGTCTGTCCACCTCTGCCCTTCCTCCCCACCATCTATGTTTGGCTGCCTGCTCTGGTGGGGAGTGTAAATGCAGACTTGGATGTTTCTGTGAGCCGGATCTCAACCCTCCAGTGCTGACATTAGCTGGATGACTGGTGGGGAAGTTGTGTCCAGAGGCCATGTTCTAAATCATGGCCTGTTGTGCTGGAGTCCTTTTCAGCATGTGGTAGGAGATGGCTTGTGCATTTATGGATTACATAATGCAGACAAGGCTTGTAAAAGCCAGGAGAAAAGGCAAACAGATGTGGAGAGAGCTCTCCCAAGTCACTCAGGAGGGCTGCAGCAAAGCCAGGGACAGGCACCATGGCTCAGTCAGGGCTGTCTGTGGGGCCTCTCTGTGGGATCCTGCCCTCTGGGCTTGGCTCAGACCTTCCCTGTCATGTCTTAAGGGAAGCCCTCATGGTCTCCACCCCCAGAATGGCAGCATAAAGGACGTGCAGGAGCACTGGACAATATTGGGCAGTGGTCTTTGTGACTGCAGCTAGAAGGTGGTATCACTGGGGACTGTGCCAGCATATAATTTTCCATTGGAGTTTTGATCTGAGGGCAGGAGGATTTGGAGGAAGGTTCACTACCTAACAACAGAGCCTTGTTTTTCAGACACACAGCTGGTATTGTTCCGAGCAGAGCTAAAATGGCAACTTCTTCGCCAAAGTCACCTTGAAAGGGAAGCAGTAGGTTCTTAGGTGACAGCCTGGAATGTGATGGCGGGCATTTCCTGGCCCCTCACCCTGAACACAGGCAATTATCATCTCTCAGAGTCTCACATGCTGTAGAGCAGAAGAGCCTGGAGCCGCAGCCATTAACCCACTCAGCTCCTCCCTTCCCAAATTACTTCCTCCCCTTTCCCCATTATGGATGCTCAAGTGTGCGGCCCACAGGTTAGCCCAGTGCAAGGCAGAGCTCCCAGCCAGCCACTCGTGTGTCTCATGGAGGCAGGTCCTCACCTCAGGTGGGTGGGCATCTGCCCTTCCACATGCCACGGGGCGTGGGCTTAACCTTTGGTGGAGAGGAGGGTAGGTACCATCAGATCCCTTACAGAAGTGAGTCGCACAAACAGTCTGCTGCTCCTGTGAGGAGTGCCAGGCATTGCTGATTTCTTTTTCTTCATGTTGCCATGCCAACATGGCCCTGCACAGAGTGAGATCTCTTTTTAAGCCCCACCGAGAGAAAGTATGTAGCCTAGGAGCTTATTTAACATTCAGGAGTGCACAGCCTCTCTCTCACGGCTCTGAGCCACAGCCAGGGTGTCTGACAAAGGAAAGGAGGATTTAATTTTTTTTCCTTTTCCTCTAGCACTTGCTTCTCAAGGTCAAGGCAGACAAGGTAGATGGGAAGAGAGACTGGGAACACTTTGCAATGGGGACCTCCCTCTGCTGTCCTTACTGAGGCATGACTTTCATGGAAATGAAAAGGAAGTATTACTTCGGGGCATATTTACAGTGAAAAATACATGTATGAGAAATATATATATGTAAATTTCTTGGTTCAGCTAACTCTGATAAGGTGCTCTGTATTCAAATTGGAAAGCAAAGGCAATCTGGGTTTTAATTTGAGTGAGGAACTCAAAGGAAAGACTAGAAGGAAGCCAGGGCCTACCGCCATTTCTTTGTCTTCCTTACTGTTTTAATCTGTGGTGGTACAATATAGAAAAGGAAATCACCTCTTCTCATGCTGTATTCATATCCTTAGTAAGGACATCTTAGTGGCTTAGTGGTGACCTGGCAGTGCTGGGTGAATGGTTGGACCTGATGATCTTAAATGCCTCTTTCAACTAAAACAATTCCGTGATTCTGTGACAACGAATCCTAGCGTGTACTGGTGTTTTGGATTGGGTTTTGCCATTTTGTGAAGTCACTACTGGTAGATTAACTGCTGATTTTAAATTAAATCAAATCTGTTTAACGATCATTAATACAGGTTTGCTTGCCTTTGCCAGCTGAAGGGGTGGAAATCAGCGTAAAGCAGCTGGTGTTAGCTGGCAGATTAGCACTGATGATCCAGTGCCTGTCCGTACCAGCTGTGAAAAGGCTGATGTGGAAATCCAAAGGCAAGACTCAAAAGTGAGAGGGCTACATGCTGGTTTGGACTCTGTCGTATGTTCCTTGGGAGACGCTGAGCAAAACATTTACATTTTCCTGTGCTGTTTCACAGATTGACTGCAGTGCCGAGTCAGCGGTGCTTTGAAAACCCATTCTAAGGTGATGGGTTAGAAATGCAGCCTTGGTTGTTTTGGGGTTTTTTGTTATTACTGAGGCATATCTCCTGACATGCAAAAAGCGCAGGAAACTCCAGACACCCCAGCTGTGTACATTAGGTCATGTGAGCGAGTCCTTCTCCTGAGTCTGGAAAATACCTGGTCAAAACTTTAATGCTTCAATTTCAGTTGCATGGAGTATATGGAAAATAACTGCGAGCTATCATTATCTCCAAGGCAAAGAAACCTGTTAGCTGCTTCCCAGAGTGTCATTTTCATTCAGGAGTAGGTAGATTGAATACTTCATGGAAATCAGTTTCACTTGGAGGCACTATATACTTGGGGAGGGGAGAATACATCCCAGGTATTCCACTTTTTTGTTCCCGTTTCTTTCCTTGAGACTAATTCATAGCTATACGTGATCATTTTGGTACAGCTGCCAGCAACCCATATAGCCTACGGGAGTTATGATAAAACTAATTTACAGTCTGGTCCTCCGTCCATGCAGCCCATGCATCTGGTGAGACAGGAACATTAATAAAGAAGGGCAGAAGTATCGGCTGCCGGCGGTGCATAGATGTGGCAGCCTCGCTGATGTACCCAACTGTTTTCATCCATAGCCTTGCACCACATACAACAGAAGGAGAAGGCTTCTGCTGTGACTGTTGCTTTTTATCCCAAAGCCCGGGATATGTGCCCAGCCCAGGGTAACAAAGCCTGCATAGGTTCTCGGTGAGCTGTAAAGGTAACTAATCCTCAGCTGTTCTGGTCTGTGAGTTGTTTTTTCTCTCCTTTCGCTGTCATCCTTTCTATTTGAGAATATATTGTCCTTCTAAACAATTGCTCTGTCAGCTCTTCCTTCTTTTCCTCTCATTTATGTTGCCTCTGGCTTTTTTGTTTTTTTTTCTTCTCCTTGTTCTCTCTATGTACTCCCAGCTTCATCCCAGCCATCCACTGTAGCTCCTCTGTGACCTTGAATTTTGACAGCCGCTCCCCATTTTCAGAACACTTGAAAGCTCTGCCTCTGGATGCAGGTCTGTCCTGGTTGCTGCAGTGACTCCAACCGTGGTCTCAGCTCTCCCCACAGCACCCCAACATCCTCAGCGCTGTGGCCAAAGAAGCTTGCAGACTTTTTAAGTGCCCAGAGAAGGCAAGTCTGTCAGAGAAAGAGGAAGAGGTAGTTAAGAAGGCGCACTGAGTGCTTTTGTGTGCGGTTCTCACATCTCCCTTCTATAAGATTAGGTGCATGTTTCTCTTTCCTAATCACGTTGTCCATGCAGAAGTGTGGGCCAGTAGTCTCCAAGGGTGAGCAGCCAGTGGACAGGAGCAGTCCATGTGAGTGGTCAGGGATGAGTCCCAGTCAGAGATGGTGACCCTGCAGAGATGAGGCTCCCTTCCTCTGGGATAGTGCCAGAAGAGAGGGGGAGAGATGGCAGAACTGCTGAGCGGGGCTGAGAACTGCTCTGAAAATCCATCCACATCACAACCTTTCCAGGACTTGGTTAATTTGTATGTGACACAGGACCTGTTCTGTTCTGCCTGTCTGTGGGAACACACACACACTTGTTGGTAAGCATGCAACACTGTTCCTCACAGTCAGCAGGAGAGAGACATCTGGCTTGGTAGAGGCGCAGGGCTCAGCTGGGAAGAGAACAGCCGTGCAGCTGGTGCTGCATTGCAGAGCAAGCTGGTTAAGCAGGGCTGGACTGGCACTGTGAGCTCTGCGGTGAAGGGGGCACGGTACTGCTGTGCTTTATGTGTCACTGTATCCCCCGATGGGATGAACCAATATTCTATTGCATTGACAGAATGATCTTCAGTCCTTCTGACGAGACACCACTAGAAATCCCACACAACGTGTGCACAGGTTAATGTTAATTTTAAACTGAAATTCAGCAGAATTTGTACCGTATACTTAGAATTATTTTTTTAAAAGATCACACAAAACACTGTAAAAAGTGTTTAAAATAGCTCAAAAGGAGCTAAAAATGAACTTTAAGGGACATGTCACCTGTCCTGGTTTGAGTTAGAACAATTCTCTTCAGTGATTTTACTTTTCAGCTCAGTCTCTTCTACAGTGGGTATCCTGCTGCAGGTGACTGAAGCTCCATTGACTTTTATGAGGGTTCTTAAAGCTCTCTTTAAAACCTTAACTTGTACTGGAGTTCACAACAAATACTGATTTAAAAGTGAATTACCTGTTGTGTATTTACTCACGCTCAGAGGATTAAATATCTGGTTCTTTGTTTTGATGCCAAAGTGGCTTCTTCTACATGTGTCCTAAGGAGTTCATGTTTTAATGAAAGATAGATAGATAGATAGATAGGCAGGCTTTGTACATGTGAGTGGTGTTTTCAGCTGCTATCAAGTCCTGGGAAAGGCAGTAGGACCTTACTGCATTACCCTGGCTGAGGGTCTGGCGGTGTCTGCTTCAGTATTGCATGTTAGCTGTAAATTGTGTTGCTGAAGCATCAGGCAAACCAGAACCAATTAGCTTTTCTCACCCCTGACTTGGCTAGGAAATTTTGACAGTAGTAAATATTTTGTTCCAGGCAGTAGACTTCAGAAAATGCGACTCAGGGGATGTACTGGGAGCAAGAATTTGCAGTAATGAGGACTCATTTTAAAAGCATTGCTTTGTTGTACTGACATTTGTATGACTCCTCTTTAACAGCTTTTCCTGTTTCAAGGGAGGGGGCGTGTGGGGACTGATCCCTTGGTGTTTTATCTTACAGCTGCTAGACAGTGTCGCAGAAGCCTCTGCCTCAAGAACTGGAGTGTTGGGGAGCTGGAGGAGGGGGCTCACTGGAGCTTCCCTAGCATGAGTTGCGTGGGATTTTGCCACTTGAGTGCCTTGGAAATTTGGACTATCTGTCCAGCTCTCTTGCTAAAGAGAGTGCTCAGGAAAATGCAGTCAGAGCAGCAGAGCTGATGTAGAAGGTGTGGAAGTGGTCAAAGGACAGGAGGCTTGAGACCTAGGCTGCTACTTCCCTGAATGCTGTGGAACAGCCAGGGGTGCATGGATGAGCCACCCTCAAGCTTTCCCTGTTTGTCTGTGCCGTAGCACAACTGGTCTGATGCAGCTCAGCGGCAGTCAGGATACCAGTTTTGCACCAGATTTTTTTCTGTTATAAAGCAGATATGTTAAAGGGCTTCAGTGGCAATTCAGATTTACAATCTTGAGTTTAAGAAGGTAGGAGGGGCTGTTGAATATCTGAAGTAAGTATCCCAAAACACAGAAGTTGTTTGCTGTGGGGCTCACCCGAGTGTGAAGCTGCTGTGTCAGGTATCCAGATGTAGCTCTCCTGTACGTACTCTTCTCACATAGTTGCTGCAATACCCTTTTCCCAAAGGTAATTGGAATGTTCATGGTTTTGGGGTTCAATGCATTAAGCAATCAAAACTTTTTCTTTCCTGAAACACAATCCTTTTCTGACCTGTTCAATTTGTTAGCTAGTAAACCCTGGTGATTAAATTAATCTGTCACTATCCTCATTGATGCTACAGTAGCTTAAAGTCAACAGGTTTATTAGGGAAATTATACTTGTCAGTTGTGTTGTGGTTTCATTTAATTTAAAAGCTGATATTCCCATTATTTGCCTTCATACCTCCTGCCAGTTACTGTGGGTATTGCCAGCATCCAGATCAAGGACCTACTTAGAGCAAAATATTTACACTCACAAAAGCCATTTGAGAGCAAATATTTGAATTCTATAAAGCTGTGTTACTGCTTTTTTTCTTCAATCACAAGCACTAATCTGTTGGCATTATTTGGACTTTATATAACTTGTTCATACTGCTTTGATTGCTGCTGTACATCTCTCTTTTAATCCAAGTGCAGAAGGCAGTACTTAGAGTTCACAATCCCCATGTTAAAGTCCAAGATTTGTGCTTGGCTTTTTCCATCAGAACTGTCACTGGGTAAACCCAAGGTCTTTTTTCCTCAGTGTTACAGCAGCCTTGACTGAAACAAAAGTCATCCACCAGCTTCCAGGATTGCTGAGCTGAATTCGGGACCTGTCCTTAGGGGACTGGCTAATGCCTCTAAACAAATCGAATAGCTATTTGGTTTGTAGTCCTGCTGCACTCAGAATTGCAGCACCCGGGGGGTAGGGGGGGAAATCCATAGGTCCTGTTTGCTTTTGGAATTGTCAAAGATAGTAAATAGCCACTTTCTGTCTTTCTTTTCTGCAGGAAAATATTTGAGGTATTTTGCTTCACTAAGGTTGCTCTGTGCTTTTGTTGTTGACTTGATTCCACTGTGCCAACAATTAGTGCTGGTTACCTTGGAAACCGCTCTGCACCCCACTGGGGATTTTGACAGGCACATTTTGACTGAAATTGCTTTGTTTTCCCAATTCTGCAAGCACACATGTAGCTAATCCTTTTGCTGTACACTGCCTGTGTTCCTTCCCTAAAATGCAGTAAAATTAAGGAAACATATTATTTTATCCTTTCCATCTGTTTGCATCTTTATCCCTCTTTTAGCCCATGCTCCAGGAGCATTAATTACCCTTTCCTTTAACTGAGCTCACTGTTAATTTTCTTGGTAGGTGTCTAAGGGGTGACATTGTGAAGTTTTGACACAATTTCTAATCTTCTTCTCTCCATCTCTCCTTTCTATTTCCTTCAATTTTCTCCCGGACCATTTGTTCCAGTACGTTAAACTTTATTTATGACTTAAACAAGTTCTGCTTTACAGAAAACATATGGCATCTTCCATGGGTAGAGCAAACTCAAGATCCTCTACCACTGCAGTGGTATCATACAGAACTACTGCTAGAAAGGCTGGGTGTGCTGCTACTCCAGTCTGGGAGGAATGTCCCAGTAGGGGACACTCTTTCTGTTTTTAGGAGGAGCTGTTCCTGTTGCTGTGAAATGGGTGCTGGGGTGACAAGAAGTGGCAGATAGGTGGGCTGAGCAAACTGGTTGAATGGCAGTAATGAAATGCAGGCAGCTACAGTCAGGGGAGGAGAAGAACTGGGGAGATAGACTGGTCTGACCAGGGCAACTCTGGCCCAAGAAATCACTGACATGTGAGGTAAGGAGCTGGCCATTCTCTGTGTGAGCTGTACCAGCCCTCCTTTCTCTGCCAGCAGGATCTCTGCAGCAGTGCTGGGTCACGTACCTGGGAGGCAGGAGGATGCTGCCATCCCTGCCCATGGGATATTTCTCCTGTCAAAAGCAGTTCTCAGAATAATAATACAACATTGCATAGAGGGGTAGAAGGGCGAGAGAAGGTGTCTGAAGCTGAGCAATTCCACCTAGGAAGTGGAGTTCATAGCAAGCTCAACTTCTCAATGCACTGAGCCTGAGGTTATGGTAGGATGGGAGAGAAAAAGGAAAAGTGCCTGAGGCTGAAGGAAACCCATTAATAAGGGTACAAAGGGAGCTGACACCACCGTCATTTCAGAGTTGTATCATAGATCTCATTTTTGCTCTTGCCTCTATAGTTCCCAATTGTTTCTAACACTTTCCTGGAAATATTTGGTGAAAGCTCAGACACCTCTTGCCACCAGCTGTACATCTGTCTCTGGGGCTGGTAAGCCTGTCTGTTAAAAAACTTAATGGACTGGAAAGGTTTCCTGGGAAATTAATGTACTGTAGGTAATGGATTCAGGTGCCAGTGGAGACGTCTGCAGTCCATTGACAACTGCAGCAGCATCAATAAGAAATGAAGGAGGGCTTTGACACAACATCTTGGCCTTCTGCAGGATCTGATGCCGGGTCTTTGGCTCTGCTGTAGCCATATTTGGAGTGTGACCTTGCCCTTGTTGAGTTTCTGTCCGTGAAGGGGGGGGTCTCAGGAGTCTTGAGCGAGTGTCTGCATGATGCCTGCTGCAGTTTAAACATCAGTGCCAGAGCAAGCACCCTCTGCATCCCAGTGCTCTGAAAGGGTTTGTGTCCATGAGTTATCTGTGGGGCAGGGAGATTCCAGATGTCCTGGAGGCTGGGATGTATAGAAGATTTGGGCTGACTTCCAGAACCAGGAGCAGAGATTGCTTACTGGTTTGAGTTTTAATTTTGGTTTACATTAGCATAGTGCCCAGGACAGGTACCTGCTCTCTCAGCAGGGCAGTCCTCTGTTCCTGCCAGAGAGCAGTCGTGCTAGTAGCAACTGGGCAGGGTTGACCTGACATCTCTGTTGGAGCTTGGTAAGAAGTGACAACCGTTAAGGGAGCAGCAGAATCACTGTGCCTGTCCATTATCTCCTGGCCTCTCAGGAGCTCATCCTGCTTGTTGTCTGTGGGCTCTGAAAGCTCATTCACAATCATTTTTCACAATATCTTCTCTCTGTTGTGGACATCACTTTCAAGGATCACCTGTACTTTTGGGTACCACATTCCCTGAAATCAAACTGGGAGACTCAGTCTGTGTCCTGTATCATGAGCAGCTGACACCTTGGTAAGAAGGAGCAGCATTTTACTCTCGGCAAAATGCAAAGGAAAGCCATGTTGCCTTATTTCGTGCTGCTGGAGTCTTATGTGAAGCCAAAGTCCTTGTTACCTTTAAGAAACATAGAAACATATATTTGGTGTTACTTGTCAGTTGTTAGTACCGAAGTAGAGTCAGAGAATGTCTACTTGTTTAAAGAGAGGAAAAATACATCTCTGCCTCTAATGAATCCAGAGCTTTCAGGCTGTGAAGAATTTGCCCGGCATCCAGGCTAGCTAACTCTCCTTTTTTTTTGTTCTTTATCATTAGGCTTCCTTGAACTTTAACTGAACCATAAGGAAACTATGAAGAGTCTCAATAGCTGCCCTCTGAGGATTTGACTTACCCATTGGATCTGCTATTTATAGTGTCCATTAATATAAAAATGTCTGTCCTTTTCCAGCAGTTGTGTATAGCAAGAGGACTGCTCTTCTGGCAAACTGCCTGTGCCTCTTGTGTCACCCAAAATATCCATCAACAGAGTGTTCAGAAGTGAGCCTTTCTTGATCAAAAAAAACCCAGCCAAACAAACAAAGCCCCCAAACCCAGAGGCCATTTGTATTTTTATTTACTTATTTTGCATAGCCTGAAATTGAAATTTCCATTTTTCAAGAGGCAACCTTTCACCCTAAGCCATAGCTCCCTGTGGAACATAATCTTTGTCCCAAGTACATTAGTTCAGGAAGAGAGCTAAGAGGATGGGAACTTTCTTCCAGCCTTGGAAAACGCATATGCACCCCAGAACCAGGCTGGATATGAACAAAATGAAATTCTGTAACAAGGGAGACCATTTTTAGTGGGGATTTGTGTTACTTTGTTGGGAGGAGGCTTGCAGTAGCATGGCTGATGGAGAGCAGGTGACCGAGTGGGTTTCCTTTGGATATGCTCCAGGGTACTAAATCTGGCATACATTTACATATTCTAAATCTGAAAAAATTAATTGGAGCCTCTTCTTAAAATTTTCATATGAAAATAAGCTTTAAAAATTGATTCTCCTAACAGTCTTCCTAAGTGAGTCTTGATTTGTTCATCTGGGCTAACAGTACAGACTTGATGACATTACTTTTGTCAGTAGTGCTGTGACGAGTAGATTCATGGAAATTTTGACAGAAGGGTCACATGTCATCCTCCAGATGTAAAATTGTGGTGGCAATCAGCTTGGGGACTTCTGGAGCCGTGGTACTCTGTGGAGTTCTGTGCCATTCTCCATGCCTCCAAAGCTGTTGGGGCAATACTCTTTCCTGTTCTGAAAGAGCAGAACCTGAACAGCGATATACAAGTAGCAAAGGATGCTTTATGTAAGAGTGGTTTGTTTCTTAGGTGCCTGCCCCCCAATACAAGGTGCTGCAGCAAGCTGACAGTGTGGCATGGTGTGGGAGAGGGTACCACATGTCTGCAGGAAGACAGTGGGCCAAGCTACAGGTTCATTCTCCCAGTTTTCCCCTTTATCCTGATGCTTTGCAGTCCGCATGTGCCTCACAACAGAGGGAACTGTCAGGACTTGTAATTGTTCCAAGGGGCCATTTGTATCCAGTCCACTGCTCTGCACCAGTGGCACCACATGACAGTCTGGTAGAGTTTGCAAGGTCACCATTCCTTCTTTCTCACAGAAGGAAGCAACCAAGAGATGCTGAGAAGCACACCCAGCATCCAGCAGGCCTGGAAGCAGGCAAAATTTGAAAAGCCCTGAAATGAAGTGTGGACCCCTCAAAAGCAGCTGGGGAGACTGATGGACTTTAAATCAATATCCCTGTTCTTTGGTCCACAGGACTAGCCACATGCATGACCTGATTTCTGGGGTTATGGGGCTTGATTAGATTTACTTAACAGCAAAGCGGAGTTTCCTCTCATACTAGGGACACGTTGTTGAAAGGGAGGGACAGAGAATGAGCTGCCATTGGCCAATACAGGCAGCTACATCATACGTAGGCCCTTTTGTAAATGTATCGAGCTCCATCTCAAAATCAGTTGTTTCCTGCGCAGTGGAAGCCTGCCAGAACTTCACACCCCTAGCAGTAAGAAAGCAGCATCTTCAGACTTGTAGTCTGAATTTATCCTTGGCAGGATAATATACTCATGTATTCTTGGGCTAACAGTTTTTAAAATCAGCTTGTTTTTTTCATTGCTTGGTAGTTGTTCTGACATAGTCATCCATCTACACTTGCTATTGGCAGCAGCTGATCAAACTATTGCAGTCACTGCCTTCCTGGCAACCGGTCAGGAGCAAAGTGAATTGTAAGATATAAATACCAACAACTGCAAAAGTTCTTTGCCGGTGGGTGCTGTGGGTTTTTTTAAATATCTCATTACATAGTTTGTACAAAAGAGAGATTAATGTAACACTTTATTTTTAGACAAACACAACTGTGAAAGTGAAGTTCTAAAGGACAAATGAAGAGGAATAACTTTATGTTAAACGTATGAAGGAATTCTGTAAAAGTACTAACTGTGAGAAGAAATCATCACTATTAATCTAATGGACAGCATCCCTTGTTAGGGTGGTTGCTGTAAAGTTACATGTAGGGCATTGATTTAAATATAATTCCCCTTTGCAGCTGGTCCTTGCCTGAAGGACACAGTAATGGGTGAGCAGAGAGCTTTTATTTCTGCCCTCGGGATGGTGATTGATGGGGGCTCTGTGAGTGTCTCCTGGCAGGAGCAGGGTGTATTGCCATCTGCCATTAGAAACCTCTGCCTCTGTGGGAGGGTTGGAGCAGCACTAGAACTCGTGTTGTTTCCAGGTGTGTGTCCAGCCATGCAGCTGGTGGGCCCACAGCCGTGCAGCATGTTGCCTTCCCTAGGGCTCATCTCCCTCTCGGGTCCCAGCTCCCTGCATTTCAAACAACTCTCAGCCAGCACTCAGAAATAGCTGGAGAGTGAAGGGGTTTGGTTCCCCTGAGTTTGGCTGTGAGAGGGAGGAATATGTTGATTAATGAGTAAGAGAGAGTGGGCTAATACACAGATAAGAAAATGAAACCCTTTTTCTTTTAAGTTTTTTTTTTTTCAGGGCAGGGGAATCATCTAGGTTGGAAAAGAACTTTAAGACCATTGAGTCCAATCATTAACCCTACTCTACCAAGCCCACCACTAAGCCATACCCATAAGCGCCACATCTATATGACTTTTAAACACATCCAGGGATGGTGACTCAAAAAACCTCTCTGGGCAGACTGTACCAATGTCTGACAACCCTTTCACTGAAAAATTTTTTTCCTAATGCCCAGCTTAAATCTCTCCCGGTGCAACTTGAGGCAATTCCCTCTTGTTCTAGTTACTTGTGAGAAGAGACATACCTCTCTACAACATCCTTTCAGGTAGTCGTAGAGAGTGATACGGTCTCGCCTCAGCATCCTTTTCTTCAGACTAAATAGCCCCGGTTCCCTCAGATGCTCCTTGTAAGACTTGTTCTGCAGGCCCTTCACCAGCTTAGTTGCTCTTCTCTGGACCCGCTCCATTACCTCAATGTCTTTCTTGTATTGAGGTGTCCAAAACAGAACACAGTACTCCAGGTGTGGCCTCACCAATGCCGAGTACAGAGGGACAATCACCTCCCTGGTCCTGCTTACCACACTATTTCTAATACAAACCAGGATGCTGTCAGCCTTCTTGGCCACCTGGGCACACTGGTGGCTCGTATTCAGCTGCTTGTTGCTCAATATCCCCAGGTCCCTTTCTTCTGGCCAGCTTTCCAGCCACTCTTCCCCAAGCCTGTAGTGTTGCATGGGGTTGTTGTGGCCCAAGTGCAGGACTCGCCGCTTGGCCCTGTTGAAGCTCATACAATTGACCTCAGCCCATTGATTCAGTCTGTCCAAGTCCCACTGTAGAGCTTCCCAACCCTCAAGCAGATCAACACTCCTGTCCAAATCTGTGTCATCTGGAAACTTACTGAGGGTGCATTCTATCTCCTCCTCAGGATCACTGATAAAGATGTTAAACAGAAGTGGTCCCAATACTGAGCCCTGAGGAAGGCCAGTTGTGAGCAGCTGCCAGCCGGATTTAACTCTATTTACCACTGTCCAGCCAGTGCTTTATCTAGCAGAGCGTATGCCTGTCCAAACCATGAGCAGCCAGTTTTTCCACCAGGATGCTGTGGGAAACAGTGTTGAAGGCTTTACAGAAGTCCAGGTAGACAACATCCATAGCTGTTCCCTCATCCACTAGGGAGGTCATCTTGTCATAGAAGGAGATCAGGTTCATCAAGCAGGACCTGCCTTTCATAAACCCATGCTGACTGAGCCTGATCATCTGGTTATGCTGTATATCATGCGTAATGGCACTCAAGATAATCTGTTCCATGACCTGGCACTGAAGTCAGACTGACAGGTCTGTAATTCCCTGGATCCTTCTTTTGGCCTTTCTTGTAGATGGGAGTCACATTTGCTACCCTCCAGTCCACTGGGACCTCCCCAGTTAGCCAGGACTGCTGCTAAATGATGGAGAGAGGCTTGGTGAGCACTTCTGCAAGCTCCCTCAGTAGTCTTGGGTGTAACCCATCCTCTTTACTTCTCCAAGAAATTTGTTGATGGTTCTGCTACACCAACCCTTAAGTCCTTGATTTGCTACATCAAAAATGCCTAAACTGCCCTTAGGGCAGGAAACCTCTCTGCTAACTTCCACATGCACTTGTGTGCCTGATGGCGTTTCCCTGCACCTTCCAGTGGGTCTAGAGCTGAGATGAGATACAATTTCTCAGTTTGGAAATGTGTACTCCCTGAGTGGTCTCACCGCCATCTTCCTCTCACCAGAGCACCCAGTTCCTCAGCCCCTTTTGGGCATGTCACATGCTGAGGGCAGTGGGGAAGAGCAAAGTGGCACCCGGGTCTGTCAAGCACCCAGTGCCTCAGCCAGCTCCATGACAGTCCTCCTTCCCTGCACCAAGCCCATGACAGCAAGTGGCTGGGAGCCCAGCCTGTGGCTGAGACCAGGGCCTGAGAGCCAAACAAATGTTATCCTCTGCATAATATCCAGACCTACTGTTTAGATAAAGCTTTGTGATGCAATCTTAAAAGGGATGAGGAGGACAAAGTGTACATCTTAATCATACAGAAATGTTATTTGGCCCTTTTTTCCCCAAGTCTCTCATCAGCATAGATGTCTGTCTAGGAGGTGCCTTTAATGTATGCTGTGTGCTTCTGAGGAGGAAATAATATCCAAAGTGCATGTAAGAATGCAGCTAACTCCATCCATATATTAAATGTCAAGAAATTCCATTACTCAGCTGGCCATTCTACCCCCGTTTGCAGAAGAGTACCTGCAAAAAAAAAAATAAAATCTAGGCTTTTAATAAATGAACATCTTAAAATCATGTAGTCACTTCACATTATCCTAACAGAAATAATATTAAATAATGATGCTTTGTGCATCTTCCTGTTAAGGCTGGGGTCCTGGTTTTTATAAATACTCAGCATTTTCCACGGAGATATTTGGAATATCTGGTCCTTCTACTTTAGTTTCAATGATTTATTTATATTTTAGAACAAAAGATTACCTTTTAAAAATGGATTAAGTCCGCCTCCATTTTTTTTATTTTTTAAGCTAATCTTTATAATTTTAAAACATCATTCTCTTTTTGCTTTTTCTAACTTTGCTGCTGCCACAGAAGAAGTGTCTGCGAGGATAGTGCAAGTAGTAACAGCTGAAGCTGTAGCAGTCCTGAAAGGTGAACAGGAAAAAGAAGATCAGCACAAAGATCAGCCTGGACCACTACCTTTAGGTAAAACAAACTAATGTCTGAAGTATCCTTGGGTCTGCAAATGTTTTATGTATCTGTATTACAGAAAGCAGTTACAGCTGCATATTCATATAGTTATGGCCATGAGTAAACTGCAGCACCACTGGATAAATGCTGGAACCACCTAATAATAGTGGATCCTTGTTGCTCCCCGTTCTTCACAGCCCTGTGACTATCTCAGTCACTGCTGTAACAGCAGTTCTCCGCCTGCTTTCCGACTCCTGAGTGTCACAACTATGCATGTGTTTTTGTTGTCATGTTTGGTGGGACCCAGCAGCGCTTGGAGCCCCTTGGTGTTCATGTACGCCATACACAATGGGAGAGAGAAGGATTAAGGTCTGAAGAGGTGAAGATTAGAGGAAAGGTGTACGAAAAGAAAGTGAGGCTTTGCTGGCTGGGTGGTAGCTACTCAAAAAGATGGAGGAAGAGCACTCCAGTAGGAAGCAGAGAGGAATGGGGCACACTGGATGAAGATGGAAGCAGGGCTATAAGCCAGGCAGGGTGAGGGGAGATTGTGGGAGAGGCAGTTATGTGTGGCAGAAGCAAATGCTAGTGGTCCAGACTGGGAATGGTACTTCTGCCACTGGTCTGTGCTGTGCCCCCATCCTCCTGCTGGCTCCTTTGTGAAATGTCTGTCTGAAATGCAAGTATATGTGTATATTAAAAAGTAAGTATACAGCCATTTGTACCTACAGTGCTTTCTCCAACTCACAGAGCTTCCACGGTAGCTCTAAACATGTACACCAAAGGCCAGAGAAAAACCATGCTCCATCCTGAGGTAGGGCAAGGCTTGTAAGCCTGCCCCAGATTAAATACTGCTGAGTGCATGTACATTGTCATCAAATCAAAATCATGCCTTGTGGTATTTTCCCCACAGGAACTCTGCTTCATTTGGTACAGTGGCGGGACCCTGCATAGGGATGAATTAAAGTCATTGAGTAGTTTAGAATATTTGTTAGAAATTCTGTTCTCAAGGTCTTTTGCTTCATTGAACTAGTTTTGAACTGCAGCAGGGAGATGCATTTATTTTTAATTCCCTTCTTTACAGAGACTCAATTTTACATGGAAGACCCCAATTCTGCAAAACGCTTCATACATATTTAAGCACAGATTGTTTCACTGGGGTCTGGGTGAGCCCACACAAGAGATTCAGTTCCATCTAGTTAGATGAGACTTAAATATTGTGAGAAGTGTCTCTTCAGTTACCAACTGTTGGTGTTACAGTTCCTGTGGTCAGTGACTGTTCGATAAGTGAAGGTAGAAGGGCATTGTGATGAATTGTCCCTGGATAGCACACCTTAAGGACAAGTCACATAAGGGTCTTTTCCAAATCACACTGAAATCGGTAGAAGGAGGCCTGGAAAATTCTGCTGGGGCTTTGAAACTGTCCTTTTTATTCTTGGGAAGAAGCCCAAGATCAGAAATTGAGATCTGGTATTGAGAGGTGCCATTTATACATCAGATCTGTTAAAAAAAAGTTTTACTTTTTCTTTTTTTTTTTCAAACAAGTGTTAAGCCCACAGTAGTGGATCTGTTTTTAAAGAAAAAGATTCTTCACATGATTGATATGAAATCAGATGCTGAATTATACTGAGTTCGTTTAAGAACCAGTTTGTTTAGGATTTCATCATAATTGAATTGAAGTAATTGAAAAACCATCATCAGTTTTCAGCATCTAGTGTCGTGACGGGGAATGAATCTGAAACCTAGTCCAAGTGTATCTAAGATTTCATTGCACCTTGCTCAGCTAAATCACTATTATGTCACAGCAGACGAAGTTCCCTATGCTAATGTCTTTTGTATTTAGACAAGCAATATTCACAGGTATTCTGTGATTAACTTTCAGCTCAGCAGAAGGTAAAAAATCGTACAGAATGTTTCCTGTTCCCATCCTCAAAGTAAACCGGAGAGACTGGATGCCAGTTTCCAATAGTCAGCGTGAATTTATAAAGTCTCTCATGCTTAGATACTGTATTGTTGTTGTCTTGGGTGACTGAAGGTTTTCAAAGTGGCAATACTGATTTAAAAGATATTTTTATGGTTGATTTTTAGATTGTACTCTGTGACCAAAATTTTTAAAATAATTCCTAACATATCGAAAAAAACAGTCCTTTTATTATAACTTTAAAAATCCATACGTTCTAAAAGGGTCTATCCCAAAATCCACTAAGCCCAAATTCCTATCCAATAATTCTCTCAGTTTGGCAGAACAGTCTGACTGCCACTTGTATCAAGCATTGGTCTCCCTGGAATTAATTGCCATGTCTCATTTTTACCGTTCGATTTCTAGCAGTCGAGGAGTCAGCCAACCTGCCTCCTTCCCCGCCTCCGTCGCCAGCTTCCGAGCAGACTGGAGCTCTGGAGGAAGGTAAGGGTCTCCGGGATGTTGAAGTGCACAGCTGTCAGCAGAGGAATGAGACATGAATCTAAAGGATGGGGGAATCAGAAAATGGAGATACTTCCTGCACCTTGATGTGAAAAGATAAGGCATTCCCCAGCAGTAACTCCCCATCTGCAAACCAACTGCAATGCATGGATGAGGTAGACACATATGCACAGAGGTAACTGACAGGATACATTAAGTCCATCCATTTTAAAGAAAAAAAAGATGGTGATGCTCACCTTTTTATATGTTATGTGCAATATAAGCCAAGATGTCTGCTGTCCCAATGTGGTCACCAAAACTATGATACTGTATGGGTCATCTTTCGTTTCTTAGGATTTTTTTGGCTGCTTTTTTTTTTTTTAATTACCATTAGCTTTGGTTTTGGAATCTTAAATGCATGAAAGCAAGGAGATTCAGAGTTGGATCATTTCTTTGGTCTTCCACCTGTAATTCATGCTTCAGTGCCTACGTGTATTTATTGGGAGTTCTGTACACAGAGTGCAGGAGTCAAATTCTGGTGTCGCAAAGCAAATTTGTACTCTGTTCTGCACAACAAATGTTGGATATTAGCAGCCCACAATCACTGTGTTTTCCGCCTGCTAAAATCTCCTCCAGCAAAGAACTTAAGCATTGGTTTGATTTTAAGCAGATGCCTAAATCCAGTGAAGTTGTCACAATGGTAAGCATGCATGTAAGTGCTTTGTTCGACAGAAAACAACTGCTGCATCAAGGCCATCGGTTTAGGGAGACAGCAGTACGTTAAAACTGAGCCATCTCATGTGGATAAGAGGGAAGGATTTGGGTTCAGAATCTCCAGGGGACTGTCAGTTGAACTCTGCCGTGTCAGTAGTGGTTTTATGCATCCATTTATTTCCTTCTTGGGTTTTCTTTTATCATTTTTTCTTTCTTTGTGATAAATATGTGCATGAAAATAATTTCTTGTTGTCAGCTGAACAAACTTTGTTGGCATTTTAACACAGAGCCTCTCTACATTTTGCAAGTGGACCATTGTTATTTCATGTGCTGGCATAGTCTGACTCTCGGTTTATCAGGACACTGAAATTAGGCATGTTTCATCCTGTGATCATTTTGAGATAATGCAATTACAGGCTGTGTTAGCAACAATATTTGTCAGCCCACTGTACTGAAAATAACCTACTGGATGTAGTTAGTAACTGATATAAAGAATCTGATTAATCGATTGGGATTTTTATTAAAAACATCTGCCCGTTGCGTGTTTAAAAAGAATAGTATAACAGCTCCTGAACTCATCACCCAGAGGTAATGGCAATCAAACTACTAACTGAAAAGGAAGCTAGCAGGACATTATCAAAGGCTTTTAGAATCATTACCAGGATTTTACCATTGTTTTTTAAGATATAGTTCACTTGACTAGCTCAGCGTATGCTTTTTGATTTTTTCATATCACAATAGAGGGCTTGTTCTTCTGCTTCAGGCCAATGTCAAGGTTCTTCCATTACCCTTAGTTGAGGATTAGCTTTGCGTACTGTTTCTATCAGCAGTGTTATCTGCATGTATTTTAGGATTTTATAAAGTACTCATATTGATTAATTGACAGGAGGTTATAGATTGCCCCCTAAGCAAATGGAAACCCTTTTGCTAGTTATATTAACACAAGAAGGTGGGAAAACATTGTGCAACTGGAGGTTATTATAAACTAGAGGCCCGAGCTATTCCCAGCTGTGCATATGACTCAGCAAGTCACTTAACATCATTTTTCTCTTTCCTTGCATGTAAAATTGAGTTAATATAATAGCACTTACCTACCAGCCCCGCTGGGGTGGTTGCAAGGGCTGAAAGGTCAGTGTTTGGGAAATGTTTTGGTGATTTATACAATGCCACAGTTTTTAAAGACATTCAAATAATTTCGTTTTTTGACATTAGTCAAAAGAGACTTTTCCATGACAAGATTTTGATTCAGCTCTTCATTTTTCAGAGCAAATGGCCTGTATAAATCCTGAAAGTGTAGGTTTGTCAGGGACGTATGGAGAGAAATTATGTGCTGAGTCATTCATGCGCTCTGCTGGAAACTTCCTGTTTATGTCCAACTCTGAAACTGGAATTCACAGTAGAGTTGGTTGACAAACAGAAGAAACTTCTTGAAAAAGAATTCACCAGAAGGATACGATGATATTTTTCCCCAAAAATGTCAGGGTTGTCAATTCAATGTAGTTTATGATAGTAGAAATCTGGCATTCTGCTCTCTATTAGAAGAGGTGGTCCTTATTTTCTGTGGGTAAGTTGAGCTTTTGCTGACTTGAGTGAGCCAGGCCTGTCATTTTTATTCCGGCAAAGCTCCCATTCAGAGGAGTTTGCCTGAGCAGGGTTTGACCCAATTTTACTGTACTTGTTCAAACCTCCAGTTCCCTATACCATCTGGCTATCCATCCTCATGCACCTTTACATTGTCTGTCTGTCCTTCTGCCCAGTTGAATATAATTTATTAATTTATCCCAATTCTACATTTGTTGAAGAAAAAGATGAGCTCTTGGTGTGTGAATCTACCTTGGACCTTCTCCTCCTCCCGCCCCCCCTCCAAATATTTTCCTAATGCACTTGTCAGTATGTGTTGCATTGCTTTGAGTCCAAGAGAGACTTCCTTCAGTCATAGTAGGAAGGAAATCACAGTTGTAGACATGACAAAGGTGGATGTGGCCAGCCATGCAGCAAATACAAATTAAAAAAAAAAAAAAGGTAGAAAAGACAGAGAGGTTTGTGGGTCAAGTGTATTTCATGAGAGAAAGGAGTCGGTGGATGTAGGTTCTTTCTTTCATTTGGCTGCAGAAAAAACATTGAAATGAGCTTGTCCTTTTTTACTGCTGCAGAAGGTAAGAAAGCTAATTTGCCTTATTGATATTCTTTCATTTATTTCAACTACAGTAATATAATTTTGCTTAGGAAATGAAATTTTCCCTTGCACCGTCTAATCCTTTTATCAGTTGTATCTGGTCATGCAGGGTTGATGCGATATTCTCTTGCCAACTTGGCATTTCTTTTGTGCTCCGCGCCTTTTGACAAGAGTCAAAAACATCTTCATGTAAAAATTTTTCTAGATGTTAGAAGAATGCCTTTTGTGGACTGTCTTCCATTTTGAAATAGCCATTTCAGATAAGGCTTTATATACTGAATAAGAATATTTTGCAAATGGAAAAGTGACCTATAAAAATGGATCTATTTACAGTGAAAATTACTTATTGAAAGGCATTTTCAAAAGATACCTGGAAGCTAAAGCAGAAATTAGCCTTTGTGAGAAGTGATTTTAATCTTGGACTTCAGAATAGATTGAGGATTTTTTCCCCATGCTTTGAAATGAAAAAGAACTATTAGAAGGGACTAAAATAACAGAGAGGATTTTGCGTGTTGCCAAAATAAAACCATATCCTCCTTTAAAGACATCATTATCCTGTTAATTAAATTATTTGCAGTTATTTTGATATATCTTTATTAAAACTGATAAATAAACAATGTAAATTTATAGTAGCCACAAGCATAACAGCCTCAAACTCTACTAGACTTTGCACCTCTAATGATTGTGGATCATCCAAATAATGTGTATTAAGCATTTTTGCTGTTGTCAGTTACTGTGGTTTTAAGGAGCAGAGGCATGGCATGTGTGTTCTTGCCAACATTCCATTCAGAGCCTAGAAGTAAGGGATTTTTAGCCTTGTTTGCATCATTATAAAGATGTCCTGGGGTTTCTTCTTCACCCTGGATAAACGTGACCCACAGCTGTAAGGAGAACGTCCCCTTTTGTACATCCTCCTTCTCCATGTTCTGCTTCTGACTGTATCAACCTTCTGTCCTTTTCTCCGCAACGTCCCAGTTCCAGCAGAAGAGGTGGTAAGCACATCAGCCCTTTCCACTTCTGTCCACAGTAATACATGGACTAGTGTGAGGGCACCCTGCAAAGAAGTAGAAGTTGTAGTTTTGAATCTTAGTTTTGGGAGGGAGTTGATTCCTGGTCTTTTGTACCTGGAGACATGCCCTCACCCTCTGTAACCATCCTTTTGCAAATCATGAGCACCTTCAGATCTGTCACTGCATTTTGTATAAGCTTCTGTGGAGAAGAAATTCATGGGTTCTGCATTCCACGTGGATGAAGATGCTTCCCTGCAGCCTTGCTGCTGGATCTTAAGTCCTAGGGAACGGTGGGAAGCTTGGTTACAGCCCCATGTTTCACATTTCCTGTTGCAGTGCTCTGCAGAGCTTCCTGCTTGGTAGCAGCAGGTTGCCAGCTTATCTTTTCACCTACTTCTTTTACAAATGCCTAAACCCCTGAAGCTGGGGTTTGGATTCCACTACGAGACTGAAGGAACTGACAGTGGTTCAAGCACTCTTTGTGCCCTGGAAGAAATGTGAGAATGATTCTCTTCAACTAAGTTCTGTGGGTGGTATTTGTGCATGTGCCTAGGTGCATATAGCGTTCCGTCCGTCCTGGCCAGCCTCACGCTGTCATCAAATCTTAAACACAGATAATCCTTCTTTTGCAGCACTGTGATACATATTTGAGCTGCTAATATTGTCATCAGTTAATAATTTTTCCTCCTCTTTGTGGGTGATTGGGCCTGAATGGGTTGATACTACAGCATTCTTTTCCCAGGTAGAAGAAATACATGTCATTACCTTACAGGACACTTGCTGCCATGTTGCTGCAGAAAGCACAGGGTGCTTTTTTTGAAGATACAGATGTTATCTTGTTACACTGCACTATAGAAAGAAATTTAAAACTTACTGTTATGTACCAGGAAGAAACTTACAGCTCTTACAGATGGAATAGGTTTAGATAAAAATTGCTTTCACAGACTTGTGTTATGGTAGTTACATCAGCATTCATAAGCCATCTTGTTTTCGGGTCACACACAGAGATGTGGTTAATATCTGTTACACTTTATATCTGTTAAAGCCTTGCTTTTGGACTCAGTGTTTTCAATCTGAGAGGAAAAGTTTGGAGGCCCTGGGGAAACTTTTTAAGTTGTAATTGGCTGGAGAAAGGCCAAGGACACCAGACATAGACTTATTCTTGAAGCTAGTAGGAAATCCAACGGGATAGCTGCAGCTGCTAACAGTACCCCATGAATGTAGTGTTCATCAAGCTGCCAGCTGTCATATACAGAGAATGGGCTTAAGCATATTTTCTCCAGTACTAGATGTTTAGTTTTTCACAGCTTTATTTATGGCAAGAGGGTACCTTGGCCTACACAAGCTCTCAGGTCTTCCCTTGAGGTTTGTATGGATCAGATGGTAGGCGACTCACTTTTATTGGGCAGTATTATTTTTCTTCGCCTTCCAAAAACCAACCCAAGTTCCTCCTCCCTGTAGCTGTCAGTAGCGGTGTAGTCCTGAGATGATTATGTGATTATCTGTGGTGCTACAGAGACGGGTGAATAAAGCTGTCATTCCAAAGCACTGCAAACACCGAGGTGGGAGCTGGAGCACCCACAGAAACGTCACACAACAGTGGAAATAAAGGACTAACAGGAATTGCTGTGAGCAGCTGTATGTGGCCTTTATCAGAAAAAATGGTACCAAGCTATTTGGAGGAGTTTTTTGATTGTTTGAGTGTTACTTATACAGAAAAGAAGAAAGTGGGGATTTTTGAAATAGACACAATGAGAAATAAAAGCACCGATGACTGAAGTGGAAGCTGTTTTGCTTGTTAATTAAAGGGCTTTTTAAAATTTACAATTTCAAGTACTTCGCCTAATGACTTGTGAGATACAGCTGTGTCAGGATACTTCAGAGGTTTTTAATACCATCAGTCAGCTGTATAATAGATAGGAGTGTCAGTGAAAGGTGTGAGATGCAGTTTGTCTACAGTATGTATTCATCTAAGTAATGGATGTATAGTTTTGAAATGTACTTATTCCTACAGTTTGTTTCCAATGTTCATAAACACTGTATGAAACATAGATGGCCCGTGTGTTAAAATGCACAGTTGCCTTCTTCCTCCACTCTGCCTTAACCCCGTAGCCTGGCTGATTTCATCCGCTCTGCCATAGGAAACAATGGCTAGTGTTGCTAGTGCATGTGCCCATCCTGTCATGTCTTTTCTCTGTCTGTCTGTCTGTCCTGCAGTTTTTGTCTGTGTGTGTCTATTTGTAGATGAAGGGGCGGAGGATAAGGTGGGACCACTACAGCACTGCCCAGGCTGTGGGCCTGCTGCCAGCCGGGAGTGGCGTAAGCACCTGGCCCCCTCCATTTCAGTGTCTGTGCCCGATGATGAGCCCTACAATTCGGATGAGGAGTACTATGAACACCCTTTGTTCAGCTCAGAGTGGACTGGCTCTAGTACACATCCCAGTGCCACAGTGAAGAGCACAGAGGTCTTGTTGGGCCATGATGAAGGTGAACCGAGCATGGTCCCATGTTGTACCTCTTCCCCTCTACCCACCTGCCATCCATTCCATCATATATGTGCCTGGGATTGCTGCTTTCTGGGGAGGGGAAAATAGTTGTGTTTTCTCCCCACATGGAAACGATGCCCCTCCAGAGTCTCTCCATCTCAAAGTGAAGCTGCAGCATGAGCAACGGATGCAACATTGGGGCCAGTGAAACCATGGTCCCTGCTTAAATCAGGGCTCCTGGTCTACTGGCCCAGCTTATAGCAGAAGCCAAAGGATCAGCTAGTTTAAAAAAGAGTAAGCTCATTTTTCTTTTGTGCCAGAGAATTACTGTCAAGAACAGTGCACAAAATAGGCCAAAAGATTGTTACTGGAGGTAAGTCAGTTGTTAACACAATGGGGAAAAAACCACCATGTCTATGCCAAAGATAGCAGTGGAAGGTCTTTAATTCTCCAGTAGGCAACAGAAATCCATTTTACCCCACTATACGCAGGTGACTTCAGGCAGTATTGGGTCATGCTTGATACCCAGTTGTTTTGTGGATATGCCCAGTTAACATTATGTCAGCTGACTGCATACAAGGAGGAAAAAAAAAATATTACTCTTTCTGGGTTTCTGAGCTCAATTTTCTATGGCCTGAGCATATCAGTATTATTTTATCAGTGGGAGTTACATAAAAGTGAAATGGCTTTTGAGGAATCCAGGGAGATTCTATTTCAGTGACTAACAGGAATGCTGACTTCTTCTCCAAGGCAAAATAGATTGTTTCATCTCGCAGCCTTTGACTAACTCAATCTTGGGACACGGGAGCTGAAGTTAAAAGCAGTTCTGAATCCTCTAAGGTTTGTGTCTCAGGAAGATGGAGGTATATACCTGAAATTACTCACTGGATCTTTTCAAGAAAACCAGAGTTGTTCAGATTTAACAGGCTAGTATAACCTAATACTGCAACAGCAGAAAGAGATCGATGCTGATAATTGACAATTGTTACTGTCCGTATGTCTGCCTGAAGCTAGGGGAGCCAGATCACAGGAGTAGCAATACTATAGCTGGGAGCCTATAGCTGTACTTAGGGCACTCCTGGATTGGTTAATGTGTGACCAGCTTCCTTTTCAGTCATATGCATCTGCCTCTGGTGAAAGTGTGAGGTCTGGGAACAGCTGTGAGAGGGGGAAAAAAAAACCCCAAAACAACAACAAAAACCACACAAAAAAAAAACCCAAACAGGGAAATAAGGTGGTTTCTCACTGAAGAGATAGGCATTATGGAACAGCCCTGCTGACGTGCCGCCTGTAGGCTAGCAGTCTGCTCACCATCAGAGAGTGCTGCACTAAGGGAGGCTGGAGGATTCCTTCATCAAGTCAGGGATAACTTCCTACTTTGTTGAGTAATTAGTTTTAATCACGTGGCTTTGTGTGAAGTGTCTCAGGAAATGGAGGTGTATGTACCTGAAATTGCTCAGAGTAAAATGGGAAGCATTCCTTAAAAAAAAATTTATAGAAAAGGATGCATATGCAAAACTACATAAAATTGGGAGAAGTAAAGGCAGTTATTCAAGTCAAGGCCTCTTGTGGCTGGAGACGGGCTGTTCTGCCAGGCTGCTTTTACAATCTGCCCGCGTGTAGATATCCCTGTAACACTCAGGCATCAGTCCAGTTCTGATTCTGAATCTTCTGGCTTCTATTCATTTAAGATATAGTATTTAAACTCAATTACTTTTTTTATGTTATTAATAATGTGTTGTACTTTACATTGTGATATTTTCTCAGCCTCAGGTAGTGTTTGTGTTTCTTAAATCATAAGGCCATAATTGAAGTGCATGGTTGATTGCCTGGTTTTCCATGGGCCAGTCTTAGAAGAATCAAGCCCTCATAAAGAGGTTTTATTTTAATACCAAGAGGCTCAATACAGCCACTTCCAGATTCAAAACCAGTAAATCAGGAAAGTCCTTAATCATGAGACACGCTTTAAACTTAAGGAGGTCATCAGGTTGACTGAAGCAAAAGTTTCATATTTGGTCCTGACTTCTTATCAGAGGGGATCCTAATAGAGCATGGGAATATTCTGAGTAGCAATGACAAGAGTACACTCCACAGTTGAGACTTTTCTAATCATTCTTCTGCCATGGCACGAGTAAAAACGGTTCTTGATACTGCTGTACTGATCCTAACAGCCTGTAGCCTGAGTGATGTATTTTAGAAATTCAGATAAACAAATATTTATATTGATTCCATGATTCTGTGATTCTATAATATTGTAGTCATTGGGATTTTTGAACTCATTGGTGACAAGGAGCCTGGAGGCTAGTGGGGAAACAGAAGAGAAAATGAAGAGTCCTTGTATGAAAACTCTGATTTTCATACACAGACTTCAGATGTCAGGCAGCCTAGGGGAGAAGTTGTTTATAAACCCACTCACTGGAGGCATCTTGGCTGAATTCTTGCAAAACCATTAGTTATCAGTCATGCACGAGGCTTATTAAGACTATGGAAATGGCTCAACATTTTGCCAAATCCAGGGTTCATGCAATAGATTGACTTGCTAGCATTTGGCAGTCAGCATTGCAAAGGTCAGTAGAAATTAATTAGTCGTACCTTCCTCCTCAATTTAATGTTTTGCACTGCATTAAACAGCACATTTCTCAGAAAAAAATTTGGTGTACCTTGAGCTCATTGATGCATTGGTGTTGTCAGAGCCATCCATCATTCAATACCATCTCCATTTGCAATGAATATTAGACCCAGAGTCATCTTTTGGGAGAGGTATACCTGTAAAACACTTTCAGCTCTCATCTTACAGCAGAAACATGCTTCTCTCGGGGGAGACAGGGTTTTTTTGTTTTGGTTTGTTTTTCCCTATGGAAAATTCAGTTCCACGGTGACTAAAATGGACTGGATACTAACAGTACTTTAACACATCTAAATCCAAAATGTTCAGAGCTGAAAGTGTTACGTAAAGGCAGTCCTGTTGAGCTGTGTGCTTGGTGTTTACTGTTGGTCTTGATGTCGCCTCCTTTTTCCATCCACAAGAAGAAGAACCAGTAGAGAGGCCGATGGCTGTGGAAGCGAAACCTGCTGCTCTTCCTGGGAAGCAGTTGGGGAAAGAGCATGGGCCCATTGAGCCTTCGGACCGGGCAGAGGACCTCTGTGAGGGTCCATCACAATCTGATACGGAGGCCAAAGTGTGTCGTGAAGATAAAGTGCCAAGTGTGGCATCCAGCAGGGAGAGTGTAACCGTTGTGGCGGAAACACCCCTGAAAGACACATCCCCTTCCTTGGCTGAGGAAGGTGTGTCCTCCTTAGGTTTGCATGTGTTTGCTGCCGGTGAATCCTTCTCCAGCTTTCTCCAGTGCTTTCCAAGGCTGCTTCATTTCCTGTTCTTCCCATTTATTAGTATGACTGCTCTTGTTATTATGCTTGAAGAGTGTGTAGCAGACAATATGATTGCATAGGTGCTGTATGACAACATGGTTTCCCACCACTGCGGCTGATTCCTGATTTTTTACTTTGCCATGATAAAATATGCTTTGCAGCTGATCCCTCTGCGTAAGCCTTTTCCCCCATCTCAGATGTGTTTGCCAGTCACATTGCTGATCTATGTATATTTTTTCTTTTTGGTGAAGAGACTCATCTGCTTTTCTTTCAAAAAGTAGATTTATTGACTTTGACTATGACATAAAGAGGCTTAAACTGTAGAAATGTTTTCA
>JANVCC010000022.1:11683978-11720621 GCA_025345505.1 Todiramphus chloris collaris
TTGTGTGTGTGTGCGCTTCAGTGCGTTCTGGTTTACCTTCCCTAAAGCTGTTGCTTCTTGCGTCATATCCCTGCCATTCATTGCAGTCCACCTCTCAGTCATTGCCAGAACTCTGATTTTTTGTGTGTCTTACCTTACTACAAATGTTTAGCCCTGCTGGAGTGCCCTTATTAGGCAAAACCTCCATCATTTCCACTGGGAAGTTTGCCTTCATAGTGAAGTTTAAGATTGGGTGCACAGGGTGAAGTTCTGTTCTGCTTACTGAACAAAATATTTACTGCAATCAGTTGTCTTTCAGTATGTAAGAACTAGACTTCAGGATTTTCCTTTTGGTAGTATTTCTCTTCAGCAAGTGCAACAAGGTGTAAAGACACATTGTGTGTAGTGACGTACCCATTCACTACCTGGCTAAGAAATACTGCATTTGGGAGGCTGGTGATCTGGCTGGCCCAGCTAAAGAATATTAAATTCCTTCGGCAGTCAGAACACAATTTGATGCCATTGGTGTCATTCATTTGCACTACAGCAAGAGGAACAGTAGGATACATAAATAAAGTCAGTATCTAGCTCTTTAACTTCTGTGAAGGGAGGATGACATCAACTTAATGGCCATGGTTTTATACTTCATAGGATTTGCAATTAAGTCACCAAATGTAAAAACATAAAGGAGCAAAATCAGTGTAATTGCAGACCTCTGGGTTTTTATACCTGTATAGTTTAGAATGGCAGTTGCTTTCTTTCACTAAATGTTAACATATGCAAATATTTAAAGAATGACTGATACTTTGATACTATTTGTTCTAAAACATACAGATTCATCAAAGCAAAAGGATGGCTCCATGGACTTGAAATCAGATATGAGGAGATTCAGAGTTGGCCCAATGCTTGTTTTAGAAAAAACTCATAAAACTTTTTTTACAGATTACTGCAGGAAGTGCTGTCACATTCTGCAGTATCTGTCTTTGTATGATAGGAATCATTATTTTCCATATTAAAAAAGAACAAGCTATTAATTATTAACAGTGTATAAAAAAAACTTAACTAGGTATTACTCCCTGAAAATGTAGCGGCAGAATGTAAGAGTAACATTTGTAGTTTCAAATTAACTTAATTAGGGCCTGATCTAGTCATTGAAACATGCCAAGTATTCTTTGACTTCAGTTATAGTTGAAGATGGCTAGCTATTTTCAAGACCAGACCTTCAAGTTCTGGGACTATTAATTAATAGCTTTCTTGCTGATTTACACACACTGGTTCATGACAGCAAAGAGATTTTTGTCATTTGCCAAAGACTGAATGTCAGAAGTTGATACAATGAAAAAAAAGTCTCTTCTGGCACTTGCAGAGCCTTTTGTATGCATTATTTCTTTAGTTTAGGCTGCCTGTAGAAGAAAAATGTAAAAAAGATATAGGAAATGTATAACTGTATACGTTTTAAGTGTCAGCAACACACAACGATACTATTGATTGGACTGAATCTTGCAGACTCAGTATTAACACAAAACTAACATAGGCTACAAAGTCCAGCAAAGCATACCCATGAAGTGAGGATTACTTGTGGTTTTGCTGTTGTATACAAACCTTGAAGATGAAGAATTCACATGAAATCATATCATTTCAGTGGTCATATATTTATATGTGTAAAACCCACATTTCATTATAAAACCTCATATATTGAAAGGAAACTAGTATTTAACACTTCAAAGCAGATTTCTAGGTGGATGACCTTGCTGCATGTTTGCATCTTTGTCCCTCTCCTTTCCATCATTCATACTGAGATGTTGTTGTAAGCCACATGACTGCCTGTCTCTAAGTGCTTTAAATAATTTTGTTATGAAACCCAAACAAACTACTTCAGATTTACTTACAGCCACGAAGATGGAATTCCGTGTCCAGGAGGGCGCACGCCCTTTCGCAACAGAACCATTAGACACAAAGCAACATGAAACTGAGAAAGACAGTAAGACTGGTGAGCAACCTAAACATGATGCCTTAGTTTCACAGCCAGCAAAAACAGAGGCTATAGATAAAAAGGATTCACAGAGCAAAGACAAAGAAAAAATGCCTTCACCTCTATCAGAACAGATCTTGGAAACTGATTCACAGAAGAAAGGGGAAGCCAGTTTTGCAGAACCTGCTGCTAAGCCTCTTGTTTCTCAAGAGCAAAAGGAGTTGTCATCTGAACTGCCTAAAGGGAGCAAAACAGAAGAAAAGACTGCAGATGTGCCCTCATCATCCAACCAAGTTATGTCTATGAAATTTAAAGATGATCTTAATGATGTCCAAGATCTTGCCATCAGCCATGGTGAAAGTTCTCTATTGCTATCAGAGCCCAAGGCATCCAAAAGTGAGCTTCCTACAGGCCCATCTTCTGTTGTCCTCCAGGAGCTTCCACTCAAAGACAGTTCCAAAACAAAACAGGAACCCCCTGACCAACTGTTCACCAAAGATTTCACTGCAGATGAACAGATGCACAGAGGCAGGACACTAACTCTGCAAGAAGTCTCAGCGGTAACTGTAGATGGCCTGAAAACACCAAGCACCCCAAAAATCCCTGTATGGGGAGAGGAGAAGGACATGACCAAAGATGAGAGTGATGAGGAAGAAAGGTATGACTTCTATGATAAAGGGGAGGCTCGAATATTAGATGATGGTAAATTTACCACAAAACCTGAAGTTAAGACACTTTCCCTAGATAAAACAGACTTTCAAAAGCATGGTGAAGCTGATATATTCAAAGCAGAAAAAGAAATGGACCAAAGTGGACTCCCAGCAACAGTAGACATGAAAAAGGAGGTGCAGCCAAGCACACAAGTACCCCCAGCTAAATTAAGCCATGAACTGTCCCTTGAGAAAGCAGTAGAACACCCTGATACCACTCAGTTATCCAGAGTAACAGAGAAAGACCCCAAGGCACCAAGTTTAACCACTGACAAGCCTACTCCAGAAGCTTCTCAAGAGAAAGATGTTAAAAAAGATACCAAGGAGGATAAGACAAGTGTTTCAGCTCCTCATCCAATGAAAGAGGAGGAGGATCGGTCAGGAATGTCCAAGTATTTTGAAACCTCTGCTCTGAAAGAGGAAGCCTTTAAAGCAGATCCTCTGAAACAAGGCAGTGATTACTATGAGCTAAGTGACACTAAAGAAAGTGTGTATGAGCCTTATCAGAGAGATCATCTAATACCTGAAGACAAAGAAGAAGAAGAGGAAGAATTCCAGACAGAATTGGGTCAGCAGCAGAGTGTGCCTCCTCATGAAATAGGGTACAGTACCCTGGCTCAGAGCTTTACACCAGACAAATCTGAGGAACCAAGTTCCCCAACAGAAAGGATGTTTACTATTGACCCCAAAGTCTATGGGGATAAGAGAGAACTCCACAGTAAAAATAAAGATGACCTAACTCTGAGCAGGAGCCTGGGACTTGGGGGGAGATCTGCAATTGAACAGAGAAGTATGTCTATTAACTTGCCCATGTCCTGCCTGGATTCAATAGCTCTAGGATTTAGCTTTGGTCGTGCACACGATCTTTCTCCCCTTGCTTCAGATATTCTAACTAACACTAGTGGAAGTATGGATGAAGGTGATGACTACTTGCCAGCAACCACTCCAGCACTGGAAAAGGCCCCCTGCTTCCCCATTGATAGTAGAGAGGAAGATGAGCACACTGAAGAAGAAAAAGCAATGGCAGAAGAGAAAGTCCAGCCTGAGACAGTGGCCGAATCACCTTTCCTGGCCAAAGATTATTACAAAAATGGAGGGGTCCTGGCTCCTGACCTGCCTGAAATGTTAGACTTGGCGGGGACAAGATCTAGATTAGCCTCTGTGAGTGCAGATGCTGAGGTGGCACAGAAGAAGCCAGTTCCTTCTGACACTGTTGCGGAAGACAGCAGCACAACCCTGCCACCTGTGACAGATGAAAACCATGTAACTCTAAAAGCTGAAAGTCAGCTAGAAGACTTGGGCTACTGTGTTTTCAATAAGTACACAGTCCCACTCCCTTCTCCAGTTCAGGACAGTGAGAATTTAACAAGCGAAACCTGTCCCTTTTATGAAGGCACAGATGAAAAACTGAGACGTGGCCTAGCTCCTGACCTATCTTTAATAGAAGTGAAGTTGGCAGCAGCTGAAAAATCGAAGGAAGAATTTCTCAGTGAAAAAGACTTAGGTCAGCATGCCACCGCAGAGTCCGTTCTGGCGAGGGACTTTGAGCAGGAGAAGAAAGAGAAGCTGCATACTGTGCTAGAAAAAAGTGAAGATCAAGTTGACTCTAAAGATGCGTATCCCATCAAAGGTGCAGAGACAGAGAAAACAAGACCTGAGGCAATCTTAGAAATGAAAGAAGAAAGTGTGGCTGATAAGGTTCATGTAACTGATGATACCATGTATGGCAGAATGTCAGCCTCGGAGCTGGCAATAGAAAAGGATGCTGTTTCTTTCTTGATGGAGGAGAAGACTCTCAGTGTTGTTCCTGAAATAGCTGAGATAGAAGCTCTAATTAAACCAGATTACAATGCTATAAAACATGATATGGAAGTGGCTGCAAGGAGAGCTGACCAAGAATACAGAAGTCAATTAGATGCTAAGATCAACGAGGTTGTTACAATCACTTCAGGGAAGGACAAAGCCTCTGTTAAGAGAGCAGAGCCTGAGTTCAAAGATGCTCAACAGAAAGATCAGACTATCTTGTCCAGAGAAACAAAGGATGCAGATGTACTTTCCAAGACAGAGCCTAGTTATTTGAAGGACAGCATCAAACTATCAGAAACAGAAATTAAGGAAAAAGTAACTAAGCCTGATCTGGTACATCAAGAGGCAGTTGATAAAGAGGAATCTTATGAATCTAGTGGAGAGCATGATCAAGCCCAAGAAGGTTTGAATGGAGAATCTTTGAAGCCAGAGGATATCAAAACAGAACCTCCAAAACCTCCTGTGTCTGGGGAAGAGATGCCTGCGCAGTTACCAGCAAAGGAGCCTTCAATGGAGCAACTCCTTCCAAAAGCTGAGCCTTTCCAGGAAGAGCCTGCTGAGATTCAGATGGACAGCATACCACAGCCTGCAGAAGGAACTGAAAAGATTCCTGATACATCTGTGAAACCTATGGAAATCCAAAAGCTGCTGCCATGTGAAGTGACAGCTGGGGCCACAAAAGGGGAAGAACACGAAGAAGAAGAGGTAGAAGTAGGCCAAGAAGAAAAAGAAGAGGATAAACAGCACTTTATATCAGAAATGCCCCCAGAAATAGACTTTGGGAAACTGTCTGCTGAAGAAATGCTAGTCAAGGGTAGCCCAGAAGCAGTGCCTGAACTAAAAGGCATTATTGAATCAGTGGTGACGGTAGAGGATGACTTTATCACAGTGGTGCAGACAACAGTTGATGAGGGTGAATCTGCTTCTCACAGTGTGCGCTTTGCTGCTACTCAGCAGGAAGACATTGAAACAGGGGACTCCCAGGCTGAAGAGGAGCTGGAGGTTGAAGAACTGGCTGACGCTCAAGCTGAGCCCAAGGAGGGCTCCCCAGAAGCTCCCGCTTCACCCCAGAGAGAAGAAATCCTGCTCACCGACTACAAGACAGAGACATGTGATGATTACAAAGATGAAACTACAATTGATGACTCCATCATGGACACAGACAGTCTCTGGGCAGATACTCAAGGTGTGCATTATCCTTTCTGTTTTGTCCATTAAATATTTATGCTTCCAAATCATAATGATCAAAAAGCAAAATTATTATAGCTGTAATAGCTGTAATAGTAATCTCAGCATGTTTCAGAAAAATAGTAAAATAGTCTTCCTTTTTTTATTGATCTGTCTGCTCTGTCTTCAACTATTTTTCCCTGCTCCACGGCAGTATTGTTAACATTTGTTACTAATCTTTTGTTTGTTATAATTTGCTCTGATTCTACAGATGATGATAGGAGCATCATGACTGAACAGTTAGAGACTGTTCCTAAAGAGGAGAAGGCAGAGAGAGAATTGCGAAGATCATCTCTCGATAAGCATAAAAAAGAGAAACCTTTTAAAACTGGGAGAGGCAGGATTTCCACTCCTGAAAGGAAAATAGCTAAAAAGGAACCTAGCACACTCTCCAGAGATGAAGTGAGAAGGAAAAAAGGTTCATTTAACACTCCCTATTACAATATATATTTTTTTTTTTTTTTTTTTTTTTGCTATTGTACAGTACTCTGCGATTACCTTGTTGTAGATGACGTGCACCTTAACTGTATTAATGGTAGTGCTTTTTAATGAGACATTGTACAACTAAATGAAAAGCCATGTGCAAGGCTCACTGCTCCACCAGTCCCGTTTCATTGTAGGCATCCCCACTGATCACTGGGTAACACATTTGTCGATGGATCATTGCTCCCTCTCTCCTGACATAGGATTCATTCACCCCAGTAGAAGCAACGTATTGGGCTGGAGTTGTGGAGCAGTGGGCCTGCCACTTGATGTATTGTCATATAAAACTGTTTGCTCTTTTTTTTTCCTGATTCTATGTTTTTGTGTTTTTTTTTATCCTTAGCAGTGTATAAGAAAGCTGAACTTGCTAAAAAAACAGAAGTTCAGGCCCACTCTCCCTCCAGGAAAATCATTTTAAAACCTGCTATCAAATATACTAGACCAACTCATCTCTCCTGTGTTAAACGGAAGCAGACAGGTGACTGCATTCTGTTCAGTTATGCAATGTGGCTGGCAAACATAGACATTCTTTTTTGTAAATCTCATGGCTATAGCAGCTTCTCTATTTTTTTTTTTTTTTTCTCTGAGAATATCAGTGGTCACAAATAGTATTGCTTTTTTTTAGTATCGTTTTGTATCATTTTTCTTTTCTTTCCTTCCTGGTATTTGTTTGTTTATTTGATGGAAGTCATGATCATTTATGCTTGTCATTGCTTGGACCTCTAAGTGCTGTGGTTGTAAGTTGGCATCGTGCTAATAGTGTGGTGTTGTAGGAATTCATCATTTTGTTGTGTTTTGGGTTTGTGGTTTTTTTTGATTTATTTTGGTTTAGTTTTTAATTGCGCTTTTTTTTTTTTCTGGTGGGAAAATGTTGACAGCTTAAACCATGGTATGCATTTCCATTATTTTGCTTTTTTACTCTCATGCATAATAAGAAGTGTTTCAGACTTATATTTTGTTGATTGATGTTATCTGCATTGACACTTCCCAATCTGTCACTGATGTTTATGCTGTACAGTCAAAATCCACAGGGGGAATCCAGCCACATGCAGCATGAAGCTGAGAGAGAAGAAATCTGGGCTCACACTACGAATGCATTCCAAGCAAACAAATTAATATTTGGTAGAGGAAGATGAAAAGATGGAACAAATGATTCCTGTTACATCTTGATAGGTGTATCACTGTTTAGAGGACCACTTTAAGCATTTTCATCATATTATTTGTTGTTACTGTGGGTTCAGGGTGGAAAGATGAACATCTTGACTTTCCTGGTGATCTTAAAAAAAAGTTGCTAAAAGAGGGCAGGTTTTCTGTCATGTGACAGCACAGCTGCGTGCTGCAGTGCAGTTGTGCATGAATCAAACCAGGGCTAGTAAGAGAAGAACTGTGCAGAGCAATGCAGAACTACATAGGCCTCTTCTCATGGCTTGGAAATGGAAATGAAGAGCAGGATTTATTACCCATCCTGTAGTTAAACAGTGAAGTACCGTAAGTGTCGTTTCCATCCAGGTTTGCACCAATCAGTCACTCTGGTTCTAAATTTAGACCAGACTCAGTACACAGGCCTGACTAGTGAACATACAGTAAAAGGAGAGTTAGACGAGGGTAGCTTTCTTTATGAAGTGTGTATTGTCTCCTGCTTGTGTTCCATTAGGACAACAAAACTAAATACTCAGTATTTGACTTGCTCCTGTGAGGGAATCGGGTCCTTCTACTTCCTTCCCTCATGAGAAATGGAGCCAGGGAAGGAAAGGCTGGTCCAGGCTCCTCTGTGTTGCAGTGATGGCTCCTCCTCAGTGTGTAGTCTCTGTGCTGTCTCTAACTTGCACTCTGGAACAGAACTACCCAAGAGTGACAAATTTTTTAAAAAGGATTAAAATAACTCTTCTTGCTACCTCTTGCTGTTTGCTGAAGCACAGCTTGATCAGCTCAGAAGTTATGCCCCATAAGTCACATATTCTTTCAAAAGAACCTGGGGGCTCAATAAATGGTGGAAATGGGGGAAAAAAGGTGTCGGCATTGTAGTGTTCCCAACTTTGTCTACACTTCTACAGCCATACCAATAGATTGGCATAAGGAAGACTGCCCAGTGCCTTAAATGTGCACTGCCTGGCAACTGTCAGAGGTTTTTCTCTCACACTCTAATATGTAGTGAAGCAGATGTATTAGTCAAAGTGAAAAATGTCATACAGAACTGACCTCCCAGTACATTTAAATCCTGAGATGGAGAGCAACCAAAATGATGGACCCAGGTTGATCATAAAATTTTCAGTTGTGTGGGTTGAACTTTAACATTTGTGCTCCAAGGCAGAGGAGCTTGAACCACACCACAAAATGAATAAAAGTATTTCCTAGAATGTTCCACCATACTCAGTGTTGCTGGAAAATTCACAGTATCCCTTAATTTCTTCTACCTCACCTTTTAATACTTACTGATGGGAGTTGAGAGGAGGCCATGAGAAAGAATGTACTGATATTCTGTAATATTCTAAGAGTATAGGCGGCCATATGTTAACCTACATATCCCTGAGCCTGAACCAGTCATCCAGATCCTTCCAGGATCTGGAGTTTAGAGGGCCATTGTCTCTTTCCCATTTTCCTTTTACATAAGGCACAGCACCATTTCTTGAAGCCAGTTTTGGCTGTTAATGTCCCCTATTTGGAGTGGTCTTGTCAGCTTTAGTGATACCTGGCCAATGGAGCCCCATCAGAAAGTCCCTTGGCAATGTAGTCTGTACAGCCTTGAGTATACTGCAGTCAATTAAAACCTCCCCATTGCATTTACTTTGACTTTAAAATGAAACATACCCAATCATAAGCTAAATGCATCTACAAAAAGAAGTTAATATTTGCTCGTGTTTTCTGCGTAGGGGCCTGGGAAATTACATCTTTCCCCTATTTCCCATGTTACTGGTAAGCACTGTGTGATACTGGTAACTTACAGTGCTGTATCCACAAGGGAGGGACTGCTTTGTAATAGAATCATCCCTGCTGTTTGAAAAAGAATCTTCATGGCCAGCTCTGAGGAAAGACTTGTGAAGTCTTTTCCTTGACTGGTGTAATTCCATGAATGAAACCCCAATCTGACTGCTGTTGCAACTGTGGCTGTGAGATGTCACTGCAATTGTTCCATCAGAGGAGTGTTCACGGTGGCAAAGCCAGGACAGTTCCCTGGCTATGAGCAGGAGTCACTATGTGATACTTCTCTGTTCCATTCTGGGGTGATCCCTGAGGTGTAAAACATGTTTGTTGTGTATTTAAACTGATGGCAGAGCTTGTAGAGACCTTTTGTTCAGATGGAGAAGTTGTGATGCTCTCAGGTAAGTCAGCACAAGCAGCACGGCTAGTCTATCCACTTTGTAGCGGTGGCTGGTTAGGGTTCAATATGAAGGGAAGGAGGACAAATACTATCTGTGATTATTTAGAAGAGATGCAAAATAAACCAAAACCAGTAGTAACAGATGTGACACAGGAGGGCTGTGCTGTGCTGTACTTATCCCTGTTAGAAATTCAGAAGTCAGGGATCTCCTCACCACACCTGGGAACTGTACAGGGAAAGGAGATGTGCTGTACCATGTGTTAGGGTTGGTTTCACAGTTGGAAGATGGTTGGATTTACAGCAGTAGTTTGTCATCTGTGACCACTGTCCTGCTTCCGCGTTTAATTAAGGGCATTCTGGCACAGATGCCAAGAGTTTTCATGCCTAGTTCTTGTGTGGCAGATCACTTCCTTAGCAGCAGCGTTGGGGTGAAACTAATAACCTGCTTTCCAAAAAGCTGCTCCATTCCAAAATTTTTTGTAAGTATGGAGTCCAAGCAGGAGAGAAAAATCCTACCTCAAATCATGTTGTATCAGGTAAATGAAATACTGAATTAACATACGTGATGTCCCAGATGTAATTTGAATTGCTAAGGTCTGAGGGCTTAGTTGGTTGAATCGTGGCACACTGGCCTTGTTGATGCAATTAAGGTGATCATTCAACAGTGAATGAACAGCTCTCTGTTGGAAATGTTGGCTAATATTTTCAAAAGTGATGATTTCAGGTTCCTCTTGTAAAACTTTCATTTGTGGATTACTTAAAGGAGCCTAAATTCTAGAGGACAGTCCTGAAAGTCAGGATGCTAAGGTGTCTGAGGATTGACCTTCAGAACTAGAGCCTCTTATAGTTGTCAAGCATTTCTTGAACTTTTTTCTGTAGTTTCTAGACTTACAGGAACATGAATACCACATTTCTGTTAGTTTGAAATGTGTAGGGTACTATTTTACCTCCAGTTTGCTGAATACAGGACATTTTTAAGGCAGGCACATTTCTGCATACAGTCCACTGAGAGTAATTTGCAAAGTAATTGCTTTACACAGTAGTTCTAATTCGTTTAATTGTTCTAACAAGTGTAGTAACTGGAAATGCTTATTATTATGTTTTTAACTATCAAGTCTTTCTTTGGATCTCTCAGCAGCAGGTGGTGAAACAAACCAGGCCCCTGGTGTATTTAAACAAGCAAAGGAAAAACTCTCAGTGAGTAAAATCATCATTCATCTTTATAATCTCCTTTTGTCCTTATTTCAAATCTTTTTGTGTTAATGCAGTAAGTCTGTGTTCCATTTAAAATTTTTCTCCCACTTAGAATTTGTTTTCCATACTCATTATTCATTTAGAAAGGAAATTAAAGCAACCTTTTCTGAATAACCCCTGAATTACAGTCCTGGGTAGTAGATGATGACAGTTTGCAGATCCATAAGGGGCACACAGACTCCAAACTGCAGCAGTTGGATGTTGTTCAGCATTCTGAGCCAGGTCATGGATTTGGGATAAACTGTGCCTTGGCCCTTTCTGCAGCACCCAACTGGTACCGCCACCATGCTGGATTGCTGTGTAGGCAGAAACCTTCCCCTGGGACTCATTGGGTGTCTTCTGATGCACCATAACATAGCTGTGCATTCTGCAGAGGTCGTGCCTGTGTAAAAGTTACTGGCCAGTAGCATTTTATATGCCATTAAGTGCTTTCTGAATGGCCATTTCCTGGACTGATGATTCCTGTCTGTGTTTTGACTTGACAATTATGTGCCCTGCTTTCAGCTGCTCTGCAGCCTGTTCTACTCCCTGTGTCAGGCTCTCCTCTGCTAAGTTTCCTTCATCAAATCCTGCAGGGCCTCTCTGCCCTGCTCCCGAGCTGACCCTACATTCTTCCTGCCCCTTCACTCCAGAATCCCCAGAAGAACGACCCCCTTTCACTATCCCCTATGCAAATATTTTTAACAGGAGCTGACACACACTAATTTGAATCTGCAGCATGACAATACTTTGTCACTGTTAGCCATCATCAACAATGGAACAGTTCCCTAGGATTCCTCTAAATTTCCTAATATATTCTGTGTCTGATCTGTTTCATCTGTCTAACCAGATCGTCACTTCTTTGGGGAACAAAAAGCTCTGTCTCACAAAGTGCTACACATTATTTATGAATCGTAAGAAATTGTTAAGGGCGATAGCAGTATAACTCAAGGAGGCTTTGGAGGAGCTGAGAAATTTAGAGCTCAATTCAGCTGTGGAGTCTGAGATTTCATGTGGTTTTTCAGGTCTGACCCATTTCAGCTCATAACTGCTAGAGCTTCTTTACTAGTGCAGTAAGAAATAGCTGGACAAGTCTCTGGTCTGAGTCAGCAGCATGGTTTATTCCTGTCTCTTCTTGGGGGATGATGAACACAAAAGAAGTCAATACTAGCCCATTCTCAGAGGCATCTGTGTTCATGGAGTGATCTAAGCACAAGCACTGCAAAATCATTCTCTGAAATTACCTGTTTCCTACACACCTTTCTTATTCCTGTCCCTTACATAATAACAAAGATCATAAGTTTGTCCCCTGCTTATGTTCTCTCCCTGTTGCCTCACTTCTCAGATTGCCATGGTCACGCAACTCTTGGACATTTTCTTTTCTGTGCCTTAGCTTCACCTTTGCTTTTATAAAGACCTTTCCCTTTTTGTTGTTGTGTTTCTTCCTGATTTTCAGCTTTCATGTCCTTCAAGTGCAGCCTTTTCCTTTCTACTGGTAATGTTAGATCATCCAACCTGGTCAGTTTTATTACCCATCTTCAAACTCCAGCTTACCTACTGCTTTACAGAACAAGTTCAGGAAAGGCTAAGCAGTTCCATCTCCTGGAAGGAGCTGTGTACCTGTGGTACAAGATGATGAGAACATTGGTCACGTGTTAGGAACACCTCCTAAATAAAGTGAGGTTTCTGCATCCCGACTCTAGTAATCCCTGAGCATTAATCAGGGTTATGTAGATCTTTGTCCTGTGCACAGCTGGCACTTCCAGCCACATGAATTCTTGAAGAGGACAAAGGTAATATATTGCTAACAGAGAATGAGAATAGTTTTCTGGGTAAAGCACAGGCAGGGATTGAGGCATTTGGTTTCTTTGCTTGCTGTGCCAGCCTTGAGAATGGCGCTGAAATCTGTTTGGGCCAGATTCTGCTGCTATTACTGATGCTATAAAGTGCCCTGCTTCCTACACAACACTGAGGGGATCTAGACTGCAGTGACCTCAGAACAGTGCATAAGCTCCCAGTCATGCTTTTTCCCCAGTTGTTCCATTGAAAGATCTCAGTCTTGTCCATCTGTAGCATCCCTGTTAGATGCACATGTTCACAGAGAACGCTGTGTTCAATATGAGAGAAAAGGATGAGGTATGTAGCCTAAGCCAGATGCCTGTCAGGGCTGGACAACCCATTCTCTTCTCATTTTCCAATCAAGACAACTAAAGGAATAACTTGTACACCTTTTCTGAACATTGAGAAAGTTGAGGTGACTTAGATCCAGCGCCACATTTCTCATGGCTAATGTTCAGTACTAAATCCTATAATTACAGGCCAGTGGGCTTGCTCCTATGTGTAACTTCATGCTCGTTTGAATACAGAGAGAATTGGGATTACATTGCCAAGATAACAGCCTCACAGTTGTTCTTTGAAGTATCACTTACACCTGTGGGAGAAAAACAAATGCTGCTTAAGCGAGTAGCTCTATTCTCTTTCAAGGAGATTCCTTTTTGCAAAGCAGTTAGTTGCTCTTAAGTGTCAACAAAGAATTTTCAGTCTGTCTTACTGGCATTTAATTGTTCTTTCAATGGGGTGTTATCATTATTCAGAATCAGACACATATCTGATCACAATAACATATCAAGTCAGCCTTTTAACACTATACAAGTTTCCTCATCCCAAGACTCCGTGCTGTCAGTATGAATATATGAACTTCTATAGAGTGACACCAAATGCACAGAATAGGGTGTTTGGGATGTGTTAGGGATTTTGCATGTACACAGTGGCACAAGAAGCAATGCTGTCTTATCCATTAGCCATTGTGGGAATACTGGTGTAACTTCGCTTTTAAGATTCCCACATTTTATTCTTGACTGTAGCCTGAAGAGTATTTCAAATACACCACTTGATGTTAAAGGACTAGGATCTCTGGTGCTCCTGCACTTGCTTCTAATGCAGCCAGCCAGCACTTGTACCAGTTAAATGCCATACCTGGCACCAGATATGTCCTATTAAAATACAATAAAAATAGCATCTGCAGAAAAAGGCACTTCCTAGAATCAGTAACTGTCCAGACCCGGGTGGTTTCAGTCAAACAACAGAGAACCGAAACCTTCATGCATGTCAGAGCTGCATAGACACCGTTACTAGACACAAGAAAAGTGTTAATTCATAGCTTGGCTGGTTTTGGTTTTGGTTTTTTTTTTTGTCTTTTTTTTTTTTTTTTTTGGTCCATGTTGCATGTATTTTCCTTTTGTCCAGCTTCATGTTGTGTTTTGTTTGTTTTCTCATGACTAGACTGCCTCTTTGTCAAAGATTCCTGCCTCAAAGTCTAGAGCAAAGTCATTGCTTCCTCCAAGACCCAGCTCAGCTTGCTCATTAACTACTAAAAGGGCCACTTTTCTCGATACAGACAGTTACTCTGTGCGGCCCTCCTCAGCAGGCCCAAGAGACTGCTTGCCCTACTCAAAATCAGATGCTAAGGTAAGGTAGCAGAGTTGGTAAAGAAAGTTAGCTCAGAGATTGTAGGTGAACTCCATGGATCACATTCTCTACCCACTGAATTTGAGTAATTCTCTGCGAAGCTTACGTGGGATTATTTATATGCAATGGCAGGAAAACTTACTATCAGGCTACGAGATTTGTGCTACAAAATGGATAAAAATGAAAGAGATTCTCCAGAGGAAACATAAGTGAAATAAATTAGAACTAGAAGGATGTTTCTGTTGATGATATGGATACTGCTTCATTGACAACTAAGAAGTTGCACCCATTTACAGGTGGGTAAGTGGCAAAGAGCAGAAGTACTAATTTACCTTCCAGGTCAAAAAAAAAAAAAAATTGTCATTTTCAACTAGTTAATATTCTTTGAAAACAAATTCAGTCCCAAGTGTAGGAGGGTATAGTAGAGTTCTAATCACCAGCAATAATGATGGAAGCCAAATACTCTAGGAACCAAATTTGGTCTATGCAGGGGACCATGTTGAAGAACTTGCAGTATAAATTTCAAGAGATGTTTAGCAATCCATCTTACATTCCCCATGTTTACATTTCACTTGTGTTTCAAATCTGCTTGTTGCTGAGTTGATGACAATTCCCATTTAAAAACTGTTTTCACTATTGTCTTCAATTTTCTCTGTAATGCCATAGGATGTCTTTTACTGGTTGGGACCCTCATGACAGTTGTTTTTGGGAGGACTATCTACTTATGCAAGACTGTGGCTTTAGGTGCCCATCCCCTAAATTCAGAAATATTCTAACATTCATGTCCATTGTTCTAATCATAGTAAAAAGAAAGTATCTGCTGATTTGAAAAAATAAGAAGATGAGCATGTAAAGAAATAAGACACCAAGAGTAATAGTCCTGCACTCAAAAAGCTGTAGCTAAAAATTTGTTTCCGGAAAATAATTAATTAGTGCCTGAAAATGCTAAAATCACACATCACCTAACAAGTTAGTGTGGGGTGTATTGTGGGCACCAGCATTGCAGCTCAGATTTAGAATTTCTAGAGCTCTAGAGAATTCTTATACTTTCAACTTGCACTAAAAAAGACTCACTCCTTATTAAGAACCAAATGTGGAATCCATCCATATTTAGATCCAAGAGTATCTGTGCTCATCTTAAGTAGTGCAGAAGATGGCAAATGCGTGTTTGATGCAGTAAAGAAGCACTAGGGAGCTAAGCAGAGCATGGGAGATGGCAGGTGTGAGTAGTAAACTGGGCCCATAGGATGAGGTTTCTCTGTCTGTATATAGGTTGAGAGAAATCACAGCCCAAAGAGTGAGTTTTGAAAACTAAACCTTCCTTTTTTATTTTGCTGCTATTAGGATGGAGTAAGCAAGAGTCCTGAAAAGCGTTCCTCTCTACCAAGACCTTCCTCTATCCTTCCTCCTTGGAGAGGTGTATCAGGAGACCGGGACAGAGAGGAGAACTCTCTCTCTCTCACAGCTTCTCTTTCTTCTTCAGTACGACGGACCACCAGTATGTTTTTTTGCTAATTAACTCTGTCCTTCTGCTGTGGGTGTCCCCCATCCTTGTTAGATTTGTCACATTGCTGTAGTGTTGTGTGCCCCTACCTTTTACGCAGAGGGGTGGATCTGGGGTATGCTGTTGAAAATCACGCTGCTTTTGTTCAGATACCAAATGCTGAGCAGGAAGGGCTTGAAAGAAGGGACAGGATGCACCCTTTCCATGCTCTGCACTGCCTAGACCTGGGACTGCTCTTCAGTCTATTCACTGATACTAGAAAATGGGAAATTTACAAACAGCAACAAGAAAAATGAGACGAACGTGAAGTAGGCAACATAAAATATTCTGACAGATCTTGGAAAAGGAAACCTAATAGTTATAGTCATTAATTGGCTGTTTCACAGTAATGACCTCCCTGTGGCCTAACCCTAGAATAAAAACTTTGCTGAGAATTGAGGTGTTAGCTAGTGGAGCGACTCACTGGGAGAAGTTACAATAGTAAACCAGCAAGGTCATTTTATGAGGACCAGTGTTATCAAATCATAAGCCCCCCAGGTGGCACAGCAGCTTATTCTGCTGACTAGGAGTGAGAGGCCATTGAGCATTTACTGATGTAGTGAGGGGCTGAGGATAAAACATAAATATATCAAAGCTGCAGGGAGTTGGGGAAAAAAAAAAAAAAAAAAAATCCCTTTCTGTCTTGGTTGGTGTAGTAAGAAAGTTCTGGCTTAGGGTTGCTTTGGAGAGAAAGAAACTTCAGGGAAACTGAAGGTGAGAGTGGAGTATGTTCATCTAATAAGTCATGTGGAGCAGAGTTTCCCCTGCACCTCAGGGTGTTGAGTTTGGTCCACTGTCATTATGTAAACAGAATGATTAAAAATACTTTAAATAAGATTTTTGTTATTTCCACGTGATAACTCTAGAGAGGCCCATTGGGTTTACAATTCCTGAACATTTTAAAGGTGAAAACGTATATGGACCCATTCAGCACTGGGGTTCCCAGGCTTTGAGTCTTGGTTTGGTCTTTCTCTTCCTGAATATTATCAGCTGAAGCTTTGTTTTAAGCAGCACATGGAGATACCTCAGCTTCTATTTGTTTATGCTTGAGTTACAAGCAGAGCTGGCTGCAGAAAGCACAGAGCCACTACTGACCTGATTCTTGTGCTCACTGAAAAGGGCTGGCAATGCCAGAAACACCAAATGGATATGCTGCAAAATGTTGCAGTATTTATTTAACTTGCATGCAGAATGTGACTTTTAATCAAGGTTGCCTCCTGTACTTGCTTGCTTTCACTGCACTAATGAAAAATAGCAATTGAATATGAGGGACATCTGCTCATCCACACAACAGAGCTATGACTTGTTCATCAGCTGAATGCTCACCCAGGGTTCAGCTGCAGACACCAGATTACCAGCAGCAGTATGTGCCCAGCCAGGCACTCACAGCCTTTACTTTCAGGATTATGATCAGAATTTTTCCCATTCTCTAGTTTAATGCTCAAAGCAATTGAAATCAGTGACAGCATTCTCACTGGTTAGTCAGATCAAGTCCCAGAGTTTAGATCCCAAGGGTGCTTCTTGTCCTTTCCCCAAAATGGGAATCGGTGTGATATTGTGCCTTGTTTAGCAGGCTTTGCAGGAGGCAGAGGGGTTGTGGGAGGCGGGACGCCTGTGTGACAGAGCAGAAAGATCAGGCTCCATATGGGCAATATACCAGCTCAACCACACGTGACAAGGTAACTCCTGTCAGGTTGATTAGCAAAGACACAGAGACAGCTATCCAGTCTGCTGTTCCAGCACTAGCACAGCCATTTTAGAGCTGTATCTCACGTGGCACACAGGCATGAAGTCTTGGGAAGTACACGAGGAGGAAGAGCTGTATTTCTGTGGGAACTAATGTTGTTCATTTTCCTTGAATTTAGGATCGGAGCCAATTCGTAGCAGAACAGGAAAAAGTGGAACTTCTACCCCCACTACTCCTGGCTCCACTGCCATCACTCCAGGGACACCACCAAGCTATGCCTCCCGTACCCCAGGCACTCCAGGGACACCCAGCTACTCCAGAACTCCACACACTCCTGGGACACCCAAATCTGCTATACTGGTACCTACTGAGAAAAAAGTTGCCATAATTCGCACTCCTCCTAAATCTCCAGCGACTCCAAAGCAGCTACGAGTTATTAATCAGCCTCTCCCTGATCTCAAGAACGTCAGGTCCAAAATTGGATCAACAGATAACATCAAATACCAGCCTAAAGGGGGGCAGGTAAGGATTCCACTCTTTATGTTCATCTGTATGTGATTTAGCCTTACATGTGCACTTCTGGGATAAATATGGGATGCGAGACATTTTGAGTTGCCTTGCAACTGCTGCTTTTATTGTCCATATGCATCGGTTGTTTATGTTAAATGGCAGGGGCCAAGACAATCTTCAGAAAGCATTTTGTCACCTGAAAACTAACAGTGCCTTAATGAGATCAGCTGAGAATTTCAAACAAGAGCTTGCACTCCATGTCATAGATGGGTTTCAGCCTGAGTCTCAGCAGCTGCTGCTTACTTAGTCTTCATCAGTATCAACAAAGGAAAGAGGTTTGTTTTAATTCAAGGAGGTTCAAATTGAACCTAGATAGATGTTATCAGGACTGCACAGCATCATGACCTTTTGCTGTGTCATTTTACGTGACATGTGCATTGTGTTGGGTGATGTTAATGAGGTTTGCAGCCTCCGACCTGGCAAATCCACCCCAATTTAAAGATGATGGTAGAGGACAGATATTAGACTTAACTGTTTTTCTTGCTGCAGGGTTTGAATAAGCAGGAACAGGTCTTAAATTGTATAAACTGCAGAGTGTATGTAATATTTTAAAAAGGTGAATGTGTAATAAAGCAGATTAGGATTTTCTGTTCTAACTGTCTGAAAGGACAAGAATTCAGGGACATGTTGATGCAATTAAAAGCTGAAAGAAAAGAGACCGTTTCATACCTTCCAGAGTTACGCAATGAGGTGCATTTTCAAGAGGATTGCTTTTGGCTAAAGACTGAATGTGTGTGTAGGAGGGTATAGAGTGGGTTGGGCTGGAAGGGACCTTAAAGATCATCTCGTTCCAACCCCCCTGCCACGGGCAGGGACACCTTCCACTAGAGCAGGTTGCTCAAAGCCCCATCCAACCAGCCTTGAACACTTACTTCCAGGAATGGGGCATCTACCATCTCTCTGAACAACCTGTTGTAGTGCCTCACCACCCTAATAGTGAAGAATTTCTTCCTATGTCTAATCTAAATCTACCCTTTTCCAGTTTCAAGCCATTACCCCTCATCCTGTTGATACATGCCATTGTAAAAGTCCCTCTCCAGCTTTCTTCTAGGCCCTCTTTAAATACTGAAAGGCTGCTATAAGGTCTTCATGGAGCCTTCTCTTCCCCAGGTTGAACAACCCCAACTCTCTCAGCCTGTCTTCATAGGAGAGGTGCACCAGCCCCCTGATCATCTTCATGGCCCTCCTCTGGACTTGCTCCAACAAGTCCATATCCTTCTTATGTTGGGAGCCCCAGAGCTGGACAAAGTGCTCCAGGTGTGGTCTCATGAGAGCAGAGTAGAGCTGCAGAATCACCTACTTCAACTTGCTCATCATGCTTCTTTTGATGCAGTCCAGGATATGGTTGGCCTTCTGGGCTGCAAACACACACTGACAGGTTCTGTTGAGCTTCTTGTCAACCAGCATCCCCAAGTCTTCTCCTCAGGGCTGCTCTCAATTTATTCTCTGCTCAGCCTGTATTTATGCTTGGGATTGCCTCAACCCATGTGCAGGACCTTGCACTTGACCTTCCTGAAATCCCGTTACCACAGACAGAACTTACCAAAGTTTGGAAAGAACAGTAAAGATGTAGGCTTTCAAACTAAGCAGAAGCTTTTGGAGACTGAGGAAAGACAGATAGGAAGTACCATGAATCTTCCTGAGGTATGGTGTTTATGCCTTCCTCTGAAGAGTCTCAATTATGCTAAAAATATGGACAACTCAGTCTTGTGGGTGTAAATAATTATGTTGATTGACAGCCGCCTGAACATAAGCCAGCAGTGTGCCCAAGTGGCCAAGAAGGCCAATGTCATCCTGTCCTGAATCAGGAACAGTGTGGTCAGCAGGAGCAGGGAGGTGATCATTCCTCTGTACTCAGCTTTGGTGAGGCCACACCTCGAATACTGTGTCCAGTTTTGGGCCCCTCTCTATGAGAAGGACGTTGAGGTGCTGGAGAGGGTACAGAGGTGGGCTACAAAGCTAGTAAAGGGTTTGGAGCATGTGTCGTTTGAGGAAAGGCTGAAGGATTGGGGGATGTTTAGCCTTGAGAAAAGAAGGCTGAGGGGAGACCTTATTGCCCTCTACAACTACCTGAAGGGAAGGTGTAGCGAGGTGGGAGTTGGTCTGTTCTCCTTGCTGACAAACGATAGAACAAGAGGACATGCCCTGAAGTTGAACCGGGGGAGGTTCAGGCTGGGATATCAGGAAGCATTTCTTTCCAGAAAGGGTTGTCAGGCATTGGAATGGCCTGCCTAGGGAGGTGGTGGAGTCACCATCCCTGGAAGTGTTTAAGAGCCAGTTAGATGTTGTGCTTAGGGACATGGTTTAGTGGTTTTTGATAGGGCTAGGAATAAGGTTGAACTTGATGATCTTGAAGGTCTCTTCTAGCTGAAACTATTCTATGATTCTAATCTATGATTCTATGTTGACTTATTTTTGGTAAAATTATCTGAGCATTTCATATTGATTCTGGACACAACCCCATGATGAAAACACCTGGTTCCCCAGCCTCCCTTTTACTTCCCTGAGATTGCTGAGTTACAACTGTGGCTATGTGAGCGCTTTCTGAAAGGTTCACTTCTCAACTATGTCCAGGGATGAGACGTCAGGGTGAATAACATACTCGCCCATTCATCTGTTCCAGAAAGCTGGGTTGCACAGTGTTTCCAAGTCAGATACTTTTATGTATACCTGAGTTTTGCAGTTCATAGTGGTACCCAGAGCACAGTGAGGTTTGCCTAATGATATCTCAGAAAAAAACATAATAAATTGGATCAAAACTTATCATTGCAACCCTATGCCTACTGCAGGTCTTCCAGAGAAAATAAAGCAGGCTCATATTTTAAACAATAAGGTATCTCTTAGGTGTTGATCCTGTTTTCTTGGTAAATTAACACATTCGGTGCTTTCCAGGATTTGGACAGTCACTCAGATAAAGTCAGGAAAGTAATGCCTCAGCAAAGGTTCTTCTGCCTTTATTTCACAAATATTGGTGTAATTATTTTGTATGGGAGTTCAGCTCCCCTTCAACATACTGCGTAGCAGATGGTAACTGTGTGCAGTGGCTCCAGGAGGCTCAGAGCACAAGTTCAGACTGTGCATCTGGATTAACATTCCTTATAACGGGCCCAGTTCCTGGATGTGGGCTCAAAACCAGCACCATGTTAGCTTGTCCTCCTCCTCCCTTTCACTCTCTGTTGACCGCGTATAAGACCAGAGGCCACAGCAAATTGCATTTCTTGGTAAACACCACGCCTAGACAGCTACATTTCCATAGCAGTTCAGTAGAGTTGCACAGTCTTTTTTGAATAAGTGAAGGATGGCACAGCAGTTGACATCTTTGCTCTTTGGGGATCACAGGGGAAATCAGCTGGGCTGACATGTCACTGAAGCTAAAGCATTTTTTAATTCCCAGTGCTGTGTGGCCACTAAGCTGGGAGTTGGGCAGAGAGAGAGTCACTGAGTTTTTCATGTCTCCTTTATGCCATAGCTCAGTCTAAACAAGAGGGTTTGGGATTAATTCTTTTCCAGTTTCTGCAGTTGATTTTTACTGGGTTTGTGAGAGGAACACATGAAAGCTAATTTCATTTCCTTGTGCCTGCTCACTTCATAACTATCTGGTGGCAAATGTTGCACTAGCTGAAATGAACTGTTACCTGCTATCTGCTTTTAGTGATGATGCATGAAACAAAGTTGCTCAAGTCTTATAACCTGAACTGGAAGTGCTGATAGCAATAACCACAGGAAAGATAAGCGGACAAAAAGCCAGCATATATCTGAGTAAGTTAAGTACATAAACATGACACGCAAATCATTAAAGAAATACAGATAGGCAGCCCAAAGTGTCAGTTGGAGACAGACTATCCTTTTACCAGAGGTGTATCTGAACCAGCACAAGGTCTTGTGGTAGCTTACAGCTATCCTAGGGAAAGAGCCGCACTCTGAAACTGCCAGAGGCTGAGGTGAGGAATTGAAGAAGCAGTGGATGTTTGAATGCTAAATAAATCAAGAAATACAGTGCTTTGAATTCCTTCAAAAGCACATCAGATAACAGATTGATTTTACTTCAGCTCTGATTTGCCTTGCACAGAAACAAAGAAAAAAATCACTTCACCTGACTGTGAGGGGAAAAAAAAAAAAGAGATCATGTTTCTAGGGGAAGAAACAAGCTAACTTTTACTCTGCATTAAGCTCCTACTAGGAATAGATGGCTTGAGATATGTTTAATTGGTATTCTGCAGTCTGGAGAAATAGGGGCTTCTCTTCTCTGTGATGCAGCCAGTAGGTGGTTGTCTGGTTTTCTCTTTATAGCAGAGTATGGTGAAATGTATCATTCTTGGCAAAGCTCAGAGGCGACTTGCTCATGGGTACGTCTGCTGGGCTTCGTATGGATTTTCACACCACATCAGCTGTGGAGGAAATGCTTCGCTTTCAGAAGTAACCCATTTGCATCTGTTATTTCTCAGACAGCCTGAGGGAAACATGGGGAACTGGGGGAAGGGGTTTGAAATCTGATTCAGATGCCAAGACCAAGGGGTTTTTTTTATTATTTTTGTTTGGATTACTTTTCTCTTGAAGTTCTGTCTATGGATATGGTTTGTACCGTATCAGAGTACAAAAGTGCACTAATTGACTCTTTTCATTACTGACTAGACAGAGTATTTATAAAGCATCATATGCCAGCAAACAAAGATAAAACCAACCTAGATTTCTTTTATTTAATCTTAAAACATATACCTAAATTCTCAAGTATGGGTAAGAACTTCAGTGGATGTGAATCAGCATAGCTTCATCAAAATGAATGGAGCTGTACAGACTAGAATGCCATGGAATCATAGAGTCATTTTGGTTGTAATAGATCTTCAAGGTCCAACTATTAACCCAGCACTGTCTGGTCCTACATATGTAAGGTTTAAAACATCACTAACTATAGTAAGAGCCAGGTACCTTGTAAGAATTAAAATTAAAGAAGAAAAATTAAATACCTAAGACGTGTTGAAGTGTTCCTTGGAGGTTTTTAGGAAGGTTCAGGAAGAACTCCACCATCTTCCCTAAACTGTAGTGAACAAAGTACAATTAGTCATGGGTCAGAAAGTCTGAATGAATTGATGACACCAATATTCAGTAGAATGTGTCCAGAAATCATAAAAGTACTGTTAAGGAGAGCAGGTGTCTGCATTAGATGATAAAATGGACTGACATGGGGAAGGATAAGACTTCTCAGGGCTGGGCAGAGGAGGAGGTTTGGATGAGTATCTGTTGCCTTTTTTACACAATTTTTTGTTAGCTTCAAAATCAGTTTGGATGTCAGGAAAGATTCCCCCACAACACCCACACACAGACCCCCATCATCACAATTTACAACCCAGTCTGTACAGAACAGTAGACTCCTGAAGTGTTCTCTGTCTCAGCCACAGCCTGCCAGGATGCACAGTCAGTGCAGAGACAGGTCTGGTGGTACACCGGAGCTGAGCACCTCCTGGGACCTTGAGATGGAATCTTATAATTCCTCTTCCTCCAGTTTCACATGTCTTTGCACCATGTCCTAAAAGGTAGTGGAGAAGATAGACCTAACAAAAAGTGCTGCCCGGCTCCCTTTCTGTCTCCCATCTCCTTGTAGCACATCATGCACTTTTCTCCAATACTTTGTGACCTGTGGTATAGTTGAGTCATAAAAACTTTGGCCCAAGTTAAGGGAATGTCTCTGCTCAGGAAATAACGAACTTAGAAGGTTCAAGTTTTGGTGTTTTCCCCAGCCAGAGCCACAAGAGGCAGCTGTGTGGGGAGATGTGGATTGACATTGGAACATAGCTCATGTTAAAGTACTTAGCTAATGAGACTGGGAGTCAATTGTTTCCACACTGTTAGCTGCATTCATTGGAATGACTGTGAGCATTTACCAAGTCAACAGTTCACAACTCTAAGATTAATTAATCTCTGTCAGTCTGCTTTTGATTCATTTATACATTCCTGGGTTTGTGGATTTGCAAGGTGTTTGAAGGGATTTGTTCTGGACTGAAAATTAGAAATTAATTTTTCCCATGTTAATTGCAGGTCTGCAAATGCAAAGAAAAATTAGGATTTTCAGGCACACCTTCAAAACTCTGTCATAGCTCAAAACCATAGTTTTTAAGTTTTGAAATTTAGAATTTTGGCCGATGATTGCAGATTGTACAGAAATGACATCTTGCAGCTCCTGTGTTCAGGCCACTCATTTAATGGAAGGCTTGCCCAAATACAGTCTGTACAGTTAAGCCTTGAGCTACTTTGCATAAAAAGCTAGTTTTGCCTGACTCATGTTTTAGAAAACTGAAACAATCATTGCCAGGATCTATCAAGTTTCAGAAAGTTTCTTTGAGGAAAGGTGTTTGGTTGGTAGAAATGAGCAGGGAATTAAGACTTCCTGTCCAGCTCTGACATTCACTTTCTAGGTGGCTGAGACTAAGTAAATTCATTGCCTTGCATCAACCATCCATAAAATGTGCATGATGCTCATGGAGGACAAACTGAACCGCAGTCAGGAGGGTCACAAACTGCCTGATGAAGTTCTAGCTGCTAACAAAACTTCCACCGCCTACAGAAGCCATAAGCCAATGCTCTGCCCTCTTTTGAAGGCAATTAGCAGCAGTGCACTGATTTCTGACAGTCAGATGGGGTGTGTTCGCTCTGCCTGGCAAGAGCAGAAACTATCATCTTCTGGAGGATTCAGTGTCTTACCACCAACTACAGTGGCAGCTTAAGCAACAGTTCCAACTCTTTGCTGGCTGATGTCAAAGGAGACAAATTCCATCTGTGACGTGCCATACGTTGTTGATCTCTCATTAAGAGCAAGGGGAGAAGCTGCATTTTTTTTTCTCGAGTAGATTGAAATTACCAGGACATCAATTCCTGTGAAAGTCTGAGTCATCCCAGCAGCAAGTTCAGCAGAAGAGGCATTTCCAGCTGCGCTCTGACTAATCTAGATAACATAGGGAAGGTTGATCTTTTGGGAAAAATGTTCAGGCAGTACATCATCTGGATCATAATCTGGCTCAGAGTTGTTTGGTCATATACTAGTGTTCTGTCTTGCACAGAAAGGCGAGAAAAAGAATTTATTTTGCTATCTGGGAAAGAGCAGGAAAGAAAAGGATAAAAACCTTAGTTTTTATCTTGGAAATTTGGATTTGAACAATTAAAAGAGGTACTAAGGGACATATCTGCTAAGCTTTGGGAAAGGCAGCTTGCTTGAAGAGATAAATACAAAGTATTTTTTGAAGTTGGACTGAACAACCCAATTTTCTCCATTGTGATACTGTAAAGAAAATGCAGATAGTGTGACTCAAAACTGATCCCTTCTTAAGGATATGGAAATTGAATTGAAGACTGTGATACTTGATGCTTAATACTTGATACTTGATGCTTAATACTTGATACTTGAAGCTATTAGTGCTTTTTCTGTTAATAGGGACTTTTGCCGCTAAAATTTAGGTGTCAGTCTCTGTAGTTCAACAAAAGCTGTTTGGATGGGTTTTGTTTAAGGGAGTACTAAAACAAGGACCTTGCGATTTAGCTGAATTAATTGAGCTCCTAGGTTTATATCTTTTTTTGGTTTGGTATGTGTAAACCTCCTTCAATTTCTTTTACCATTCTTTTGATTGGCTCCCTAAATTAAGTGAGGACTACGATTACAGAACATGTTCATCTGACATGGATCTTGCACTTCCTTTGGCTGTTATTAAATTAAGCTGTTGTCTCTCGACTGTAAACACTCTGGCATGGGAAATGGTCATTTTGCTTTGTATTTCCCAGCACAATTATGACAAACTCTCGGTGGTTTCTCTGTAGGTCTTCTCTACCTGTACTGGTAGGGACATGTCTAGTTCAGTGTGGCTATGTTATTAATTAGATGAATACAGTGATTTACAAATAGGTAAAAAGAAGCCTGTAAATCAGCCATCATCCAGCCCAGCCTTTTATTTTGCATCTCACTAGCCAGTAGGCTGGTGGCTTCACTAGTGTCTGTATCCAGTAATTTCAAGAGTGCAAAGGCTATACATGATCGCAAGCTCTCTGTGGATGTCGAAAGTCTGAGGCACAGTCTTTATCTTCAAGGACTTTGCTAGGCCAAATAAATACCCTTCCCCCTCCCTTTCCTCTACCTGTAGCCTCTGCCAGGAGCATGAAAACTGTAGGATCATCTGTCCTTGGCAGCATATGGATTTGGCAGCACTTAAAACTGCCTCTTGATTTTAATCAGGTTTTAACCTTAACCTTGCTTCCTATGCAAGACCAATTCTTGTCTCACTCAATCCCTGTGTTAACCAGGAGACAAAACACTGAAATAACATCTAGTTCCTGTGATGTAGCTCTGTCAAATCACCATGAAGCTGTGTGGTAAGTAGGAGGAACCTGCCCTCTTTGATAAGTTGTTAGAATCTGGGAGCTTTTCCCAATATCACAGCCCCACATCATGTTCAAATGGCAAGTGGAGCCAAGCTAGAGTATTTTTAATGCTTTAGGCATGGTGTTTGTGGTAGAGCTTCTCAGAGGCGAAAATTGCAAGGCAGGGAGAACATAAATCACCAGCTTCTGGGAAAGAAGATTCAGAGCCTGTAATTTCATCAGCATCACAATTTTTTTCTTTTGAGTATCTTTGCTGTGGTGTGTACCAGCGTAGTACACCACGGGAGGGAAGCTGTTACGGATTCTCTGCCCAGACGCTGATAAGTTAGGGGCTTTCCCTCCTGTGAAAGGCAGCCAAACTGAATGATTCTAGGCAGTAATGGAACATAATTCTTCCTCTTTCATAAGCAGTTTTCAGTCATTGATGTTGTTTTTAGAAATGAGGCACAACTGAACTAAATTCTCTCTTGTATTTCTCTGCCTTCCATTCAGTGTTTCTATAAATTTCTATTCATCTTGAACCTGGTGGTACAGTACTGACAGAGGAGGGTCTGTTCAAGGCCCCTGGACTGGAGACTGTTGTACGTAGAGACTTTGAAATCCAAATTCCCTTTCTGTGAACAGCCTTAGGGAGGCATATATCTGACTGGCACATTCACAGGTGTTGCTGGCCTGTCTCATCTCCTCATGTCAGCCAGCTTAAACCAAAAACATCTCCTCTAATCTAGCGTAGATGTTGTCCTTGGAGTACAGCCTCTTCCTGCTTAGATTGCCAATAGGACCACTATATATAGGAAGGAAGTTAATTTGCCCTGCTGAGTGCAGATAAATATATGCCTCATCTAAATGAGCTCTGAGAAAAATACCTTCATCACTTGGTTTCCTTGGAAGCTACCCATAACTGCCCTGCATCTCCCAGTGCTTTGACAGATAGCGTTCAAACAGCACAGAAGGTATTGGAGCACAGTGTCTGATTCCTGCTGGGGACTACCTAGAAGTAGCATGAGCCAGTGAGGCTATACTGTGTGCACATTGGCACACAGTCTGCTCTGGGCTTCAATTCTGGACTATTGCTGAGGTGTCATCAGAGGACAGAGTGGGGGGAAGGCCTGTTAGACTGTCAGGGCTTCAGATAGAAGCCAGTTTTTCCTTGGGCAAAGTGGTTTTGTGGAATAAACCCAGCATTGTCTGTAAAGCTTAATTTTTCCACCGTGGTTTAACTTCACATGAATGTGACAAATGCTGAGGAACTTCAGCTTAGTCCTGATCAAAATACTGACCTCCTGTCCATGACCAGCATACCTGGGCAAACCAGCATCAGATCAGAACAGAACAGAATGTACCCATTGTAGACTGGCAGGTCAGCACAAGGGTTATGAAGGGCTCTGTCAGGACATTATCTTGTTGGGATGTTTAGTGAGTGTGGATAGAAAGCAGTCCTCTTTTTGCCACAGCCTAAAATGTTTCCTTGCCTGAATAAGAGCATGAGCGGGCTTGATCTTTCTTTTAATGTGCAGCACAACTGAAGTGCATATATGTACATCCCTGCCACACCTCCACCCCCACACAAGACTCACATACATGTTCAGGAACATGGAGACCTTCCTGGTGAGTCATGGTGTTCATGCTGTCTCTATCACAGGCAGTTGCACCATCTAATTCCTTTCATCAAATGCCATCATAAAAGTTTACCATTTCCTTGTCATAGCTGTTTCCTTAGGAGGCAGTTCCAGAGCCTCCCTGCTCTGATAGTTACAAATTTCCCTCTAGATTGCAGCTTCAAATAAGTCACAGTTTACGTTTTTTTGTTGGCAAGCCAAAGTTTCTCTTTAGCCTAAATAGCTCCTGTCCCTCTGTGGTACTCTCCCTCTGATGTTTACAGCCCGATTTCTCAAAGGAAACAAAGCTTATGCAGTCATGCTGGCTGGCTAGCAGTCTCAACCTTCCTTAACTCATTTGTAACTTGTTGCCCAATTTCAACCAGTGCTGGCAAGGGAGCAGTAGTTAGAAACACGGGCAGTCTCTCTGGATTGGGTGATAGTTGTTGACTGGGTACAGAGACTCAGCATAACCCTGTCCTTGGGGTAAAGGCGGTGATAACTCAGACCTTCTCCACAGTCAGAGACAACCAATGGTTGGCCAGCTGTATTTTGGCTTCTGTTAGCCCAGTCTAGCAGACCTGGGAGAAAGCTTGGGAGGCATTGCTGGCAAGAGGGGATAGGGCTTGCTGAGGAATATTGCATGGAGGGATTAAGCGGTGTAAAGCCTTAATCTATAGGAAACAAGGCTCCATTCGTTTGTGGAACATGTAGTTATAGAGGCCAGTCATGATTTAAATATGTGCAGGGATATTATTATATTCCAGGAAAGGGAGATGATCAGGGAAAGCCTGGATCCGTGCAGCTTCTCCCCGTGCCAGATGACCAGCACAACACATGCATATCACTCAGCTCACTTCAGCCATCAGAATAGGACATAATGATACATGGGTCTCCTTCTGGCCCCTCTACACAGGGCCACGTTTCACCCAGTGAGACAAAGAGGATAATTGAGACGACTGGTCCTTTGCATATCTGCTAGCCAAGTCCATGGGCCATGAGACTTATAAACTGTTAGACTTCAGGGTGCGAATCAACCTTTAGGCACTTGATCAAAGGCACCCTCTCAACTTATCACCTTGCTTTGGCTCCATTTGAAGCTATAGGCCCCCAGTCCACAGCACTGACGTCTTGTCATGACCACAAAGTCAGCATTTTCAGAGCAAATGCAACCCTGTGGCCATGGCTGTGAGGTGCTGCTGATCCATTGCTGAGGGAGATGTGCTCAGAAAGTGCTAGGAAGGCTTTCTGTTTTGCCTGGTTGTGTCTGGCCTGAAGCTCTCTGGGACCCAGATCTGACTGCACATCTGACGTGTGTTTCTGTAACTGATGTGACACCTGTCTTCTATACTACTAGGGTACATTACTGGGGAACAAATGGTATATTGAGAGAAAGCACAAGCATAAAACTCCAAAGGCATTTGCTTTCATGTTTCAGTGTACATTGCTTTACTTGGACAGCTTAAGCAGATATGAGGAAGAAAGAGATAAATCACTTTGCCTCCTGAAGATGCCCTTCTGAAGGTGACCTACCAGTTGTGGAGTTTTTTGGTCACCCTTACTGCTGAGCGTGCCATCACCACAGATCTTTAGCAGTTAAAGCGAGAGGACACTGAACATTCTAATGGTTTGACTGATGTAGTGGTTACATTATATGTAGTGAGGGGGACCCATGAAACAGCTTGCTGTGAAGAAATTCTTCACATTAGCTGCAAAGCGTGAACCTCTGAAAATTTCTTCTTAGAGTTTACTGGGCTTAAGTCAAGGGCGCGCTCCAGGTCCTCAGTGCCAGAGGATTCTACTTGTTACCTAAATGTGTCATTATCCCCACTGCAGGGGCCAAGTGCTGCAAAATCTGATGTCCCTGTAAGGGGCAAATAGTCTTTTCCTAGTTTGGAGAGGTGTGGCACAGAGGGAGTGACATGCCTCAGATTTATCAGGGAGCCTGGGGCAGTCTGGGGACCTGAAATCAGGAAGCAGAAACTGCACAGGGTTCTTCTTCCTACTGACTGCTTCAGCTGGTTGCAGCTGCTGTGTGTTCCTGGAGTGGTAAGAAGCTGCAATAGGTATCTTGGAGTATCTTTCCCTCTCTTATCTCAATATTGGTTTAGTTGCTTTAGGTTTACCTACAACAGCAGCAAACAGGACCGTACAAAGTCAGTGAAGGCACTACAAGAGATATTTAGCAAAATGAATAGATAATGCCCTGTAATAATAGATAATTCTGTGGCTTTCTTTACAGGAAAAAGTGTAAATTCATATTATATATTAATAACATAGAGATAAATAAAATGCAACATAACATTTGAATAAGATGAATATTTAACCCAGAGAAAGAATATGCTGTACGAGTGGCACTCTCTGAGTAAGTAAAAGCTCCTGCTGCAAAGCCAGCAGGTGCAGCCTTGGCCAGAAATGCCTTCTCAAATGCCTGAGAAGCCTAATACTGGTGAGAACAATCTCTTGAGCTTGCTCAGAAAGAAGTCTGGAAGTGGTGTCACTCAGGTGTGTAACCTGCACCCAGCTGTCCCATCCTACTGGTAACTGCCATTCAGCAGCACATCATTCCCTGGGAGGACAATCATTGGTGGCACCCGAGTTCTGCCAAGAGGGGGAGCTGCTTTGATGTGGGGGTCAAGGTGAGGGTCAGGTGGGGGACAGTGTGGCCTGCTGTTCACAGAGTTCACCTCCAGGCACTGTTGTATGCCTGTAGTGCATCTGCGGCTAAGGTAACACAGGAAAAATGTGTGCTCCTGGCATCTGTAAGGGAGGCTGGCACCATCAAGGCAAAGTCGGGTACTTATTCTGCCAGAAACAAAGTACTAAGGAGAAGCATAGAACTGCTAACACCAGAAAGTTGTGGCCAGCTTTATGGATAGCACCAGAAATCAAGACAGTGATTGCAGCTGTAGGTTTTCCGATGGCTGTTGTTTTCTGCATTGCTCTTTAGTAGACGACAATTAAAATACAGAGTAGTAGGGAGCTCTGACTCCAGTTTAATTAATTTTGTCAGTTCTCCTTCTCAGGACACTCTGAGGTCTGTTGTGTGAATGTAGCTGCTGTTACGACTGTTTGGCAGAAGGACAGCTGAAATAGCTCAGGATTTCAATCTGTGCCTGAGCTGGCTGGGCCTGGGATTTCTCCATCAAATGCTGGAGTGCTGAGATATGGGAAGAGGGGTTTCCATCTTCTCCTTGTGGCCAGCTCAACAGAAACACCGGCTGTTACTCAAGAGAGCCTAGGACAGGCCATCGAAGGGCTATGTCCAGTCTGGGCAAAGAAGTTGTTCTTTGAGCTTTTCAGGGAAAAGCCACTTCTCATATCAAGTTTCCCCTTTCTATTTCACCACCACTTTGTGAGGTTGAAAAAGAGCAACATGGTGTATTAAACTGTGTTAAGCATAGAGATTGGCTTGGTTTCCTTGCTCGCATTCAATACAGGTGTCTGAAGGAGAAGTCACAGCAGGAGGCAAAACTACCTTGACCCTCTCATTCTGCACCCCAATGGAGTGTGTATATGGTATATAGTAAGTTACCTCCCATTCCTTTTAGGTTAGGATTTTAAACAAGAAGATCGATTTTAGCGATATTCAGTCCCGGTGTGGTTCCAGAGATAACATCAAACATTCTGCAGGGGGAGGAAATGTAAGTAGTACAGATACCCTGTGAATAGGCATCTCCACTGTGGTGACCCACCTTGCACAGCCAGACCCCTCTGTCTCCCTTTCTCTGAGCACTACTTTCCTTCTCGCTACTGTTTCACACGTGAGTTTGGTCTGGTAGTCACGTAAGCCCTGTGTATGCAGTGGTGCCCTCCTGATCTTTCTCCACAGAGCACAACATGTTTTCAGAACTTGGACAGGAAAAAGAAATGTGAAAAGAAGGGTTATCACTAAATGCCCGAGGGTGCTGACAGTAAAAGTCCAGACTGAGCCAAAATGGTTCAGTGGGAAGCATGCTGAATGCTAGTGCTAATGCCACAGCGTTATTCCAGTGTAACAAGTGGAGCTTGCTCAGGTTTGAGATGACACCCGTTAGTTCTAGCGGTCACGCTGAAATAGCTTAAGGTGACCCTGACCCTCCTAATGGAAATTTTCTCCCCTCAGATGGAAGAGCTGACAGTGCGGGCATGTCTGATTCAGATTCAGTACAGCACCAGAGCTGGCTTAAGTCATTGCTGATGATGGGTACAAGCCAGTGGTTTGTACCTGGAGCTCCTGTCTGGCCTGGAGGGGCTGCAATTTCTCCAGACCTGCTAAAAGAGGCACTGTGATTGTGGACCACATCTGGGAGCTGTTTGGGAGCGCAGCCAAGCTGGTCTTTGCGCAGTCATGGCAACCTAGCTAGCAGCAGGGCAGAGAGCAGCAGGAGGAGGGAAGGTGCTTGTGAGCAGAGCGGTGCCACTGCTCTCTGGCAAGCACTGCCACGCCAGTTAGCTGAGAGCCAAGCAGCTCAGGTACAGATGCAGGAAGAGAGTCTGATGAATCTACAGTCTATAGTAGATTGACACAAAATGCATACCATATTTAGATGCAGAAAACTATAAAACAGACGGTAGAGGAAAAAAAACCAGTCACCAAAATATTCCTAGTTGTCAGGGTGCACATTCAAGAGCAGAAGCAAATGGGATGGGTCCTGCTGCATGCACAGCTTTGGAGCACCCACCCTGAGAGGAGGCTCAGAGACATTTTAGAAAGAACCCACAAGCTGATCTGCTTTGTCCTCCTCTTTGTTTCGCTAACAGTAAAGCTTAACCCAGCTCTGCCATTTCCCTAGGTGGTAAGGAAGCTTGCTGTATTAATCCAGGTGTTTCCTCCTTTGTGGCATGGTCTGTTTTCTACTAACCATCTCTCCTTTTCCAGTGGTTTGTGGAGGCTTGGGCTCTTCCTCTGTAAGGCCCGGCTTTTTATTTATTTTCATTCCTGTAATTTGTGTGTGTATGCTTTTGACAGGTACAGATCGTAACCAAGAAAATCGACTTGAGTCATGTGACTTCCAAGTGTGGCTCACTCAAGAATATCCACCACAAGCCAGGTATTGTAGGAATTTCTGGGATATGGGACAAAGTAAAGACCTAATCCTGTTACGTGAGGGAGAAATAATGGATGACACCCTTCTCTTTTATAGTCCAAGAGAAAATAAATACACTTTGGTAGTAAAAATAGTATTCTTAACTCTACATTAATATATGAGACTTTATATATTTATTTAATTCTTTATATATTTCTTTAAGTCTTTATGTTAAGACTTAAATACCTATATAAAGGTATGGTATCACTTTGTTTAGAGAAGAGATAAAAATAGAATGCAGAAGGATGCTGCTTGTGGCATAACATTAGTTTGATAAGATACTGAAATGCAGACTGCAGTCAGCAAAATACTTAAGCATGTGCTTAAATCCATGAAAATCAGCAGGGCTGCACCACCTAATTACAGTTGGAGTATGTTTTGAAGATTTTGTATTTCGCACAACATGCTGCCTAGTATTCTGTGCTTCTCTAAATCCATTAGATCGCAACTAAAAGTGAAGTAATGTGAGTGCACCTGTGTGCAGCAGGTCAGACTTTCTCCTGAGTCATTCCAGCCTCTTAATCTGTATTTCCTTCATCTGTGTAGGAGGTGGGCGTGTGAAAATTGAGAGCGTGAAACTGGATTTCAAAGAAAAAGCTCAGGCTAAAGTTGGTTCGCTGGAGAACGCCCACCACGTGCCTGGTGGTGGTAATGTCAAGGTAAGGGGACAGCCATCAGAGGAAAGGCTGCCACTGTGTCCCTGGCAAAGCAGAATTATTAGAACTGTTAATTCAGTGATGGCTCTGAATTGAGTAGGAAGCATTTGTTCTCCTTCAAGCACACTCAAATGCCAGTTGTTCCCTTTGGAACCTGGAATTACCAATGTCACATCCACAGCTAAGCTGAGACTGAATCTTAAAGTAAAATGACCTGTAGTTTGTGCACTGGCTTACCCCTAAACATAAACCTTGTTTGGGACCGTTGTACAGCACAGGTACTGTTTTGTTAATTGATGGGGTCAACAGAAGGGACACAGGCACCAACAAAAAGAACAGGCTTATTTTACCGTTTATCTCAAAATAATACAAAAGTACAAAAAGATAAGCTTATTATACTCTATTATAAGCAGCGGGGACAATAAGCAAGGTAATGCCCCTAATCATTACTATACAAAGAAAGCTATGGTGATTAAGAAAGATACATCACCAATTGCTCTATTAATACATTACCATCGTCCAGACCCGGTTGCAGGGAGGATCTGGAGAACCCGTCCCAGCAATTGTGAGGTCCTACGCAGTGCATCCACTTGTAGGTGAGGTCTCCAAAGTATCTGCAAGAGGGCCCAGCTTTTATAATACTCAGTTACCAAATTCAGCAAGTTAGAATAACTTGCATTTTTCTTTGTGCGGAAACATGTGGTGTCATCCTCCCCGTTGGGTGTCACCCAAAGCCTGGCCAGGGCCTGGAGTGAGATCCAAGGGAGTTTTACTATCTTTTTTCTTAAACCACATATTTCTCAACAAGGACTGATCTTTAGATGTCTGGTTTCACCACCTATTTTAGCTCTAACTGCGTACGTATCTCTTGATAAGCGCTAATTGTTGCAGCATAAGCATTATAACCAAGTCCGAACATAAATGTTTTGGTGGTTAGTTAAGCAAAATGAGGTTCATTTATTGATTATAACATTACAGGGTTCATCTAAAGGTCAACCTTTGGCCTGGGCCTGTTATCCAGGCCTTAGCATAGCAGGTACGACCTAATAAGTTTGTAGTATGGGCATCCCGGAGGATCAGGACTGCTTTGTGAGACAGGACGAAAACATTTTGAAATTAAGATCACTCCTGCAAACATTTGAAAATACGGATTTCAGAAAAAAATCACAGTACCCATAAAATGTCTATTAAATTCATATAGCTAGGAACAATGGTACTGCATCCATCAAGGACAGAAACAGTAAGACAATATAACACAGTAAACCAGTATATATCAAAAAAGGTGGAAAAAGTCTTCAGTTTCAACTATTCTAAGGAGTGAAGAAGCTTCACTCCTTTGAACAGTTCTTAAAAGTAAATAAAGCGAGACCCAAATGATGATCTATAACGAGGTAATTCAGCAAATATATAATGTGGTAAATTCTTTACTTTCCTCGAGCAGATTGACAGCCAGAAGCTAAACTTCAGAGAGCACGCTAAAGCCCGTGTCGATCACGGGGCTGAGATCATCACGCAGTCACCAGGAAGGTCCAGCGTGGCTTCCCCACGCAGACTCAGCAACGTCTCATCCTCTGGAAGCATCAACCTGCTTGAATCACCCCAGCTTGCTACCCTCGCTGAAGATGTCACAGCAGCCCTTGCCAAACAGGGCTTATGAATTTGCTCATTTTGCATTGTATGAAGTAATAATATTTAGGCATGAGCTCTTGGCAGGAATGGGCTCAGAGCAGGTGTTACTTTCATTCTTTACCATGTCTAAAATTAAGTCTCATCCCAAGACTTGTAGTTACCATACAGTTTAAAAAAAAAGAAAAAAAGAAAAAAAAAGAAAAAAAAAACCAGAAAAAAATACAATAATTAAATAGATGCAGAAATTGGCCTGATCTCCATTTACAACAGGAAGACACTGGCTTTATATGGGTATACAACTGCAGTATGTTACATTGGACAATTATTGTTGCTCTGCTCTGTCTTGCATGGAGTACCGTACTATGATAAAATGCATTTTTACCTTTCATGTGCCTAAAGGCCATCCACCTCTTTCTGAAGAGCCTTGTTAATATCCCAAGTTGCTCATTTCACTATTCTGTTGATGGGGAAATAAAAAAAGAAAAGTTGCCCATTTTAAGTTATTACAGGTTAAATTAACGGTCTGCTTACCAGAAAGAAGGGCATATAGAGAAATTCAAGTTTAATTAAAAAAAAAAAAAAAAAGTGTTATTTTGTATAAATGAGTAGAACAAAAGTTGAATTAAGTTATTAACATTTTTTTTGGACCTGGTTAATTATGTCAGTGTATAGCTGAAAAGCCAATAAATTATTTAACTAATAACTAAAAGTAGTAGTTGAAAACATTTGACCATGCTTGGGGAAGTGAAGTAAAAAAGCTATTGAAAGCAAGCGCTTCCACCCCAATGGACTTGTGTCTGATTAGAAAGTTGGTTAAGCGGCTAGATTTTGTGTATGCACCACTGGTTTCACATCCTTTCCATCTGTTTGATACAGTATTATAGATATATATATTTCTCTGTGGCCATTTGTGATACGCCCTCCTCATATACTTGAATATTCTACTTCTTTATTCACAGTATCTGTGTCTCTTGCACCCTTTGGTGTTGCAATTTTAGGTATGTAAAAGTAGATGTTAGCAGGGTCTTTTTTCCCTATTCATAAGAATACATTTTAAAAAAAAGATGAAAAATTTAGCATGAAGTTGCTTCCTGTAACAACTAAAAGCCGTGACCCTGTTTTAGTGCCAGATGCAAGTCTCTTCTGTGATGCTAGAAAAAGGATTCCTTCCCTCTTCCTGCCCTTTCTTTCTTCACAAAGGAATGATTTTTGTGGGGTCCAGACATTTGTAAAAGGGTCTCCAAAGATGGCTGGGTTTGGAATCTGTTTTGCTTTTAAAATTCACAATTCTTTTCTTTTCTTTTCTTTTCTTTTCTTTTCTTTTCTTTTCTTT
>JANVCC010000022.1:11720721-11766594 GCA_025345505.1 Todiramphus chloris collaris
TTTCTTTTCTTTTCTTTTCTTTTCTTTTCTTTTCTTTTCTTCCCTCTTCTCCTTTCTCTTTTCTCCTTTCTCTCTCCTTTCCTTTCTTTCTCCTTTCCTTTCTCTTCCTTTCCATTTTCTTTCTGTCATTGTTAATTCATGTAGTAAGTGAATGTTAGATTTTTTTTTTTTTCTTTTGCTAAAGTTGAAACACAGAAAAAAAAGTATTAAGATGTTGTTTCCAAACCTTTAGTGATATCTCGTCTACATTCAGGCACTTGGATAACAGTGAGAAACATAAAAGAGATGCCTGTAAGTTATAGTACATGAATAAATAAAATGAGCTCCCTAGACTGGGTTGCCATAGCGATTCATCAATAAATAGGGCATCTTAAGATCTGAGCAAAGTGGGATTGTATTGACTATAAAAAGTATAAGAAAAAGTGCATGAAAGATAAAGGGCAGAGATAAACAACTGATCTAACGGGGTTACCTGTGCAAACTCAAACGCTATGTTATGGACACTAAGAGAACACTGAAGGTAATATGGTAGTTATTACTTATCAGCAGATAATAATCTGCTGATAACTATATGTACAGTAGACGTTATGAAATGACCAGTTTACGTTCTTGCAGATTGTTTGATCTTTTCCTTTTGAAATCTCTCAACTAAACTTTGCACTGTCAGTTGAGCTATACTTGATATATATATATATATTAGGTTATCATTGTGCGTTGGAAGCTTTTGATCTGTTCTTTTTCCTTCTTAATTTTTATGCGTGAGCGTGTGTGTTGGGAGAAGATCTTTATGCCCGTGGAGAAGGATTCTAATAATTAATAGCACAGGATTCCCCATCGTTAAATTCAGGTAGTAAATACACAGTTACTAGACAGTAAATATTCAGGGGACCAAAGGGGGATTTTGGCTAAGCTGTCTCAGCAATACAAAGACAAAAAATGGTGACAACTCTCAAATTTTTACTGAAGTTGAACTCCTGACAGGCCCACACACCACATTTCAGCTCTGCAAAAAGCTTTTTCTCACTATAAAGTACCTAATGCTGTTTGTAAGTCAGTTGTTTTATACAAGGGACAGTGAGTTTAGAACTATGCTAAGTGTATCTGGAGTATCACAGAATTATAGAATATCTCATAAAGGGCCCATAAAGATCATCAAGTCCAACTCCCTGCTCCTTGCAGGACTACCCAAAACTACACCATATGACTAAGAGCATCATGCAAACGCTCTTTGAACTCTGACAGTCCTGGTGCCATGACCAGTTCCCTGGGGAGCCTGATCCAGTGACCAATCACCCTCTCAGTGAAGAATGTTTTCTTAAAGTCCAGTCTGAATTTCCCCCAGTGCAGCTTCATTCCATTTCCTCGTATCCTATTGCTGGTCACAAGGGAGAGGAGATCAGCACCTCCCCCTCTGCTGCCCTCCTTGAGGAAGGTGTAGACTGCGATGAGGTCACCCCTTAGCCTTCTTTTCTCCAAGCTGATTTCTGCCTTATTTTTGTTACACTATTGCTTAATCCTAAGACTTCACATGGAAACAGTGTCGAGTGAGGTGCATTAAAAGCCTCTTCCCATTTTTCCAGAAAAACAAGAGACAGAAAGAAAAAACAACGGTATTTATAACACATTGCTCTGATGATATTATCAATTAATATAAATTAGCCTTGCAGTGTTGGTTTGGGGTTTTTTTATGCCTTTTGCAGATGTGGGAGAGAGCCTATGGTACTACTGAACCTCAGCTTCTCTGAAGCTGAACACCAGCTAGTGAGAACAGATATGAACCTGAGACTCAAGTTTTTTTACTCTGCTTTTAAAATTGACATGCTCTAGGAAATGAAGCTTAGTTAATCCACCTATGAGTCCAAAGGTAGAGTGGTGTAACACACCAAGTCATTTATTTCATGCATTAAAATGAGCTTTCTTGTCTTCATTCAAGCAAAGACCTTTGTAATTGTAATCATTCTTCCATAGAAAGAATCCTAGAATGCTGTGGCGTTAGATGAAAAGAAATCAAGAGTTTTGTGCTGTTAAATAAATAAATAAACAAGTTATGTTACCTGACTGTAGATGTTCACTGAAAAAGCTCATCTTAATCTTAACTAATCAAGAAGAGTGTTGGTTTTAAAAACATTGGTTTTGTAAATATGTATTGCCCACTAAAGAAGATAGAGCCAGCTTCCTGGAAACTGCATCAGTCGTGTTTCTTTTCCACAGGCATGTTGAGCCCACAGGTATGTTGGGTGCCCAAGACCCAACTCTGTAACAAAGCAGAGATAATCCAGACAAAAGGAATGGTGAAACCTTGTTTGGATGTCTTGGGGAGAGCCCCAAATTAATAATCCATCACGTTGTAGAGGCAAAAGTGCTTCTGCTCCATCTGGAGAGTTGTGTTTCTATGTAACCACAAGCAGCAAGAAATCAAAAGTTGAGCAAACCTTCGTCCAGCAACAGTAAAGGAAAAACTAATAATGATGAGGGAAATTGTGTGCCCACAAGGGCTGTGTATCTTTTCACTGTACAGCAGTAAATGGTATTATCCATTCAACGCTCTGCTAAGGTACAGTAGTAACCTCATCATACTGCTTACAAATCTAAGTTTGCCTGTATACGTGACCCGAAGGGAGTCAATAGGCAGCCTGTGTGGACTTCCACACGTGAGCAGCAGTTTTTCCATGCTGGACCAAATACTGTTTGAAACCTAATTACAAATGTCCCTTCAAAGGCAAACGCCTTGAAGAGTAGATCACATTTGCTATGAAAATGGATGCAGGTAGATTTCTAGCCTAGGTGTGTGTAGAGTTCACTCGCTAGTCAGATTGCTAAAGCAACTCCCTCTGCAACTCCGGCAATTCCCACTGCAGGAAGGTAAATTAGTTTCATATTTGGAAAAGTCAAGCGTATAAGAGCCACTTCAACTTTAGCAAAGAGAAAAAGCCAACAATTAAACATGCTGTATGCTGGGATGTCAAGGAATACAGTCTGCTGTTACAAACCTGTGTTTTTTTTCTGATAATTCTAGATCCTGTTACCATAAAAGAGGCATTTCTTGAATGGCTGGTGGTAGGTAGTTCATGTTTTTCAATCCAATTTGCAATTGTATTTGTTGCTGTATAGTGATTGTTTTGCAAAATAAAATCGCTTGTCATCTAATCGCTTTGTGTTGGTTTCCACTGTTTGTGATACAGCTCCTCCCACCGTCAACCACTGCACATCGCGGCCCTGCGTGGAAAAACACCTCCTGGTACTGCATTGTCAGTCTTGCCAGGGGATGTCAGAGCAGATTAAGTCACATTTCACAGGTAATCCCTGTTACCTCTGGCCAAAATAATATTTTTTTACAGCTAGCATCCTCTTCAGTGGGGTAATAGTTCCCCGCTCTATGGGAATACTTTATTATCGATGTGGTTCTTTGGGGACATGGTTTAGCGGGGGACTCAGCAGTGCTGGGTTAATGGTTGGGCTTTTCCAACCTATATGATATTCCCTATCCTTCATCCTGGGGTCCCCCTTTGGAGGTGAGGTTTAGCATCACTCTGCACTGACAAGCTCTCTGGGCAGAGAAGGCCCGCGGAGGAGCTTCCCCTCCCTTGTCACGGTGCCTCTCTTGCTGCTGAGGGTCGCACGCATTGGGTGGGCTTATAAATATTGCGGAGCTGTCAACAGTTGCTAAGGGGCCTTAGTTTGGTGTCGCTAGGGGCTCTCCTTCCCCGCCACAGGAAGCCCTGAGCCTTAAACCCTAGCCTTAGCTGAGGGCAGGGAGGAAGTGCAGCTCTGTGAAATACTGCAGAAAATGGCGTGGATCAGGTACGCTCTCAGCATAGGGCTGTTGGTGTGGGGAAACGGGGAGGTCTCGCCACTCCAGCTTTGCTGGCCCAGCACTGCCTGCTCTGGACCTGCAGAGGCAACGCTCCTTCTGACACCTTCTGCTCTGATGCCTGTCCTGGAGGGGTTTCAAGCTTGTGCCATGCAGAAGCAGGAGCAATGACACAGGTGAAATGAAAGCTTCTGTATCAGCTACTGTGCGAGCTCTGCATATTTTTGCAGAGTTGAATAGCAGGCATGGGACTTGCTCAGTGAAGAAGAATCCTCTGAACGTATGGCCACAGAGCCTGAGCAGTAGGAGGGGAGACACAGCCGAGTAGACTGCCTTAAGGTTCCCAGCTCCTGAGCAAGATGGACTTTTCACATAATACTGCAATATTGATAAATAAATGCAGTCAAACTACCTGGAGGAGTAATTAAGTGCTGTTAATTACCCATTAGAAGCACCCTCCTAAGGGTGCTTGGGCACGAGGCAGAAATAATGTATTATCTGCTAAAAGGGAAAGGATTAAGAGTGTGATAACAAAAGAGTAAAACCTGGTTTAAGCATTCACAGCTAGAGCAATGGTTGAAGACAGCTGGTAAAAACCTGTTTCCTCCTTTCAATGTGAACGAAGAAGAAGTGATATTTTTATGATTGTTGTGTCTTATTAGCAGCATGTGGTAGGTGACATATTTTATAATTTGCTATCGGATTGTGACATTGGAGCACTGAATGAGTACAAGCAGTAAATAAAAATCTTGAATAACTACAGTGTTACTGAAAGTGAAGGAAGCCTGGGAATCCTGCTACAATAATTGCTACATGTGCAGAGGATCTGCCCATCCTGTGCTTATCACAGCTCAGGGTATACTCCTGTATAGGAATATACCTATATGTTGTATAAGAATGTGGTAGAAAAAAATGTGTGTGTCAGAGAAATAGATCAGATCAGAGTAGCAGTTAGAAGGTCTTTCACCTAGAGGTGTGTGGCCATGCAGAAGTCCCAGTTGCTGCTTTGAAGATAAAGGACAGTGTGGCCTTGATGGAGAGGCTCGAAGCCTGATTTGTGTGAGCGCCCTTGCTCTGGAAGGAGAAGCATGTGATGGAGGCACTTCCCAGCTTTCTTCTGAGCAATGGAGGGAAAGGCATGTTTGGTAACTTAGTGGAACAAGAGAGACCCACTTTCTTCTCCGGGGAGGGGGGAAAAAAGGTGTTTGGGGGGGGGGGTTTTTTTTTTTTTTTTTTTTTTTTTTTTGGTCTTTTTGTTTGTTTGTTTCTTTGTTTGTTTGTCAGAACGAAGCAGAAGTTTTGCAGCTACTCCCAAAGCACTCGCATCCCAGAGCTTGGAGAGTCCTGATCCAAGGGGTGCTGTGAGACCCAGACAGTGAAAGATGGATTTTAATGTTTGTTTTGCACACCCCACACACTCCCCCCAGTCTTGTCCAGAGACTCCCTTATGTCATCTCTAGGATTTTGTTCCAACTCTCCCTGTCTTACATGATTGGAGCATAACCTGTGCATATTATGTATTTCATTGCAATTCAATAGCTCTGTGAATATGATTTGTTTCTTAAACACTATGCAAAAGCAGTAACTTTTTCTGCAGTGACTGTGGAGGATCTGTGTTTCTGCATTATTTCAAAATAGGATTCTCAGATGCATGAACACTCTTGACATTCCTGATTCCAGCTAAGCATGGCCTAAGGATTAAATATCAGATTGTCCTTATGGAATCTGATCAGCTAGAGTAGTCTGCTCCTGCCCAAATTCCTGTAGCAACAGCAGCAAAACTGGTAGTTTTAGAGGTTCATTGCATGATTTTAGAGGCTTGTTTATCCTTGTTTCTGAACACATAGTTGTATTTTGTTTGAGCAGGGCTGACAAGAAGAGCTGTGAATGAAGCTTCTTAAAAAACCTGAACTGAAATGTTTTCCTGATGAGTTTAAAAGTCATTAAAGAAAAAACAGAGCATTCCTAGTTTTCTTTAATGTTTACAAAACACTTGAGAAGGAGCGAATCAGACCTTCATTTTAAACTCCCCTATACTTCAATCCTGTGTAGTTTATGATAGAGCAAGGAGGATATATACAGTTGCCACACTGAAAGAGCAGCCTTTGATCTGCTCTTTACGCTGATGTACATGACAACATACACAATACTGTCAAAGAAACAGCCCTCTGTGCCCACTCTCTACTGAGCGCTCTTGCTGGGCATTCTAGTGGAGTTAACAAGGTCCAAAGGCTTTCTAGGAAGAGAAATGGATAAATGAAGAAATAACTTTTGCGTCTGCCTGACAGACCCATATGAGAAAGGGTAAAATGAGTGGCATCTGCCAGTGCTTTCTGTAACTGTTCCAAGAGAGAATGGGTCTTCAGCATGGATCCTTTCAAGCTAATGACAAAAGCCTGCTGGCGGCTTATGGAAGACTAAGCTCTCAGGAGTGTGCCAAACAATTGCCTTTGTTTGCTGCTCTCGGTTGTACAGTTAGGAGCTGTTTACAGCTTTGAGTATGGAAAGACTGCTGCAGAACAGAATGGCTCAAGATACTCCTGAGAGTTTGGATTTTAGTTATTTCTGCACAAAGAGAGTAGCAGATAAATAAAGGTATAAATATTTGGGAGTGTGCGTGGCAAGGATTGAGGCTGGAGACTTGGAGAGCATCGTCATGAAAAAGGGTGCAAGACAGTGAGGTTTAGAGCAGTTACCTGCTCTGGCCACTCCTGTGTAGAGTAGGGGCTTCATGCTCAGGTTCTGCTCAATGTTCCCAACTCTGGCATGCTGCCAGCTTTGACTGTTTCTGGTTCAAGACTGAATCCCGCTGGGATGGATGTGTAAACACAATGGTGCAATGAATAAAGCCATGATCAAGCAGAATCATGTGATCTGGGGGGATGTCAGACTGGTGCTGTCTGTAGTAAGAGAATAAATGGAAAAACAGTGTCACAGGCATCTTTTGTACCCGAGCACACGGGGGAGGAATTGCTGGAGTACAGCAGAGCTAATGATGCCTTCTCTGCTTTTCCACATGAATGCTTCCTGCAAGCAATGGCTTCTTGCACTAGTCTTGATCGTTTTGCAGGCGGACAGACCAGTGTTTCCCTGCCAGCCCAAGATGCCAGTGTAGCTTAATAAACACAGTACAGGTAAATTTTTAGGATACCTTGCTGTTTCCCTACTATAATGACCTCTCTGAAGAGTTTGCTTGCTTCCTCTCTATTCCCGCCCTAAAGGAGAATGGGGGACTGATTTGGGGGATCTTCTCTTTGCAGCACCCACTGCAGTGTTAGTATTCAGGTACAGTCAAATACTGACTGCAAATCTGGAAGCCTCTGCTGCAAGCAGAAATTCCGTATAGAAAGAAGTGAGATCTTTCAGGCTATAAAGTTCCTTCATTTCTTACATGTGCAATTCCCAAGTTAAAAGCTTTTTCACTTCCATAGGTACAGACCCCTTCCCCTTCATGTGCCCTTTGTGGTGAGTGTGCATGTTGTCTGCAAAACAAGGCAAAACCAAAACTGGTTTCTAGCCTCTGTCAAACTAATATAAACCGACTTTGCCACCTCCTGGGTTCAGTGCTAGCCTCAGCCTGGCTGGATTGGAGAATCTGCACCTTCATGACTGCAGTTCTTAGGACAATGCCATCTATTAATAATTTGTTCTTTGCCCTCTGATGTGTTTTGCATGGGAAGTTCTGTAATTTCAAACCTCCATACGAACAGAGGGATTTACGTGTCTTTTATGGCTGCATGTTGTCGGAGAGCACTATTCTGCACATTGAACTAGAACTGCAATTTACAGTTACCTTTTTGATTACTACAAAGTATTAGCTCTGCAGTTTCCTCAGTGTCTGCTGGGCTACCTGAACTCCAATTGCAAATAGGTGTGTGACAGGCTATGCACAAAGAAAAAGGAAAATAATACTGTACTTCAAAACTATTTGTTTCTCCTAAAGAGTCCTTCAAGGCTGTAGCAGAAAGCCAGGTAGAGGTACTTGGATATTGTCATCCTGCTTTCTGAGTGATGGTTAATGCTGACAGATGTGGAAATAGCGTGCAGTTGCCTCATGTGTGCTCCACTCCTGCTCTTCTGACTGGAGAGAGGAAGAGAGGATGTTTGGGTTCCCCTTCCCAGGCTCAGTGAAATGCTGTTAGTGAGTTTCCAAACCCTGCTCTCTAGGGCTGCCTCTGAGAGGCAGCAATGATGTTTACCTGGGTAGGTTTGAAATCGATGAATTCCATTGTTTTGCTTGGAGGTTTGTGGAGCTTTGCATTCATGTTTTCATCCACGTCAGTTTATCCCTAAGCAGCTGCTCTGGCCTGACCATACCAAGTGTCACTGATGTCCCTGTCAATCAGGAAAATTCGTAGGAGATTTCAGCTGCAGGCTTCAAGCAAGATGCAGTGCCCTTTTTTTCTCTTGTGCTTCTTGTTGAGAGGAGAGCATGGGAATGATAAATTTAGGCTTAGAGCAGCAAACTGGAAGCTATTCAAAGTGACTGCTTCTTGAACACAGGAATAAGGAGAGATACCCATTAAAATTTAAACAAAAACAAACAACAACAACCAAAACCCTAAAACCAAGCAGATCTGAACTGTACTTACCCACAACTGAGAGAATGCAAGTGTCTTCACCTCAAACCAGTTCAATATTATAACTAAAATGCCTGATGGTGCTAATCTTGAGGTTAAGACTGTGTGACACTTAACACAGCATCCACATAAACCATCCCTAGTCTGCAGCCCTCATCCCTGGCTCAGGGTTAACAATCCTTTTAACTCTGGTGAAGCTACGAGTTCTAGTTACTCATACTGTGAATGTCCACAAGGAAGACACTGACCTTGCACTCCTGAGGTCTTAACAGAGAAATTAATTTTATTTCTTTACTTGCAAATAGCATTAAATTTCCATTATTCCTCATACTTATCTTGAAAGAAGGGTGACTCTCCTGACTAATTACCAAAACTCCAAATAAAATTAGACTTTGGATCTGTTGGTAACTGAGGTTGTGCTTTATTCAATAATTTGTGTTATGGGACTGGAAGAAGCAATGATTTTAAAACAAGTTAATCACTCCTACTGTGTTATGTTTCACTTCTGACTGTAACGAGGCATGCTAGCAGGAATTAAAACTCAAATTTGCTTTCAAAACAAGAAGACTTTGTATATAAACTTCTGGATCCATTGCAGGGATGTGGAGTAGGGAAACTTCTTTAATAAATAGCTTACATTTAGAAGTAATTTGTTTTAACCATCTTCTCTCTGTAGTTGGTTCTCATAAGATTTTAGAAATCAGGATTTTTATTTTTTTATGTCTGACCTTAGTTAACTGAAGGAAAAAAAAAAGAGTAATTAAACACTTTCCCATCTGAGCAAGATAATCCTATGAATAAAAAGGCCTTACTTCTGTGCACCAGCAGAAAGTTACTGCTAGCAAAAACCCCACCCAAACAAGATGGACAAACCCAACTAGTTTAGTGTTTCAGGACTCGGGTAGATTAGCGATTTTAATTATTTAAAACGTTTTGGTTGTAAACATATTGTTTAGAATTTATTTAACAGACTACCTTCTAATTAACTATCTTGATACTCTTTTTGTGCAAGAGGGGATTTTAGCAAAATGTAGAACACGTAGGGTCCTGTTCTCCATGAGTGGAGATCAAGACTAGCCTAAGTCACTGCACGGAAGTACTGGCTTAGGCACCAGAAAAAACTTTATCCCAAGTGGCTGTAAATGCAGGTGATCAAAATTGTGACACTTTTCAGCAAACCTGTTTCTCAGAGTACCCAAAAGGAAGGAAATAGGTGATGTGGATCAGTTCAGCTCCTGTTCCAAGAAGAAATGACCTCTAACTCAGTAAGCTTTTAAGTGCATAATAATATTAGGTAGGAAGATTGAAAGATAGGAAGAAATATGGCCTTGGCTTGTTGGAGTATCTCTCTTTAGACTTGCAGTCTTTTTATATAAGCAATGGAATGTCACTTCTTTCTGGTGTGAAAAATTAAGTCATAAGGTTGAACTTGCATTGGTCTTTCATTTTATTCTATTAATTATTTGTAGTAGTATGCTATCTTCAGATATCATTAAGTATGTAAGGAGAGATAATCTAACAGTGACTGAGTGTTTACACCAAACCTGACTGAAACATATCTTTGTGTTAGTCAAATCAGTCTGGTGTCTAGTTCAAAACACAAATCTGCTTTGGCACTCATCATCCTCTCCATCTCTGTCTCGACTCTTTCTTTGTAAGAAAATCCCATGAGTAAGTACCTGAAGCTTCTCCTCCTCTTCACTTTCAGAGGGTGTTTGTTACTTGCTTCCCTTCTGTCCTCACTCGAGATAAACAAGCATCTCCCTGTTGAACAGCCTCTGGAGACCCAAGGAGGAGAACTTGGCCTTATAAACTACTGCTGAACTCCCGACCACCAGCACCTGGGAAATCCTTCTTTCGGTTCCCCTCCTGTGCGGTTGTGGGGGAGGTCGGCCAGATTCCTCCCGATTTGCAGGAGCAGCCTGCTTGACCGTGTCTTTGGTGCAGGCAGGAGGGAGGGAAGGAAGGAGTCTCTCTCCTGACCCGGGCGGCTGTCGGCTGCTCAGCACCTTCCCCTCGCTGCGGCGTGGCTTCGAAACTTTCCCGCGGCGCGCCGGAGGGAGGGGGGGAGCGGCAGAAGGCCTGTTGCTGCGGAGCCGGTGGGAGGAGCAGCACCTCGGCCCTCGGCGGGCGCTGGAAGTTTTGCGGGAGGCCCGGGGGTGGCGGGGCGGGCCGGGCCGGGCCGGGGCGGTGCCACCCCCGGCAGCCGCCCTCCCCCGTCCCCGCCTGCCGGCGCGGCTCCCGGTGCTGGGAGCTGTCCACAGAGGGAGGTGCTGAAGGCAGGGAGGAAGCAGAGGGACGCGGACATCTTCGCTCCCCTAATTTCCTCCCTGCCTTCTGCAGCCATTTTGCACCGTCAAAGCTGAAGGGAGGTGTAAGAGGGGAGGGCGGGTGTGGGCTGCAGAGGATGAAGGGAAGAGGGTACAGAGTTACAGAGAGCAGAGAGGCGGCCATGGGAGATCCCGACTGGTACGTCTGCTAAGGCTGGCTCACAGCCCCAGCTGTCATCAGCATCATGGTGAAAAGGAAAAGCTCAGAGGGCCAGGAGCAGGAGAGCGGCCGTGGCATCCCTCTGCCCATCCAGACCTTCCTATGGAGGCAAACCAGGTGAGAGCAGCAAGCCCTGGGTGCCCGGGACAGAGCTGCAACAGGGCAGTGGCAGTGGGGAGTGGGGGCGGGCCAGCTGCTGCCCCGTGGCCGGGAGGAAGCGGTTAATGCAGCTGCAGCATGAAGGCGTGAAACAAGCTGTTCTCGCTCCAAGCATTATAGAGCAATCTGTGTGTACTGGGGACGAGGGAAGGATTTGAGGCAGTTTAATCTAGTGGCAGTCCTGGGCAGCCTCCTGCTTTGACTTTGAAACACCCATTTGTATGTGTGTCTATGCACCTTTCCTCTCCTCTCTGTCCTGTTCTTCCTCCGCCCCCACTTTGAAGAGGTCTCCTGGAGCTCTGGTGCCAGTAGCAGCATCTCTCAGTGCCGACCCAGACATGCAGCTTTGCTTGTTTCTGTATTTTAACAGCTGTTCTGGAAGTATAATCTATGCTTTGAGAGGTCAGCATGCAAACAGATATGCCAAAGTCTCTCCTGATTTCATTGGATTGGAGAGTAATGATGTGTGAGGGGCAGGCTGAATGTATGGCTAGGGCTTTATGTTCTGTGTGAATCCTGTCTGTCTCCTGTCTTACCAGAATTATAAACAGAAAACACTGCTGGGGCTGTGGAGGGAGGTCGGAAGGTTTGAAGGTTGTGGATCTAATTTAAGGCCTCAACCACAAAATCCTTTTATTCCACAGGTTCGGTATCCTCAAAAAAAAGGAAAAAAAAAAAAAAAAAAAAAAAGAAAGAAAGAAAAAAAAATCTATAATAAGGTGACCTGATTAATTTTTCTAATATTTAATTCTGATCCAATTCTGGAGGGGAATGATGGCAAGAGGATAGATGTTTTCTACCTACAGGATATAGGCCTGCATTTTACCGTAAGCCTTCCACATCAGCAGTTGTGGAGGAAAATACTTGATACAAAATTGGTAAATGGATCTCTGGCTTAAAATAGAGGCAAGGTAGAGTTCAGTTGCATTTAAAACATTTTAGACAGAATATATTGAAAATCTTTGACCAAGGTAAAATGGCTGAAAAACTGTCTGATGGAAGATTTTATCCATGGGCAACAGGACTTTTCTTGAGTGTGTACTACCTCTTGGTATATCAGCATGGGTACTTTGTCTTGTAGACCAGGTAGCAGCATTTTGTCAAGTATCATCAACAGGTATCTGAACATTGTTTTGGCCTTATGTCTTCCTTTGCGTTAACTTTCTCAACCTTTTGACAATCTTCTGACATGAAAAAAAAAAAAAATCATAAAATAACTAAGCAAAATCCACACTTTAATTACTGGGTCTCTAATGATTTTTCTCTCTTCTTTCAGTGCATTTTTAAGACCTAAACTGGGGAAACAATATGAAGCTTCCTGTGTGGTATGTACCTGTTTCTATTTTTCAACTCCTATAGTAACTAACTTTTCATGCAGCTTTTCATCTGGCCATGGTGGCTGGTCAGCAACCTTCTTGACTTATGCCAGAGGTGGATTTAGTCCATTCATCTTAATCTTATGCTTTAATCAGGTGAAGGATTTGAAACCTTTGCCAATCTGGACAATTTGGATATCATGTGCATCTCTAAACACAACCAAAATATATTGATTTGGATATCAATAATTGAAGTAATTAGTAATTACATAATGTAAATAATAGTTTGGGCTGACTGAGTTATGACAATCTGGGTCTAGACTTGCAGTTCATCATGTGTGTATGTGCTTTCAGATGAAATGGATCTCATTTTAGTTTGTCATTACTGAAGTTTTTTCAGACTTAAAACATTAAAATTCTAAATATTATGAGCAGGCTTTAAACCCTCTACATTGTATAAGGTGAGAATACCTCCTCTCCTGGAAAACAGAGGGAGCATGTCTTAGCAGCTTAATTAAGGAGAAGTTATTATGCAGATACTAATAGCTCCTATTTCTAACTGTATTTCAAATGAAGCCTCCGTCTGCTGTCTAAAGGGAGGAGAAAGGATGCAGCAAGTTCAAATGAGATGGCTATCCAGGGAATTTCGGAATTCCTTGAACTATTGCTGATCTTTGGATGACTTAAAGTACATTAAGCAGTTGCAGCCAGACTTAACAGACTGGAAAAACTTGTTCTGGACATGTATCTTAATAGTTTAAAGTACTTAGGTCTCTCTGCAGCAATTTTCTGACTTCCTTCTCACAAGATATTAAGCTGTAGAAGCTCTAACTGCTGCTGACAAATTTTCTTCTAAGAAATCCATAAATTTTTCAGTGTTGTTGCTAGATACCAAATACTGATGGAGAAGTGCTGGCTTAATGTGTTGGTGAGTTCTGGTATGTGGATCAAAAAGCATCATCACTTGTCTATACCATTGACATTTCCTGATTGTTTAGAGGACAGAAAATGGAGTTTGTTGCCTATTTCCTTTACCAGGAGTCTCAGAAGTCTTGAAGCACCTATAATCTAAGGCTGTGACCCCATCTGTGACCTAATGTCAGTTACTGTTGGGTAGATGGACAGTGCTTCCTCATCCATGTGTTCTCTGTTATGTACATCTCTCTCTGACTTCCTTGTCACGTGTCTTTCCAGACATGTATCATTCATGCTGTCCTGTTGGCAACAGGTCTTCCTCTGTGTTCCCCAGGCTGATTCTAAAGCACCTTTCTTCTATGAGCATATTTACCAAGTGTAAAAAACCAAAAAACAAACAAACCACAAACAAGCAAACAAAAAAAGAAACCACAAAACCAAACCAAAACAAGCAAACAACCTGCAAGACAACATAAATTGCACATTTCAGCCAAGGGAAAGGGAGCTCTGGAAAAAAACACATTTAATGAAGATTCAATCCATTTCTTTCCCTTGGATGAAGGAGAACTTGATTCTTCTCCAGTTCTTAACATAATCATTACCTTCTTTCAGTAATTTCAAAGGTGAGGCTTAGTTTGGAACAGTTGATGGGATAGAGCCTGAGCTGCTGCATCTGCCACCTTCTTTTGCTTACCAGTTTCCTATCCCTGCCAATACACAGGAATGTCTGCCCACAACACCATCTTCCATATTATCCAGTGGGGTATCAGGATGCTGGCTGGATGGCTGAGATAGCTTCTGGAATTTGACAGGTAGTTGGTTTGTCTTCTGAAACATCAAGCTGACTATCTAACACCACTGCATTGACTATTGTGCCTAAAAATACTGTGCACCTGTTATATGATCTGTCCTTTTAAATTTCTTTAGCCAGAACTGACTGTCAGAATTGGCTGTTAACTGACAATGCAAATGACACAACACTGTGCCCTATTCTGTTATTATTCTTGGCTCTAAACTTGCTGCAGTAGAATTTGCTGCATATTGTGCATTGAGGAAGCAGATGCTGGAGGCCTAGATTCAGTGAGTACAGCATCTGTTCTGCAAGAGCAGATTGCATTGCTGCTTTGAGCTTTGCTTTATACCATAATACTTGAAGAAAAACTGGGTCTTTTCATAACGTTTTCCTTACCTGAACAATCACACTGACCTTGATTGGTCTATGAATAACGGCCTTTAATCTGAAGATAAATGACACCCACCCCCTGCCTCCTGCATTGTCTTACACTGTCTAAATGCTCTTGTACCTCAGTATGGATTTCATGTTTTTCCTTCTCCTCGTTCTGCAGCTCTTCTGCCCTGACACAATGTCATTCCTAATGTGCATGAGTCAAAGCTCCCAGGAATGTATGTGAGTGCTCTACAAAGCAAATGGGTTTTTTTTTGGATGAGGGCAAAGGATTCGAGGATATGTTTTAAATTCTTTTACCCTGGATTGCATTTAGCATGGAAGAACCCAGATATTTTTCTGGAGGATCTTGCATATTCAAAGTTTACTCTTCTGTTTTGGCCTTTTTTTTCCCCTTTTTTTTTTTTTTTTTACAATTGTAGTAATATGTTTTGTTGTTACAAATTATTAAAATTTATGGAACAAAATTCAAAGAGAGACCACCTTTAATTTATCTAGCCAATGGACATGGTTGCAGAAAACTGAATTTTTGAACATGGGAATTTTCTGTAAATAAAGTGCTTGGCATCTGTATTTCATTGCTTGTCAACGTTCATACTGTTACTGTGTTTAGTAAACAATGGAACTTAATCATCCCTTCTGCTATGAACTCCTAGATTAATGTTTTAGATTTTTCTAGGAACTCTTCCCTACTCAGAGGACCTTTTCTGGACTGATAATGCTGGCTGCTTGCATTTCAAGTTCTTTCCAGTGAGTCTGAAGTGACTTTGGCAATGATGTCTGCATTCCACCATGATGCAGCCTGAGCTTTGGAAGAACAGAGCAGTAAGGTTCCCTTCAGAGACAAAAGTGTGGTTCAGGAAGTCTCTGTCAGTGTTCAGAGGTCTTCTGTATATACAGTAGGCTAAGCAGTGGGCTTTTTTTTTTTTTGTACTTTCCCTAGTTGAGATCTTCTAGGGCTGCTTCCCTGGAGGAGACCTGCAGCTCATCTGGCACTCATGACAGGATAGAACAGTGGGGTGTTGAATTTTCCAAGGTCTCCGCTATCTAGTGGGAGCTAAGGGACTGGCTGAGCCCTTGCTCCCTTCCACAATTTGCTGCAAGTAGAGCTTCCCTGGGCTTAGAGCAGGGGAAGTTCATCTGACTCCATCAAAGATGTGTGGGAAACCATGGTGAAGCCCAAACAGAATCTGCTCTGTCCTGTACTGCTTGTCTAGGTTTCCTCAGGCAGTTACCTGTTGCCATTGCAACAGCAAAGTGACACACAGGCTGACCCCAATCACAAGGTATTTGACAGCCCCTTTGGTTCATGGTGGAGAAGAAGGTAAAAGAAGAAGAGCAGCAGTGGGAAGACAGCCAGACAAGACTGACCACCACTCCCTCTGAAAACAGATGGCATCCCCAGGCTAAAAGGAAAAATTCCAGTGTTAAGCGGCCCTGAGGAAGCTGAACACGCTTCTCTGAAAGGAGCTGTCCACTCTCCAGCCAAGGCATAACACTCACTTCCCTCACTGTCACCCTGGCAGATGTTCCTTTATCCTCATTTGGTGTGTGGGGTGCTGTAGGCACAGATGAGCCTGATATAAGTAGGTAACTGTTCTTCTAGTGCAACAGTAATCCTGAGGCTGCAGCTTAGGATGTATCCATAGCATGACAATATCTCTCTTGTGTTTGACTTGCAGGGAGCTTGCTTCAGACATTCTCATTCAGCCTTCTTATTGCAGCATGTAACTCCTCTCAGCTGTAGCAGCAGTTGCTTAGTTCATGTGGGGTGAATATTAGGTCTTTCTTCTTAATGTCTGTATGTTCTCTGTAGCAGGTCCTGAAAGTTAGAGCCACAAAAGACCAAAAAGGAGGCTCTGTGGGAGCAAATGCTAACCCAGGGCCTTGCATCCTGAATGTCTTGTGCAGAAAGAAGCTGTTGTGAGCTGGGCCTTTATGGAGAACTCCAGGCAAATCCCATGGGAACACTTGTCCAAAGAACTGCATGTTCTTGTTGTGCTGCTTGTGACAGTTAGTGTGGGAATTGATGTCATCCGGACTGGTGTGCTGACAGTACATGCACAGGAGCAATTGCATACCCGCCAGTGCCTGTAGCAGGCAGGGACACTCAGTGGTTTCCATACAGTATCCTTTGTGTTAGCATTTTTCTGGCAACATACAGCATTTCTGTCTCAGATGTTTGTGATCACATATGCTGTTCGGAAGCTAATCTTCTATTATGATACAGAAACATTTGTAGCTTTCTGCTCAGGCCAGGAAGAACAGAGGAATCTGGTGGCTAACCACATAGAAAATGCTTCATGTGGCTCAGAAACCCAAATCATTGAGGTGAATACAAGCCTAATCTAAAGACATAACTGCAGACTCCTTGGCTTCTTGAGTTTCTGATGTACGTGGAACATGGGCCAGAGCTTCCAGAAGGCAATTGCTGGAGCACTTTCTCCCTCATTCCATTGAAGTACCTGTGAATGATACCATGTATGGAAAGCCAGAAGGCAACAATGTGTTTTTCATCACTCTTCAGAGTAGTGTCGCTGCTCACAGTGGCATTTTTTCCTTGCTCTGTAAGCTGAATAGCTTTGTCACTGTACTGAAGTGTGAGCTTGTGGTTTGGCCTTCCTACTGGAGGTGAGAAGATAATTTCTTTTGAGAAGCCTAGGTCAGCACTGGTGCTTGGCAGGACTTTCGTGAGCTAATTCAGCTCATTAACCCAGTTGAAACTACTTGCCTCTATGCTGAGCTTTATGGTTTGGAGGCTTGACTTGGCTGAATGAAGACTTTAGTGAATCCCAGAGCTGATGTATGAGTAGAAGCGAGAGAGTGTGTCTGGAGCAACAAATAAGGATTAGCACCCTGCCCCCTTTTGACAAAAATAAATAATTTTCATTGGGTCTTTGAGACTTTGTGGTGTTTGTAACCATGGATTAACCCTGCACCTCTTGTCTTGCTTCTGGGGATACTTTGCTGCTTTGTTCCACACTTCTGTTAGATAACCCTTCTCTTTTTGTCTGTGCCCTGTGCTATTGGGGAGTTTCTGTCTTAGGTCGCAAGTACAAATGTGCACAGCTACCAGGGTACACAGGAGAGTGCAAGTTACCACGGGTTAGCAGGCCACATCTGGGGGTGGCTGGTCATTCAGCAGAGCTAGGTTACAACTGCTGCCCTTTCTGCCTTTCTTCTTTGTAATTAAGTCTCTTCTTATTACTTCTCCAATTTTTACAGGAAAAAATGCTATGACTAGTGTTGAAGGCTGAGCTTTACATATCTGGAGTGAGGGCATTTGAAGCATCCATTAGGTCGTGAATGTCAACAGTTACTTGTTTGCCCAGAGCTTGATAAAATCGGTGAAACAGCTTGTGAAAAAAGAGGTAGCCAGGAGGCTAAGCTACTATATGACAAGGACATGCATTATCAGTAACATATTTCTTTGCTTTAGGAACTTCAGTGAAGGAATATAACTGCCTTTGTGACCTATAATGAGATCTTTGTATGGTCAGAGGAACAGCTTATTGAAATGGTTGGAGCACGTAGCAGTAAGGAACTTTCTTACGGGCTTCAAAGGCAGGTAGTCTTATTTAGTGTTGCTTGAGGTGGAAATAATGAACTTGCTGCAGCCATCAGCTCTTTTAAGTGTTCACAAAACCATTACATCATGGCTCGACAAAAAATTTTGTACACTGATTATTTTTTGTGGCAGGGTGTGAAAACATTTCCTAAGGCCCATGTACTTTTAATGTATTGCCCTTTATGTTACACTAAACTGAAAGAGCGTGTGTGTGTGAGGAGAATATCCAGGTCTCAGCTCTACAAATACAGGCTTCATTAGCTCCTGTGACTTCCAACAGGGTTACTGGCATGCCAGATTAACGCCCAGCACAGCTGTAAATCCAGCTTGATGTCAGCACTTACTAATAGACACATGATACTTGCTATAAATCTTTTGTATTACAGAAAATATATTGAGTGACCCAGTCATTTCTTAGTCAAGTATGTCCATATGTCTGGTGAGCTTTAGCTACAGTCTGCGTCTTTCAGGATAAAGTATTATAAGGTATGCTGTAGTTATGTAATGAAAAATTACATATTGCAGGTTTTCAAAAGGATGTTCTATGTACTAGAAAGTACGTGCAGAAATAGATATACAGTGTCTTTTTTGCTTTGTTCTTTTAGTCCTTTGAAAGAGTTTTAGTAGAGAACAAGCTGCATGGCCTTTCTCCGGCTCTCTCTGAAGCCATCCAGAGCATTTCTCGCTGGGAACTTGTCCAAGCTGCACTTCCACACGTGCTGCACTGCACCGCAACATTGCTCTCCAACCGAAACAAGCTAGGTGAGTGCTTATGGGAGTTTGTTTTTCCATTACTGAAGCTATCAACCAAAATATGAGATTGATGCTCAGGATGCAAACATATTCCAAATCCTAGAATCCCAGTTCAATCTGTGGATTGACTTTCTTCATCTGTTCTCCTTTATATCAGAGTAACGTGGGAGAACTTCTCCAGTGAAATGAATGGTCTAATAAGCTGAAGAGTCAAAGTACTTCAATAATATTATTTTCCAGCTATAATAGAACTAGCTTTAGCAAAAGCCTTACCACTCAGCAGACATGGGTTCCTTGAAGGAATACAGATTTCTTTCAGGGCATGCTGCAGTCTGCAGTAGCCTATTGCCAGTTGCAGCAGATACTTTTAATATCTTCAGTTCTTTTTTTCTTCTTTTTATTCAGCCCAATGCATATGATTCTCAGCAGGTAAGTCATCAGATAATAAGGACGGGGCCAGGTTCAAATCTGAATTACTTTACTAGTCTTTTACTGATTGTAGCAGTGATTTCTGCAGGAATTTGCTTCGTGAGATATGCCAGTAGGGAGCATTAAGAGGACACAGCTTGAGCACCTTGCAGTGCTCACTTGCATTTTGTCTTACTCGACACAGTCAAACAGACCAGACTGTCAAGCTGGCATCTTTTAGGACCTCTCCATGTCTGTGCATTCAATTACCCTGCAACTGCCACTTCAGGGACTTAACTGCAAATGCTGTGAAGTAAATGGAGACTTGTGAATTAGGTGGTTTCAAACATAATGAAACAGATTACTGGTACTTTTAATGGTAGAATTTTAATTTCCTAATGATTATTAGGAAGTTGGATACCTAGTTTCCTATGCTGCTCTAAAAGTCTCAACAGTAACATTAATGGAAACCCTGTTAGATACTTCGATGCATTATTTCCATCCAGGACATCAGGATAAGCTTGGAGTTGCTGAAACAAAGCTTCTTCACACTCTTCACTGGATGCTGCTGGAGGCTCCGCAGGACTGCAACAATGACCGATTTGGAGGAGACAGAGGTTCTAGCTGGGGAGGGAGCAGTAGCGCCTTTATCCACCAGGCTGAAAACCAAGGATCACCAGGACATCCTCGGCCCAGTGGCATGAATGAGGAGGAGGAGAATAACAGAAGGAAGTTCTTCCAGAACTCCATGGCCACAGTGGAGCTCTTTGTGTTCCTCTTTGCTCCCCTTGTCCACAGGATTAAAGTAAGTGGAACACTGATGGGGTACTTGTGTGGAGACAGCTCTAAGCAGGAAAAGCATGGTTTTACCTTTATGTTTGTTACCCACAGTAGACCCTGGGTGACCACTGGAAATGTTTTAACAAGCTGGCAGAATACCACTGCCATCAGGAAGAAATACTTTCAGTGACATAAACAATCACTGCAGCATCAGGCAGACACAAAGTCAAATAAATCTGAAGTGAGCCATTTTCAGCCCTTGGGAATGTGAAAGATCTGTGGCCCTTGTGAAGTCTTTGAGACCCTGGAACCTGCAGAAAGGATTGTGAGCTTTAGCTTGCTCTGGTGATTCTTAACCATTGCTCAGCAGGGCCTTGCTGGCTTTTCAGAGATTCCACCATGGGCTGCTACTGGGATTTGTTGTTGTCATTCCTAATCAGCTTGATGCTAATTACCAGGAACATGTGATAGCAGTTTAAGCATGGCAATGGCAAAGACAATTGAGCATTCCTTTGTTCTGAAGTTGGAAGCAGGCTACAGGCATCTGTCTGATGAGGTCCTTCTGTTGTTTTTTTGCTGGGTGCATCAGCTTTACAGAGCAGTATGATGAGATGACATTTTCTGCTCCTTGTCTTTATTCTTTCCGGAGGGCTGACATTTGGCCTTTATGTTTACAGTTAGGCCTTGGAAGAGAAACTGTCTCTGGAGAGTAGGTGCTTGGAAAAAGTCTATAAAGTCATGAAGGCTGTTACCTGTTCTAATCCTGCCTTGTTTCTGCAACAGTTGAGGATAAGAAAGTACAGGAGATAAAGATCTTTTGGTGAAAGCAGGTCTGGAGAGCTAGATTCTTTCCCTACTTCCACTACTGAGTTCCTGTATGGTGTTGCTCAATTTATTTAGCTCAGATTTTTCATAGTAGCTTTACTATTTTCTCTGTAAGCTAGTGGGACATGACAGGAAGAAATGCTGAATTCTTCCCAGTGCTACATGAAAAATTTGGGCTGCCCTTTGAATAAATGATATTAGACTGGAGGCAAACCCTGGCTATTAGAGATTAGGTTTTTATTTTTTTTTTTTTTTTAATATTAATTTTTATGGGATGTAGTTTCCTGTTGACAAGATGGGGTTCATAACAATATCTCGGGCTTACCTTTAAAATCTCTCAGATCTCTGAGATACTGTAGTGAAGACCCTTGAAAAGCCCATGAAAACATGTGTGTTTCTGTCATCCAAAGTTCAAAAAAGATGAGGTAAATGAGGCATGTAAGTGGCTCACTTAGTCAGCATTGTCCCTTCCGTGTTTCACAGAGGTAGGGATCTCAGGGGAAGAATACTATCTGATCAGATAACCAAAGTAATGCATGTGCTCAAGGAAGAGGATATATGTTTGCAGAAGCAGACCTAAATGATGAAATTCCTAATTTCTGAGAGGATTTGTGTATTTAGCAATGTGATTTTAAATGAGGTTTGTTAAATGAGGGGGATAGTCCTGTAACTTAACAATTGTAGGTAGAATTGTTGTCACCAAAAGCTAACAGTGAAAAATAAAAATGCAACCCGTGTTACTGCTGCCACTTCCAAAAGCCTTGCAAGGTACTCCTTAGTAAAAATTGTGATTACAAACAAGCTTAGTTTACAGCAAGGCTCGTGAGCTCATTATCAGGACAGCACTAACAAAGAGTAGGGGATAGAAGGGCTGGAGAGCTACAAGCAATCAGTTCCTGCCATTTCCGTAGCTCTGTCTGCATCACTGATTTCAACCACTCAGGCCTGTGCAGCTATGCCAACAGGAGACAGTGGTGCAGTTATAATTACACTGCCAAAATAGCTGTTACCATGTTTGTTTGCCTTATGGGGATAGCTGGATTATAGCAACATCAATGTCTCCTAATGTAGATCTGCCCTTGGGTTAAGTGCATACCTTACCTTGATCCTGCTAAGATTTATTTGTGTACTGATTTACATGATTTCAGCTACTTGCATATGTAAGACAATGGTGGCTTGAGTGTAAGTAGTACCAGTGTCTCTGTGCTGACACAGCTTACGTATAAACAACACTAATAATAACAGCAACATTATTGTATACTGCTATTTCATAGTAACTTGTTACGTTTCATGTTTCCTCAATTTCTTAGTAATGTCTTAGATATTTAGTATTGCAGTTCAAGTCTTGGAGTGTAAGTCCTAAGGGGGAGATTGAATACAAAATACTAAGTGGTTATATATGGTCAGAAGGAATGCTTTCTGACACAGGAATGTTTTTTTCTTTTCCAGCTTAATGTCCTGGAAAGAATGGGGTCATTAAGTAGAATAGAAATTTTATCGGGGGAAAAAAAGCTTTTTGTATAATTTTGCATTGAGATTTTCTTATTGTTTAACATCCATACTTGAAATGTATTAATGTCTGATGAGTAGTGTCAGTGGCCCCTGTGTTTGCATATACTGACCACAGAACTGCACATGGTATTACTCATTTTCTTGTAAGACCTGTGCATCAGAGAAATGACAGTCCTTTTAGACTAGAAACAACCTTCTTTTGTGTGAGCTTGTGTGATACAACCTCTGTTTGTCTTTCTAGGAGTCTGACCTGACATTTCGGTTGGCTAGTGGCCTTGTTATTTGGCAGCCTATGTGGGAACACAGGCAGCCTGAAGTTTCTGCCTTCAATGCCCTTGTAAAACCAATCAGGAACATCGTTACAGGTCCGTCACTTTGCTGTGGTAATGTAGCTGGGAAACCTTTCCTTTCTTTTTGCCTGACCTGCCTTGCAGTTCTGTAACTATCCTATATGAAGGAGCATGCTAATCCTCCAGGAAATAGTTAAATCTTTGAGAGTGGTTTCAGGTTGTTGCCCCTCAGAGTCAACTGACATTTGCATAATAATTAAATAGGAGATGAGAGAGAAATAACATATAGGAAATGAGAAACTCTTCAGTAGAGTTATCATTTCCTGTCAGCTTCATCTCTGTTTCACCGTATGTTCCGTAGTTGCTGGGAAGAGCAAAGGCAGTATCTAGCAGCAGATTGACATGGGTGGGGAAGGTTTTCCCAGACTGGCACTGGACAAAAATTAACATTGAAGAGCACGCAGTTGGCAGTATAGGTTCTCCTCCTATCTAAAATTTGAACTTCACCCTGTTACGAAATTAAACACAGTAGTTTCAAGAGTCTCCAAAGAAGTCTTAGGTTGTACATTCACTTTTGTATGCTGGAAGAGGTTGTTCCTTCTTTGTACTTCAGCCGTAGTGAGACTGGAGTTGGGTGTTCAGGCTTCCAAGCCTTTGTGTCTGGCCTAGTTCTAAAAATCCTTTTTTATGTTTTCTAGAGAATAGTTTTGCATAATTCCTACAAGGAAATGAATTGAAAGTGTGCTGAGTATATTGCTGTAGCATTGCTTGCTCATTCTCAAAAGCTCAGCATGGTTATTTTCACAGTAGTGAAAATGTAGTTCACTAAATTGGATTTTTCTGATGACAAGTCATTTTGGATGTCATATTTTTTATGAAGGCTTTATAGGCCTCTAGGGCGGTCCAGAATTGAAAAGATTTGAGTCATTCAAATGATACAAATTTGTCTTTGACATCTATCTCTTCCTCCCTCTGCTTTAACTTCTGGAATTAAAAAATTTAGCCCTGGAACTTATTAGTCCTAGGGTTTTTTTTGACTGTTGGAATTTTTTACATAGGTCTGTAGTGTGGTCAGAAAATCCCCAAAGAATAACTTCAGGAGTAAAGTCTGAAATTAATATCCTCTGTAACATTTTTAAAAGGTTTTCAGTAGAACAGAACTAGAAATTGGAATGAGGCTCTTCGTATTAAGGAAGGTTGTGTGATCCTAGTATTGTTGTATGAAATTGGGACGAAAAAGTTAAATTTACCTAAATTTTCCTTAAAATTTGAAATTTTTAAATGTACTGAAGAAGATTTGCAGTATTTTGTTTGAAGTCAGTCTGATACACACACGTTAAAATCACATGTTAATAGCTTGTGATGTGGAAGCATTTCAAGAACTGTTATCCCAGTTTTTCTGATTGCCCTAGTTCTTCTACAGTATCACTGATCAAACTTTCTGTATGACATTTGGGTATTTCCAGAGATGAAGGCATTTGTCAAACTGGAAATCACAGCAGATGAGAGATGTAACCTAGAAAGGGAGCTGGATATACAGGAGGAGGAATATCCCCAAAATAAAAGGCAGTAGTATGCACAGGAAAGTACAACTTGATACCAAATGGATTTAGGATTTATACTCAAATTTAATTTTAAAGAAATAGAGATTTTTCAGTAGACGATGTTGTTGACAACACAATTGAAATAACTGTGTAAAAAGTAAACCAGTCCTTTTCTCTTTTTCTTTTTACGTCTGAGTCTAATGCCTGTGAAGTCTGCAGCACAGAGAGGGTGCTTTGGGATTGGTTTTGTTTTCTGTTTTGTCCTTTCAATGGTAGATTACATATAAGAGGTAAATCCTGAAATGTCCTTCTTTTGACTTCTCAGCTAAGAGAAGTTCACCCACCAACAATCAGAGCATGACTTGTGAATCCCCTAATCTGGACAGTGGACATACTGAGGTAAGTTCTATACTAACGTTAGACAAGCTTGAATAAGGATCGGAGGCAGGGGGGAAGTTAATATTGAATCAGCATGTGCAGTTATCACTCTAAAATATTCCACCTCCAGAAGTTAGTCCTTCACAGTTCTTCCGAAGGTCCCCAACCTTATCTTGTAGTGGAACCAAAAGGTATTGAGTATAGTTGTCAGGATCTCTGTGGTTCCATCCTATCTTACAGGATGCAAGCCTGATCTTACATATTTTCTTGCACAAGAACACTGTCTTACCCCTTGCCTGTACAGTGCCTAGCACTAGAGAAGCCCCAGGCTTGACCAGTTTCTCCATGTTATTACAATGGTATTATGGTGTAAGTAATAGTCATGTCTAAACAAAAATTGTTGCAAGAAAACCAATATGGGAGAGATTAATATGTTTATATACCTATTTCCTTTTATTAAAACTATCCAAAGGGACTACAGGTGGTCTGTGAGACAGCCCAGACAGATTCTGTACCTCCAAAGGCTACTGTTTCAGCATGTCATCGTGGAAATTCCTTGGATGGAAGCATATCCTCCCAAACCTCTCAGGAGAGAGGTACCGCACATCCCAGGTACAAACTCCTTCAGCAGAAATTTAGGCTGGTATGACTCAATGGTGGAGACCATACAAGTCCTTGAATCTGCTGTTGTCTGTACACACCAGGGGTGCTGGATGTTTATCTCAAACTCTTAACAAATTTCAGTTTTGGGTGATGAACAAGGTAGTGACACATGATATTCACTGCCACTTACAATGGAGAAATCTCTAGCTAGCCTGTTGGGACAGATTCTTTGGTCTTTTCTATGATGTTGGTTTCTTATAATCAAAGACACTAGCAAATAATCTTCAGGTTCAACCCTCCTTAGCTGGCTTCAGCCTCAGGCAACTGGTATCTTTTCTGGCTTCCTTCTGATCAGATTTTCTCTCCCTTTAGCAAAGGATTTTTGCAAGGCTCTTTTCTCTCCCTTGCCTTCATTATGCCTTCTCTGAATCCTGCTGCTGAGCTTGCTTTAGACTGCTGGCCCAGAGGACCATACTAACAAAGAAGCACAGCCACACAAACATCATCCCAGCTTGCTCTGAGGAGCTCAGGCTATGGTTTTCCAGCATGCCACTGATAAATAAACTTCTTCTAATCTAGATTTGAGCATGTAAAGATAGGAGTAGATTTTCAGTAGTGCCAGATGCTCAGTATTGCCATAAAGCAAATGAAGCAGATGAGTGTTTTCAGGTGGTGGAAAGGGAGGGAAGCCTAGCTAGATTTTAGGTTTCTATGCATTTAGGAGTGTCATTTAAACTCCTCCTGGAAATTCTGGCCCTGTTGCTTACCTCTTTTGGGATATGTCATATCCAAAACACTGCAGTGTTTTAAGAAATTGCTTCATTACAATGACAGAAGAAATGTGGGATGGAGTGGGTTTTTGGATATAATCTAGGAATGGCTCTGATTCTTTAAAAAGGGGTTTGGTGCACCCCTTCACTGGTGGGAAGAGCAAAGCTATTTTTTAAAGCTCTGAGCCCATCAGAAGGCTTCCCTTGTGATTTTATATCAAGCCTGCTGTCGGTTCTGCGCCTTTATTTAATTTGTATTAATGTGAGGCAGTAAAACTGAAGTTAGGGACAGAACTGCCTTTCTTTGTCTGAACACTGCTGCTCAGAGAGCGCACAGCCGTAAAAAAATAAGCAGCCTTTTAAAAAGACAGAATCAGGTGATCAATTTGTCAAGCTGGGTCTGGTGGTTGCTATGGGGATGAAGCTTCAGACAGGCTTTGAAGAGAGCATCATTATGCCTCCTCATTTGCAGGACTCATTGATCAGTTAAAACTGTCCAGGGAGCTTTGGTTGCCAAGCAACAGACAACTGGGGAACAAATGTTGTTTACTCTACTTACCAACAGCCGCAGTATTCCTTTGTCCTTGGGCCGGGTTGAAGGAAGGCTGCCTTTCCACTCTCCCTGCAGTCACAGGCAACCAAGAGCTGATCATATGAACACTAGATTTCCTCCTAAATGAAGTACGGAGTTTAATTTCTGGTTCCTCAGGCGCTTCCTGAGCAAATGGCTTCTTCCTGGCTAATTACCTCTGCACCACTCAGACAAATTCTCCATTTACAGTTGATACAGTTTAACACTGAAGCAAATAAAGCCACAGCGCTTTATCCAGCTGCTGCTTTAAACAGACTGCCTGGGAAATGGAGTTTTCAGGAAGGACTTTAGTGACAAATATTTCATAAGGAGAACATGCCTTGCTCCAGGCTCTGTTGTGCCTTAGGTTTGCCTGTGCTGCATACAGCCAAGCACGGAAGACTATTTAGACTCAGACACTGATCCAGGTCCTACAAAGTGACCACAGAGCAATGCATTGTCCTTTACAAGTGCTACTGTGGTGATGATGGGCTTTATTTCCTTTGCTGGGATGCTTCAATATCCCAGCTATCCTTATGGGTTTATTTTAGAAGCTGCATCCATGTGACACAATCTTGACTGTGGCAAAACCAGCTTTCGCATCTGGTTTATGGGAAAACTTTATAGCATATTTACATTTATCACTGTTTTCTCCTTCCTTATTGAGTTTTTCAGCTTTTTATAACAGCTCATTTTAAAGTCATCAAACTTGTAACATTTGTACCTTGAATACATCAATAGGGGAGAAGCTTTGAATCTACAGATCACATATAGTGACATATGCTGACACAGACGGGCTGGTCTGCAGTCGCCAAGTGCCTTCAACATTGGCCTGCAGGGCTGGCAGCAAACCAGCTTCTGCAGGTTTGAGTTCTAGATGCACACATCACTCCAAGGCCAGCCTTGCCACCTGCCCCCCATTTCCAAGCGTGTAATATGGAGTAGGGTTTTCATGGTTCCAAGTGGTGTTGATGTTCACTGCATACTTCCTTCTCCTTTTCCAGTCTTTTATCTTGGATGCACAGGGCAGCTTTGTGGCACTGGGCAGCCATCCAGCAAAGCACTTAAAGCATGCACTTCACTTTTAGCTTTTAGATTTTCCACTGGTCAGTATTGCCACTTGTTCACAGAATCACAAAATGTTAGGGATTGGAAGGGACCTCAAAAGGTCGTCTAGTCCAACCCTCCTGCTGGAGAAGGACCACTTTGACCAGGTCACACAGGAATGTTCCCTAATGCTTTGCTGGACTGTGGCCTTGGACGTCTGTTCAGAATGTGGTTGTACCCATGTGGAGATGAGGATGTCCTGCCAATGCTGCCTGCATGTTGTTTAGCAGAGTTGATAATATAAATGGCTTTAAAAAAACCAAAACTAACCAAACACACACACACACACAAAAAACCCACAACCCAAATTATGTTTTTGTGTTGATTCCCAAATGCCTGGGAATACAGTTCATGGAAGTGCTGTTGAATAAAAAAAACCAAAAACCAGACAGATCTTCAGAGTTCCTGCCTCACACCCAACATTTCACACCTTCTTTTGTCATGTGATTCTCATTCCTCTGAGACCCTTTCACTGCTGCTTTTCTGACAGATTGTCTCCTAACAGCTAGTGACTGTACAGAGTGTAGATCAGGCCAGTTGTACTCTGCTGGGAGAGAAGTGGTATAAGAAATAAATAATAAAAAGTTGGGGCATTTTATTGCAATAAGATTGGCTCTGAAAACAGGTATGATCCCTTTGAAATCTGAAATCCCTGGGGTCTTGTTTCTGAGGTTTACTACAGACATCTTGCTTTTGCGTGCACTAACTTCTGCAATGCTTAGGAAATTCCATAAGAAAACCTATTAGGAATTGACACCACTTGAAAGGCAGGAAAAAGATAATGAAGGCTAAAAATGGTCCTTTTCTCTAGCATACCATGGCAAAGAGTGTCCATATCAGTAACTTTTTATGTGTATAAGGATCTAATTAATTGGTTTAAAAAGTTAACTAACTTAGCTGCCTTGCCTGCTCTGTCTTAGGTAAGGCCTGATGTGTACAAATGTGAACCATTCCTAAATACATTTTACTAATATCTGAGCAGCAGATGCTCAAGGGTTGTCTGTTTCCAGCTGAACAAATTCTTCATTTAGTGCAGGTGCTGGATGTTTAACTTCAGACCATTGTTGAAGAAAGTAACCCTGTCCAAGGAAACACTTAACAAAGCATATACTTGAGTTCTCTAGGGAGCTGAAAGATGAATGTTCACTTACTTGTCTTCAGTAATGCTTTTCATGGTCAGGGCCTTAGTCCTAAAAAGGGTCAGTGTCAGTTGTCCTTGCAAGCTCAAGCAGGGGCAGCTGTGTGCACATCCTGGTGAGTTCTGCAGATGACAGGAGAATGAGAATGGCCTACAGCTTTTGATGAATAGCTATATTTTAGACCTCTTATTAGAGCTCTTGGATCTCTTGGGGTGGACCAGCACGTATACTAGGACAGAACTGGTTTCCAGCTATCAAAGAAAAATTTGTGTTATCAAGAGTGACCCCTTAAGAGCAGTTGAACATACAAACCTGGCAGATCATCATTGAGTGATTCTTTACTCAGAGAGATGACTATTTAAGAAGGGCTGAGGAGCCTGGTGACTAATATCTCTACTCCTTCTTTTTGGAATAGGGTGTCCTTGGTGATCCCGCCATGCCAGAAGTCTCGCTATGCCACATACTTTGATGTGGCAGTGCTGCGCTGCCTGCTGCAGCCACATTGGTCTGAGGAGGGCACACAGTGGTCACTAATGTACTACCTGCAGAGGCTGAGGCACATGCTACAGGAAAAGCCAGAGAAACCTCCTGAGCCAGAGATCACCCCTTTACCAAGACCTCGCAGCAGCTCCATGGTGGCTGCTGCACCCTCCCTGGTGAATACCCACAAAACTCAGGTAAGCAGCTGTCATCAGTAAGAAAACAGGCACTGTTGTGGCAATGCTGGGAAACGGTGGCTGGACATCTAGTGAAAAGCACAGCTTTGGTGTTGGTTAAGCTGCCCAGAGGTCAAGTATGTGCATTGATTCAGAAAGAGACCCTAAGAACGATCAGGGTTTTGGAGGCAGAATCTGATGCAAAGAGTCAGAGCTGGTGACTGCTGAAAGCTTGAGGGTTGAGTTGGAATAATTAATCTGAAGTGAGCTGTGATAACGTTAATTTTTAACGTGAGAATATACCCATCTAGTTGTCAGAAGAAACTAGACTGAGCTACAGTGTAATGCTCAGGGCTCAATGAGCTGCTTTGGTGTAGCCCCTCAAAAGAGAGAAAAGGAATTGCACTTGGTCCAGCACTGCACACTCCTGGCAAACAACGGGTTACAAATATTGGAGTAGACTTTGCAAAGAGTGACAGTGAGCAAAAGCCTTCCATGTTGTTACCTCTTCTCTTGCTGTTGCTGCATAACTTTTACCTTTGTATTTGACAACAAAACCTCAATAGACAAACTGCCCTAATAGGTGTCAAGACTTCCTCATTGTTTTGCTGGAAAAGAAACCCCAGACTCCTGACCTTGGTGCAGTAAATGTTTTCTCTTTTGGGTAGCTGGCTCTTGTTCCAGGGATAAAAATGGGATGCTGCTGCAGTTTCATTTAATCTCCTTGTTGATTTGTGCTACTTTTAGGTTGTGCACTCTTTTCCTGTCACAGGGGCTTTTAACAGCAAATTCTGATTTACCGAGTTGATGGAACTGCCTAAGAAAATTTAATACAGATTCTATTTTTGCAATCCAATTTTATGACACACCTCAAGTAAAAGGCTCTATCGTCTGTTAATGCTGCTGTCAAATGCCTTTTTTGAGTCAGTCTCATAATTTTTAGTGTTTTTCTTAAAATCCTTGCTTTCAGTACCATAGAGCTCTGGCAATTTTCAACCTGTAATTTTTATAAGGGAAAAGGGTGAAGTGTCTTTTCTCCTGTACAGCTCAGATGCTCATAAGCCAGAGGACAAGCATAAACAGTGTAAATGTAAGTGCCATTCTTTTTAAATCTCACAATTTTAGAGCCAGCCTTATGACTTTTATAAGGGCTGGTAGTTACCTGTGGTAACAGCAGCAGCAGTATTCTTTAAACTGTATGTACATCGGTGTCAGTTCTGTAAAATGTTGCCTGTTTCATCCCTGTAAAAGCTTTACATATCTCCATAAAGGCCAGGTGATGGGAATTACTATTCAGTCTTAAGCTGTCTTTGCATGGGGATTTTATAGGATTGCTGTGCATGTACAGAAAATCCTCCTTAACACCATCTCCTGGAGGGAGAATCAGAAGGTATTGCTGTTGATGTGCTTCACTGTTTTCATGCATATACTGTCCCTTTGCCCTCGCTTAGAACAACCCAGTTATTTTGCACGTTAGCAGATTTAGTTACTAGTGCAAGAGGGAGCGCAGTCAGTGGTTCTCAGCACAGTGGCAGCATGAAGGGGCTTGTCTTCCACAGGAACTGTTTGCACTAGTTTTGTGATGGTCCTCTATATACTGTGAAACACTTCACTCCTTTCACATACTTGGCTATTTCTTGCTTTTCCAGACTGTTTCTCTTGCAGAAGATGCAGAAGATTCCTTTACTCAGTTGCTCTTCACAAACGTTTTTCTGTTAAATCCATTTGGCAATTCCACTGGGTACTTTCTAGTTGTTAATGTGAGGACTCCATCCAGGGCATTCTTCCCTCCAGGGCTAAGTTTGATTGCTTTTGGTAACCTCTGTGTCAGTCCTGTGTATTTTTACTGTACTTCATCAAATTGGAATCCTGTTTAAAAAGGTTTCCAATTTGTTACACAGAACAGCTGTGATGGAGGAGGTGAAATGGTCTCCCATGCAGCAAAAGTTTTAGCTTATGCCCCATTTCTTTACAGCTCTGAGGACTGAAATCTGAGCAATGCACAGAGACACCTAGGCTCTGTTTCATCTCAGCCAACTCTAGGGACTCTTGAATTCAGAGTTCATTGCTCAATGCTCTCTGCTAGTCAGAGGAGAGAATGCCCCTCCAGGGGCTAAGGTTTGTAATTTCTTTCAGTCAACACAGGGGATTGTATGCTGAGACTTCACAAGCTCATCTGACACAGAGATATGCTTAAAGCATGCTTTTTCAGTCTAGATCTTGAATTCCTAACATGATGTCATAATTTCTGCTCAAAGGTTGATCAATAACTTCTCAAGAATATTGGCATGCTGTGTTTCAGCAGAACACATTTAAAGTGGCAGGCAAAACTGATTGAAGGCAAAACCAGCTGCCTGCAGATCACATTAGGGACCAGTAGATTTTTCTGGTAAATCCACATTCTTTCTATTGTTCTGCAGCTAATTGGGGTAACTTCCTGCATCTCCCTAAGCTTCAGCAGAACTTGTACACTTCTTATTGGTTTCTGAGTGCCTGAAATCACATTTCAAAGATAAGCTTCGGCTAAAGCAGGTGTGATTGAGAGAACATGAGAAACATCCTCCATGTATTGCCTAGTAAACTGCACAGCCAGGTAGAAGGATACTGGGTGCAGCATTCCAGCCCTCCTTGTTGCATAGGAAAAAAAGGGCTGCTGGATGAAGCATGAATAAAATAAATCCTATCTTCCTCTGGAACGTGACTTTAGTCTAAACGTATTGCAGAACTGGCAACATGTGATAAAGGAAACCTGAACTGCACATGCCTGCAGTGAATTCAGTGTAAGGACAGGTCTAGGAAACAAAACTTTGAGGGTCACAAAACTCTACAGTCTTGCACTTACACTGCGGAGAAAAAGAACTAAAGCTTAAATAAAACATGAGAGCAATGCAGCTGCAGTGCTCGATGCAATGCTAATATAAAGACAAGAGTCTCAAGTGTGGTATCTTGAAAGTTGAGAGAATTACTGTTGAGGTGGTAGCCCTACTGTCGTGCAGAAGGAGGGCTGCAGAAAGCAGAAACAACAAAATCTAGAGTAGCAGCCCTCAAACTGTTTTGCTTTGTTATACATCCTTTGCATGTCATAATTGCCACATAGTCTACTGCACAAAATAGACAGATGTTTAATCAGTTCTCAACAGGAATTATAGACTGATTTGTTAAAAAGGGGATCTTATTAATGTCTATAAATATCTGAGGATGGGTGTCAAATGGAAGGAGCCAATCTCTTTTCTGTAGTGCCCAGTAATAGGACAAGGAATAACAGGTATAAACTTGAGCATAGAAGGTTCCACCTCAACATGAGGTGAAAATTCCTTACTGTGAGGGTGGCAGAGCCCTGGAACAGGCTGCCCAGAGAGGGTTGGGGAGTCTCCTTCTCTGGAGATTTTCAAAACCCGTCTGGATGTGTTCTTGTGTAGCATGCCCTAGGTGATCCTGCTGTGGCAGGGGGGTTGGACTTGATCTCTGGAGGTCCCTTCCAACCCATAACATTTTATGATTCTATGATAGTACATCATATACTACACTTTTCTAATGTTGTTTGCTTGATACCTACCCTAAGCAGGTTCCATAACTGGGACTGTGGCTTTCTGAGTGTTTGTATGGCTTGAATCACAGTAGGCCCTGGTTCTCACTCTATCCTTTTGGCGACTGTAAGTCACCTAATAAAAGACTCATTTAATAACTAATGGACAAAGATAATGAATCTGAAATAAATTCATATGATGTTTTCCAGCCATAAAAGAGGCAGGCCATATGGAGTACTTGCTGGTCTAACTCTTGAGAGCAGCTAGGGTTGAATCCTGATTTGCTATCTATTGGATTTTACATACAAGTCCTCCCCTGAATTTTCAGTCGTACAGTACTGCAAACATTGTAACTGGAGCTTAAGACTTCAGCTGCAAAAACTGTCACTGGCTTCTGCTGGACCTTCGTACACGTGGAACTGCATGCATGTGTACTGCAGAGCTAGCTAGGCAGAATCTAGACCTCCTGTGTCACAGAAGTCGTGTCATCCATCGCTGGCATACTGCCGTCTCTGGACTGAAAGCAGAAAGCTGTATTAACATGATCCAGTTGTTTAGCAGAACCTTTCTGATGGGGGAGCAAGGAAAAAGAGCTTCTCCGTTGGAAACAAGCTGATATTTAGGCAAACGAAAATTATCCTGAGGGAATTTGGTCAAGTCAGCTGCACAAACATCTCACGAAAAATGGCATCAAATCTTTAATGAGAACAGATGGCCAGGAGCTGAGCTTATGGCACCTTTTGTAGCAAAGCCTTTCTTTCCAGTAGGCAGCTGTGATTGTTTTGCTCAGTGCAGCAGGGGAGTAGGGTGCCCTCTACTGACATTAGAGCAAATTAGTCTCAAGGTTTTCACTGCCGTGGGACGTTCTGTGCAGTAGCTATAGGGGTTTTCATAAATACGAACGGTGATGAGAATTGTGATGAACAGCTCTGTTATTACAAGTGAAGGATGCTTACACATGCCGATGTCTTAGGTTTCTTCAGTGAGTAAATTTTTTGTAAATCAAGTCTCTTGAAGGGACAGTGCTGCTTATTGCAGTTCAGTTCCAAGGTGTATTTTTGAAAGCGTATGTTATTAAGGACATATTCTTTTACATCTTAAAAAAAAAAAAAAAGCTTCCAAAAGGCTAGCCATTGTGATTGCTCATCAATGTAAACCAAGGTCTCGAGAAAATCATCAGCTACCCAGAGTCATACCTGGGCTCAGAGTCAAAGTGGTGTAGAACATGGGTTTCCGTGCCTCTAGACCACACTGACAGCAGTGCCTGAGGGTGCTGTACTTTTTTTTCTGTGGCGACAGAAATATTAGATCAGGTCAATAATTCTGGGAGTTTGTTTGTTTGCTCATTTTTTTTTCTTTAAATGTTTGAATAGTGTTTTGTGTAATGAACTTTAGGACCTTTTCCTCTACAGTGCTCCTATGACAGCTCTCTTGGACGTGGCTCTTTTTTAAAGTTGATTACCCTCTATTTCTCCTTGTGCTTATTGTCTTCTTTTGGGAGCTGCAGGATCTTACAATGAAATGTAATGAGGAAGAAAAATCACTAAGCACAGAGGCATTTTCAAAGGTTTCACTGACCAACCTGCGTAGACCAGCAGTTCCAGATCTCTCCACAGACCTGGGGATGAACATCTTCAAAAAGGTAATTGTAAGCAAATTTTACTTTAATTTACTTATGATTCAGCACCTCAATGTCCTGATAAGTAGCAGCTGAAGGCCTGCTTGGACTATATATTCTTGCCATACGTGAAGTTGACACCTCTTTTCTTTGGAAGTGATTCTGTGTGTTGCTACATAGGTTTCTATATGCACAGTCCTAACACAATACTGACATCTTCACTCAAATAACTGTCCTGATGAAACTGCCTGAGGGGTAGGTACTCAAACAGTGCTGATTTTGTGAGTGCTGGTGCTCTCTGTACTTCCAGCTAATTCTGATGTTTTTACCTTACGAAGCTCTGGATTTGCAACCATCCAAGATACTTAGCAGAGTTGTGTGGATTCTATGAATGTAGCTCATGGTCTGAGAATGTCGTAAAATTATATAAGGGCATCCATCCCAGCCTAGGGCAAGACTGAGTTTCTTTAAATGCTCATATGGGCCCAGAGTGCGGATCATTGCTATCACAATAAATGGCCAAGATGAAAAGCTCAGAGTGGAAGGTTATGTTTGGTCACACATCTGTGTTACCTTTTTCCCTCCAATGGCAGTTTGCCCTGCCTCAGAGCTTCTACCTGCTCTCATATCTGCTTCTCTGCATCCTGCAGTTTAAGAGCCGCAAAGAGGACAGAGAACGTGAGCGCAAAGGGTCAATTCCTTTCCACCATACTGGGAAGAAGCGGCAACGAAGGATGGGAGTACCCTTCCTCCTCCATGAGGATCATTTGGACGTCTCACCCACTCGCAGCACTTTCTCCTTTGGCAGTTTTTCTGGAATCGGAGAGGACCGGCGTGGCATTGAGAGAGGAGGATGGCAAACCACCATATTAGGTAAGATGTTGTTGTCTCTGCCTCAGGTTCTATGTCATTCCACGCTCAGAGAAAGAGAGGCTCTTTATTTCTCCATCCATCCTATTGCCACCTTACATCCTTGGCTCTGTTTGCAGCACTACACCTCTGTTTGTTGAAGTGGGAACTGTGCTGACGGCAGACCTTAAATGGCTTATGCTTTAGTTCACATTTTCTCTGAAAAATAGCATCTTTACTGGAATAACAACTACTGTAGCAACCTGTGGTGATGTCTGTACCATTTGAATGCACGTTGTCTGAGTGGTAACAAGCATAGCACAACTGCAGCTTAAAATAGATTCAAGGAATGGTTGCATCCTCTGCTTTTAAAGAGAAATTTCTGAAGAGACAACAATATTAGGAATATGGCAACAATTATTCACAATCTTCCTCAAGTGAATGTTGGATACAATATAAATGTGATGTTGTCTCAGATAGTGAGGCTTACACTGTCTTGATATTGCACAGATACAGTGCTGAAATCTAAATATTGGCTTTTTCAGACTTCCAAGTTCACTGAATAGTGTCTAGGCATTGTTACAGTTTCACAGACTTACTCATAATGTCATAGATTCTCATCCTGGCACTCCTTTTTTGGCGACCATAGGCAGCAAAATAATTGCCCAAGGCCACGCCAGAGCCTTCTCATTTTCACTGGCTTAGATGGCATCATTTTGGTAAGCTCTCCATTGTAAACAAGTCCCTCTTTGGGACACAGGACAATGAACTTAGCCAAGCGAATTCTTAGATTCATATGTGTTTTGTCAACGGTTAATGCACAAACACCCACAGAACTGTACAAGAATAACAAACTTAGTATCCACATCCTCCTTTCCATATCTCCAGTAGCTCAAGAAGATTGTTAAATTTTGATCTCAGGGGCTCCAGATTCCTTGTCCTGGCTTAACCTGCAGTTTTTTCTTTCTGATATTACAGTGAAATCATGTATTTCAGATCTGATGAATAACATCCTGCCTACTTCAGACACAGTCCCCCTCTTTCAGTAGGTTCTCTTTATTTGTATTTTACTGTATTCCTGAAGAATTTAATTTGCTTTAGGGCTCCTCATCCTAATATACTTATTTCTTTTGGACAAGGGGAGAAGAAAATAAATTCCTATAATCTGCCCCAAAGGCAGAGTCTTTCAGTGCTGACCAATCTTATTTTCCTGAAGCTGCTGGTGGATGACAATGTGGGTGTCAACTAAATGGTGCTGAGAGAAAGAGCCTTGCAGAGAGTTTATACATTCGGTCTGTATGTCAGTGAAACCCCTGCAAGGTACCCCACTATTTGCTTCTGCTTCACAAGGTCCTGGAAAGCCTTGACTTTTGTGGCCTCCAGTCCTTCCATTTCTAGTCTGAGCTACTCTCTCTTGCCTCCCAGAACCTCTCAGATGAGTAAACTGAGTAACATTTCGTTCTCTTTGCCCTAGGGAAGTTTACCAGGCGGGGGAGCTCTGACACAGCAACGGAGATGGAGAGCCTGAGCGCTAGGCACTCGCACTCTCATCACACGCTGGTGTCTGACCTGCCCGACCACTCCAACAGCCATGGAGAGAACACAGTCAAAGAAGGTAAATTTAGCACATCAGAAATGTTTCACTGAATATCAACTCCAAGAAGCCGAGGAAATGTTACAGTTTCCATGTATGAGTGTATGACTAATTGTTTTTTCCTTTTTTTTCCCCCCACATCTCTTGACAGTTATTTTGTTCTGTGCAGAAAAATGTTCCAAACCGTTCATGTTTATCTGGTGCAGTTTGTCAAAAAATTGGCATCCATCGGCAAAGGGAAAGCAGGGTTTGGATTTTTTTTCACCTTACAACACAGCATAGAAGTTTGGTCAGAAATTTGATATTGCTAACTTCAGTGGTTTCATGGGTAGTCCTGTGGTATTTAGTGTCCCTCTGCAGTCCACGGCTACTGAATTGTGCTGAGAATAGCAGGTTTTATTAATTCTCTTGGTTCCAAATAAAAGCCTGACTTTGAAATTGCAAGTCTCCCTGGGACCCATCTGTTTTGGAGGCCTCTGCAGAAATAGCAATGCCAGTGTGACCATGATGGGAGAAATGGGACAGCTCCTGGTGCGATGAAGTCTGCTCCAGAAGGAAGAGTCTTTCTGTTGGCAGGGCAACACCACCATTGTGAAACAATCTTAGCCAAGCAAGGAAAGATCTTTTCTGTCAGCAGAGCCGTCTGGACTAGAGCAGCTGGCACTGCTCCTACTGCCTAAACCCAGTGATTTTGTTTTCTCCTTCATGCACAGTGCTGCTGGCAAAACCTGGTCATAGAGACTGGGCCTAACTTTTGGCAAGTGCAACCTTAAACCTTGAAAGGGGAACAGGATATCACACAGCCCATGGAGCAGGGCACAGTCTGTCTCTCTACAAGCTGCCAGGCAGCATACCTGGGAGGCTACAGATACTCTCACATGATACATGCTGCAGCTTTGGAGCTCTCAAAGACTGATGCTCTTTCAGCACAGCAAATCTAAATACTTTGAGAGAGGATGGATTCGTACCAGCTCTAATCCAGAATGGCATGTCTCCTTCATCTCTGCTCTATGTCTCCTGGGCAAAGCTCTTCTCCTGGAGTGATTTTATGGAGTCTGTCTTCCCAACCTGCATTAGTTCTATAGGACAGTAATCTCTCTTACTAACACCAGCTTCCTAGACAAATATTTTCTAAAATTTACAAATTTTTCATTGCCATATGCAGTGCTTGTTTTTCTAGTTGTACCCCAGGTACAATTGTGCAGCAGCTGTATGAATAATAGGATAAATTGTAATATTTCTAGGGGGAGTCTATGACTTTGAGCTTTCTCCACCTGCCCTCATAAGAAAGATGTCCAGTCCCTTAATCATCTTCGTAGCTATCCACCGGACTCTCTCTAGTATTTTCCTGTCCCTCTTGAACTGGGGAGACCAGAACTGAACACAATACTCCAAATGTGGTCTCACTAGGGCAGAGCAGAGGGGAGGAGAATCTCCCTTGATCTGCTGGCCACACTCTTCTTAGTGTACCCCAGGATACCATTGGCCTTCCTGGCCACAACGGCTCATTGCTGTTCCATGGATAGCTTATTGTCCACCAGGACACCAAGGTCCCTCTCCATGAGGCTGCTTTCCAGAAGGTTTACCCCTAACCTGTACTGGTACATGGTGTTGTTCCTCTCCAGGTGTACGACTCAATACTTATCCTTGTTGAACTTCATTAGGTTTGCCTTTGCCCAGCTCTCCAGTCTGTCCAGATCTCGTTGGATGGCAGCACAGTCTTCCAGTGTATCAGCCACTCCTCCCAGTTTAGTATCACCTGCAAACTTGCTGAGGGTACACTCTATCCCTTCCTCCAGGTAATTGATGAAGATGTTGAATAAGACTGGACTCAGAACTGACCCCCAGTCACCACTCTGGCAAGCTGTTACTTGCATAGTATGACCAGTCCGTTACCGAGTCAGTGCTTGGAGATTCTTATTAGATGTATGTTATGTTATTTTATTCATTGCAACACATTAAATAGCCTTATGTAGAGGTTCTATTATTCCATAGCCCTGTTACTACCCTGTCTGACAGAAGGTGGTCCAGTCAACACTGTGGGACACATAGGGCCTTTTTATACCATGAGGTGTATAAACCTACTTACAAAGCACTAAGTGTGGGAAATTGCTAACATTGTGGCCTGGGGTTCAGCATAAGCTATAAACTCAAGATGAATCTTTGATAAAATTCAGTCTGTTGCCAAAATGCTGTCACTTACCTTTGCGTTAGCTTAAAAGTTTAAAGCTTAAGTTGAAGATAAGCTTGGCTATGTCAGAATGTCCCTTCTCAGAGAGATGTGAACTTAGACACCACATTGCCTTTCTCATCAGTCAGCCTTGCATTTTGGAGATGGTTTAGACTGTCACAGGTACTGTTAGGAACACACTGCTCCATTTTTTTCAACAGATGTGATGAAATATTTCAAGCTGGTGCAAGTTAGAAAGCTGTTCCAAATAGGTGCTTCTGTTACCTTACCTTCACTCCTGCATTCAGCATTCCCCTTGCAGGGACAGTGCTGCTGTTAAGATCAGGTACTGGACCAATACAGGGAGCAAAGCTAGCCAAAATCTAATCACCCTTTTAGATTAGATTTAGACTAGCTTAAGCTGCCATGGGACAGTAGCACTAGAGCAAGCTTGGGGTTGTTCTAATTTCCACTGTCTTAAAGGAAGAAATGAATCTATGCTTTCATCCCTGTACCCATGAATTAGGAACCTGTCCTGTCTTTCAGCATTAAAAGCTGCATTAAGAGGTGCTTCCTTCTTGTAAACAAGCACAGCCTCACTTTTCCATTTCTTAGCTCCAGAGATGGAAATTTACAGGTAGACATTTTCCTCCCTGCAGTGCGCTCCCAGATCTCCACCATCACTGTGGCAACCTTCAACACTACTCTGGCCTCATTCAATGTGGGCTATGCCGATTTCTTCAGCGAGCACATGAGGAAGCTTTGCAACCAGGTGCCTATCCCTGAGATGCCCCATGAGCCACTCGCATGTGCCAACCTCCCACGGAGCCTGACAGACTCCTGCATCAATTACAGTTGCTTGGAGGACACGGATCACATTGATGGAACCAACAACTTTGTCCACAAGAACGGCATGCTGGATCTCTCGGTAATTGGCAAGGAAAGAGGAAAGCCAGGTCCCTCTTCTGTCAATATAGCTGTACCATTGAGAGCAGGGGTTTGATGGGCTTTTCCTCCACCTCTTTATATGACTTCTCTCAGCAGTGTATAAAGGTCAGTCAGATAAATTTGTGCATATCATAAAAGTCTCCTCTGAGATACTGCAACTCCTATTACTCCTTGCAAGGAGTGCATGTGCATGTGGAATGCACACATCAAATCTTAAAGTGATATTATGCAATGGCTGTGTTCCTGGGGCATGCACCAAATTCCCTATAAAACAGTATAAAACTGAATAGCACTCTTCTAATGGCACCTTAAAACTCACTTTCTCTGCATTCCCCTTAATGACTTGACAGCTCCTGGTGCACTGAAGCAGTGTTCGCAGGTTCACAGATGTCATCCCATAGTTTCCTTTTCTGCCTGATTTTGCCCAGCCTGTGTTTTCTTTTCCTACACCTAGATTGTAAGCTCTTGGGGTTGAAAGTTGCGTGTACTTCATTCTGAGTTTGTACTGTGCCTGCTGAAATGAGTCTCTGGTCTGTGACTAGAATTTCCAGGCACTAAATAGTACTAGGAGAGAAAATATGTCTGGTTTTAAATGTGATATTTGAATCTCCCAGGTGGTCCTGAAGGCCGTTTACTTGGTCCTGAACCATGATATCAGTTCCCGGATTTGTGATGTGGCTCTGAACATTGTGGAGTGCTTGCTTCAGCTTGGCGTGGTGCCCTGTGTGGAGAAAGTTCGGAGGAAGAGTGAGAACAAAGAGAATGAGGCCCCTGAAAAGAGACCAAGCGAAGGATCCTTCCAGCTCAAAGGAGCTGCTTCTGCTGGTTCAGCTTGTGGATTTGGGCCTCCCCCAATTAGTGGAGCTGGAGATGGAGGAGAAGAAGGAGGTGGTGGAAGTGGTGGAGGTGGAAGTGATGGAGGTGGTGGAGGAGGAGGAGGGCCGTATGAGAAGAATGACAAAAAACAAGAAAAGGTTTGTGTTGCTTTCCTTTTTACAATTCCTGAAGGTACAGTAAGAGTGTGCATGTTTATGCAACTGCCCTTCTCTTTTCAGTCCTTTTATTTTGCACCATAATGACAAATTAATTTGATTTGCTCTGTTGTTCATGTGTGATTCCACTGAAGAAACATGCGTTGGGAATTCAAGAGCTGTAACTACTCCAGTGGAGCAGCTGCCAAAAGCAAAGTTTGTGAGCCTTGCATGGCCTTTTTCAGTATCTTCTCAAAGTGCCTGAAACCCTCAATCACAAGGATTTTTTTTCCAGGTTTATTATTCATAACATAAGGAAAACCAGAATGCCATGTATGAGCACAGTTTCTTTTCTTTGATGGCCAGAAATCATAAATTTTTCAGTATCACTTTGAGAATTAGCCAAGAAATGCTGTTGCTGACCTCCAAAATTACAGTTCATAGTAGCATAATACCTAAGACATTTTAAAATAAGATGTGTATTTTTCTGCTTGAGCAAGCCAGCTCTCTGTTTTCCAGGAAGAATGTTTTGAAGTAAGTGCTGAATAGTGTTCATAGCAGCATGCAGGGGGCTTTCAGTTTTAGCATAGTTTTTTGAGGGGAGATGAAAGGGAGGAGGCTTGTCTTTAAGCTTGAGAAATAAGTGGAGTAAACATTTCAAGAGTATCAGCTCAGTAATGGAGTGTCTGAGAGGAGAAATGTGCAGCAATTCGTTAAAAGTAAAATGCTAACAAAATGTCAGTGGTCGTGCCAAGGTTTCACACCATCTTTCCCTCTTCAACCCTCAGGACGAAGGCCCATCTGTCAGCACCCATAGGCTGGCACTCACAATGTTGATCAAAATTGTGAAGTCCCTGGGTTGTGCCTATGGTTGTGGAGAAGGACACCGAGGGCTCTCTGGAGATCGCCTGAGACACCAGGTATTCCGGGAGAATGTAAGAGAATTAAAGCTCATTAAAGCATCCCCCCCCTGTACTTTTGACATCAGCTGCTGAGATTGCTGTCTGACCCCTCTGTAGCTTTCTCTGTATTGGCAGTAAACGTGTTGCTCTCTGCCCCAGCTCACAGACTGTGTTGCAGCCCAGCCATAGCAGATTTTCAGCTATCGTGTTACCTTCCAGCAAGCCCCGAGGCTTGCCAAGAGTGCACCTGAGGCCCAGAGCACTTCTGACCACCCCAATGGATGGGTTGTCCGCGAAGGGACAAATCCATGGGAGCAAATCCCCTGTGTGAGCTGGTGTAAGTAATTTTTCACATTGGAGGAACCCCAAGTATGCTCTTTACAAGAGGTGTAGCTATCTTGGGTTGCATATCTGAATCCATAAGTCTAAGGTGTAGTTACATCCACTTTCCTAATGGTGACTATGACTGGTTGCTGCTGGGCTGCTCCATCAGCTCCTGATGGTTGGAGTGCACTGTGCTTGCAGGCATGTTCATGTGCTGCAAGGAAGGAGGAGACTCATGCCCTGTTGAAGGGCAGGGTGGATGGTCACCCTTGATTCCTTCTATTTTTAGTTCTGCCCAAGTTGAAGCAGTGGAAGCACCCAGGATGTAGCCCAGACATCTGACTTTATCCAGAAGAGTTTGACTTCCTGAGATCATTCCAATGTCCTGTCAAATGGGAGCCTTTCAAAGGCTTTTTCCAGCACTCACCTTCTCACTTTCTGTACTTGCAGCAGGGAGCAGCTTTGATGACTGTAATGAGAGTTTACACTGTGGATGGGAGCCAGGTGCTTCTCCATGTCTTTGGTTAGCCTGAACCATGCCCACAGAGCTATAATTTGGCTCTGGGATCTGAATTAGATAGCTCACACATGGATTGGCTGCCTCTGTATCATGCAGCATTCTTCTGTCAGCTAGATTCCTGGCTACCGAGGAGACTGCAGTAGTAACATTAGTTCTTGACACAGTGGGACAAGGTGAGATGAGAGAGTACCAGTGGTAACAGTAGGAAGGTTCTGCACACAGTGCTGGTTGAACATACACTACATTCATCCAAATGTCAGTTAAGCTTTTATGTCGTATTGGAGATGAGCCAGAAGAGCATTTAGGCCTATGCATAATATGAAGCATAAATGAATAGGTCTCTTGGAGCCAAGGTTCTTATCAAGACTCATTGAATTGAGGTCTTTATGGGAAGAGATTTTCCTACAACATCTTAAGTCTGCTGCGTTTCCCGTGTGTTTGTCTGGCCAAACTGCTTTGCATGCACCATTTGTGTTGATTGCATGGACAATCACATGTCTGAGTGTACTGGAAAGTAAAGTGCCCTATTGTAGGTAGCTGGAGAGTTCATGTTTCCAGTAGAGCTGATATTTCAGATTATCTAACTCCAGTCTGCATGGGGTCCCAGTAGGATGGATACTTTTATGTCAAGAATGTTGACAATTAATAGCTTTTAAATAAAAAGATGATGTTTTACATTATATAAATTGGTTACTGGGGACAGGTGCATCAAATGAGATACCTGAGGCTAAGAACCTGTTTAACCAAGGCAATAAGCCTTGGCCTTCATTCATATTCAGTGAGATTTTACCTTGGGGTTTTGGAGAGGAAGGGAGGCCTTGAGACATGGCTGGCAGTAACTTCAGCACCACCTCCAAACAGTGCCATCCATACTGGTGCACTGTCTCCTTGTGCTGAATTTCTTGTTGGCTTCAGAGGTGAATCTGCCTTCTGTTACAGGACCCAACCCTTCTTGGTCCCAAGGGAGGTTACTTTAGACAGGACAGCACAGCAGAGCACTGTCGAAGCAAGAGTGAAAAATACACTGCTCCTGTTAGCAAAACTTGAACACATGCTGTGATGTGATGTGATGTGATTTGATGGGTATCGTTACAGGCTCAGAACTGCCTCACAAAGCTGTACAAACTGGATAAGATGCAGTTCCGGCAGACCATGAGGGATTATGTGAACAGGGATTCTCTCAATAATGTGGTGGATTTCCTGCATGCTTTACTGGGATTTTGCATGGAGCCAGTCACTGACAGTAAGTGAGGCAGCAGAAACTCTCACTTTACTATTCTGAAACTGTGCCGTTAGAAAGGAGCCACACCCTTTTCTTTTCCTTTAAAAAGGAAAAAAAAATCTGAATTAGTATCCTCAAAATATGCAGAGTGTATCCTCAGGCAGTGCAGGTCCCAGGGAGTTGGATATCTGTGATTTGACCGACCAGTGATCTCACCTAGTGACCTCGTGTCACCCAGTGCGCTTGAAATGGAAGGCCTCTCTTTTGATTTATTCTACCTGTCATTCATGCCTCTTCAAAACAAAAAATACTTTCATTCAACTATGCCTCAGACAGGAAGTTTTCTGCTTCATGACATGAACAGGTGCCAGCTGGAATGGCCTGTTTAATCCAGGGTTTATTCTGAATGGAGATAGAACTGAACATTAAAGCCCCCTCTGGTGCCTCAGGTGAGGCAGTAAATAGAAAGAACAGATTGAATAAACAAGAACATGAATACACAGATGCACATACCTGCAGTTACAAGCATCTGTGCATGTGTGTTTATGTATATGGATATATGTTTTCTTAATTTTTCTTCTTTTTTTTTTTTAAGTTTGGAAACTTACTGCAGGTGCTATTAGAATGACCACACGTTTATGCTTGGTCACATGCATGCAACAACAGCTAACAGTGACTGTTTACAGAGTAGGAATAGATCCTTTGAAGCACTCAGGGAGTCTGACTACTCTACTAGCCTACCTCTGATCCCTGGCATTCCAGAGAAAGCGTAAAAAATATTATATAGCAGGCTTTTGTGAATAAGATTCCTGTAGGAAGTTTCCCCAAGGATTCATCAATTATCAACTGGCTCATGCTTTGAGGTGTGGCAGCTTATGCAGCTCTTAAAAGTCTTTTCTCTCACCTAATGAAACTGGAATGTTTCTTGTTATTCATAGAAAAATGTAATTATTTTTTTACTCTTTCTGAGAGCTTGCTCTCCTTGTGCACCTTGCATGAACAGCATTCTTGTAGTTCAGAAGATCTTCCTTTCATGGATGTTGTCACTTTCAGCTTAATCAGACATCTCTTGTCCTTTAGAACAGTAAATAGAAAAGCTGGAGGTATTATTCACATTTTATGCCTTATTCTGTACATCTCTAAATAAAAGATGGGGATAAAAGGAAGCCAGATTGGTTCTCATCTTTTCAATCCTTTTTCATACTACAGTTATTTACTTCTAATTTATTTTACCCTTCTCTCCCACTTTACTTCTGTATTCTCTTCTTTTTATTTTGTATTCTCTTCTTTTTATTTTTGTGGGGTGGGATTTCAAGAACTGAGTATAGGATATTAGGTGGGGACTTGCCCATGTCCCCTGTATCTGAAACCCTTTACATGTGTCTTTAAGCCATCTTTTCTAAACTGTTCTAACAAGGGGGATTTCTTGTACTTGAATTGCACAGACAAAGCTGGATTTGGGAATAACTTCACTACAGTGGACAACAAGTCTACAGCCCAGAGCGTAGAAGGTATTATCGTGAGTGCCATGTTCAAGTCCCTGATCACTCGCTGTGCTTCCACTACACATGAGCTACACAGCCCAGAAAACCTGGTAAGTACTTGATTTCATGTTAAGAAAATTACTTTTTTATTTGTTTGTCACCTGTGAGGCTTTACAGTGAAGAATTAATTCAGTTTAGGCAAATCCTTTGAGTGTAACAAGCTACGCAGTCACAGTTGAAACACGATATAAATGCGATGCCCTCCTTGCATGCCTGCCTTGGAACCTGGAGGCTTAGCCAGGATAAACATTGTGTATTCTGAATTGCATTTTCCTCTCTGCTCAGGCAGCTTCAGTGTTTTTTTGGTTTTTTTTTTTTTTTTT